>JAFHKX010000029.1:0-37067 GCA_019022885.1 Schlechtendalia chinensis
CTCTATTCTAAATTAAAGAGTAAAACTTATTTAATTTTAGTTTCTAGCCCCATCATGTGCTATAATGGGGTGTCAAAGTGGAGAAAAATTTAGTTATAAATCAGTTGGAGAATACGCTAGTTTAGTCCAATAATAAAAGAAAAAAAATTGTATTTAACTCAAAATTTATATATTATAACTACGGTTAAAAAAAATGTTTATAAGCGTTATTGCACTAAAAATAATTATATTCTTGTTATATTTCTGGCGAACCGATAAAAAACTGCGGTTAATATTTTTACGCTTATACAAGACGAAAATTAATGTTAACATGAACGTACGGTTAAGTTATCGATTATTGTAATTATTAAATATTGATTCTATTTATCCTAACAAATCAATAAAATTATAGTGTAATAAATATAAAAAATACGCGTGTAGTCATTTGCGATGTAAATTCAAGTAATGAATATATTATTCAACTCTATCAAACCTATATAATATGTAACTTAGACTTATACGTCTAGGATAAATATAAATTCACGGATCATGACAATTCAAAGTTTTACCACCTATAACCTTAAAAATATTAGAAATAATTATTAATGTTCACGTTTTGTTTGATTTCAAATATTTGCAATTTATAATAATGATAGTAAGTTATGAACGCGGAAGTTGTTGAATAAAATAATTGTCAGTTTTTATTTTGAACAAACGATTTTCTTTACATATCATTAAACAAAATAACTAGATAAATCATGACAACGTAAACAAAATAGCTATACTTGTAGAAATACTGTTATTAAATTGAAGTAAATTGTATTAAAACTTAATGTAAAATCATTATCATAATTATGTTATTTAATTAACTTATCCTATATCTGGTAAGGCAGTGATTATCAATCTTTGTATATATATATATATTATGATCCAATAAGCGTACTCAATTTTTTGCATTAGATAAGAAACATGTTTAACTTAACATTTTAATTCTGCGTAAAAAATAAACATATATTTTTTATACAAAAAATATAAGATTTACCTTTAAACAAAATCTATTTTATGTTTTAAGAGAAACGTCTTGTAAACATACTACACAATCTTCTGAATTTTAAATAAAACATTATGCGAATTGCTTATACATTATGTACACGTAAATATATATTTGGTATTAGCGAATCTATTAGAAATAATTATTTATGAATATCATACAAACATAAATATGATCGCTGGTATATTTCAGGGAACGTATTCATAATCATCATTTATAATAGGTACGCGTATTACAGTCTCGATGTTTAGAAAAAACTCAGTACGGAAACATAATCTGTTTAATTTTAATTTTAAAACTTTTTTTTATATTTTTATTTTTAAAAATCAACAGTCTGTTACATATAGTTACATACAATGAGAATATGAGTTGAGTGTACGTAGTAGGCGTTAAAGCCAATATCATACGGTTCCCCTTCGCTTCGGATGCACATATATTAAAATAGAAATACCTCATTAATTATTATTATCTGTTTATATGAATTTTATTATCTTTGTCGTAGAACCACCGTCGCGTCGTGTTTGTTTTTGTGAGCCGTCACTGTTGTCGTTATACCGTCATCGTGAACGTTTATTGTTATACAATTCGTTGTTATGAAATTGCCATCGCGTATATATCAAAAATGTATATTGTTATTTTAATTTAATTTGTTTTTCGGTCGCATGTGTATGTAAGTTTTTTTGTAAAAGATTCACGAATGCGGCATTTTTTTATTAATGTGTAAATGTTGATTATAAGAATCAACATTTTATTATAATGTTTGAAGTTAGAATAGCTTATATTGTATTTGTTTAGTGTAACTCAAATAGCCCATTATAATTCATTTAGATTTGGGTAGAGGCTGACCAGTCGACGTTCGTATATTAATATATTTACAGTGAGTACCAATATTATTTTTGTTTATATTTATTAATTTACTGTAATAACTTACCTTTAATACTTTAATTAATTATAAATAAATATAAATAAAATATAATTTATATATATATATTATAATTTCTAATTAAATAAATATAAATAAAATATTTTAATATTTGTAATAATTACCTTTATATTTTTATATTTTGTTGAGCCAAAAGGGCTATGTCTTAATTATTATTTTGATTATATTTTGTTTAAATTAATTATACTATTTATTTATTTACTTATCTATTTATTTATATTTATTAATACTATTTGTGAAAATCAACAATATATTTATATATGTATTATTTGAGACGTAAATTTTTCTTAACTTTTATATTTTCGTATTTGTAAATACGCACGATCACATCTAATCACACATACACACAAATTTACTAAATGGATCGATTGGAATTTATTCCAATTAATTAGACCGCTAGTTAGAGATGGGTAGGGAGTTTTTAGGGAGATTTATTGTTAAGAGTTAGAATAACTGGTAATTGATCTGATAGTGGATCGGAGAGATTTTATATTTTACCGTGAAATTTGTTTGGTATTTTGGTTATAAATATGTCTAGAATGTCAGGACACTTCCGGGGAAATGTTGGCCAGTATATGGGATTTGGAGGGGAAAGGTATAGGTAGTTATTATGGGAGATTTATCGGAGAGTGTTGTCACGGGGAGAGTTAAAGTGGCAACTCCATTTTATGTGCTTGGCATTGATGTTGCTACCAACTATAAAGTTGTTGCCGTGAGTAGAGAAAAAATTATTAAATTGGTTAGGAGTTATGGTATGTTTAAGGAACAGTAGACAGAGATAATTGTGATAAGAGTATGGGCCAGTATAATCAGTATAGTGTATGCTTGAATATGTTGTCTTGTGTTTTGTGAGAAGGGGTGGTATAGAAGAGAGGATTTAATAAGTATTGCAGCCCCTCCGTGGGCAGAATCATCATTATGGTTTGTTTTGAACATGTAATATCCTAGAATGTGCATTTTTGAACAAGATGTTACGTTGATATTTTAACGAAAAATTTTGGGTACAAAGGTTATTCGCTTCCACGTAGTGTACCCCAGGAACGACTTAGACGGCTAATAAATTACCATCAACGGCTACTGTACTGTTTTTAAAACCATACAACAATCATGAGCAACCCCAACTTCGTTACCTCCTAATCGGAAACCCGTCCTTCTGAGGACTGTTTGACTCGATATCTGGACCTTCAGCTCCGCAGCTTCCAAATTAATGTGGAAGGATTCAGTAGTGATAAGAGTAAATAAACGACTATTGAAAGAACATAAAATAAATATAGTTATGTTACGGAAGACCTATGTACCAGATGAGCAATTGATGTAACGGAGAGTGATAATTACTGGTTACACGCTAATTTCAGTGATATATCACAAAAGCTATGGATCTGCTATCTACGTTAGAAACGACATAAACAATTGGCTTCACTTATTTTCAATATTGGCTGATACCGTATCTATTATAGCTATACGTGTCGCTGAGATAAACTTATTTAGTACATATAAACAACCTAACGAAATGTGGCCCCACCTACCAGCTATCCCATACCCATCAGTATACATTGAAAATTTTAACAGCTATCGCACCAACGGGAGGTATGAAACAAATGATAGTAATGGTGAAATAACATGTAATTGGGTAAAAAGCGAAAACATCCAACTCTTATTTAACGCAAAAGATAGAATAATTTTACATTCAGGTCGATAGAACCGAGAATACAACCTTGACTTATACATCATCTCAAAGGATAAAGACCAAATAGCCATATCAGTCCAAAGATTCGTCTTAAAATAATTTTCCAGGAGCCAACATAGACCGATACTCATAAATATCGACATTCAAATACCAATTGTTAAGACTATCCAAAAACCAAGGGGAACTTTAGAAAAGTGGATTAGTATACTTTTACCAAATCCATAGATGCAAATATTAGGTAGATCCAACCAACGAGTAATAACTATAATGTTTTGTTGATATTGTCAAAGGAGATGAAAAACACTGCATACCCCGAGGATATAGACAAGACTACATACCATGCTAAAATGCGGAAAGTAGTCTATGCATAGAATTCCAGAAGAATGACAGCAGATGAGATCGCAGATAAGCTTCTAGCTTCACTTACAAAATCACGTAGAGATATCTATCTCTATATATACACAGATAGGTTGAGATTGAGAGGGTGTTTTGGAGAACCTTAAGTCGAGGTACCTAATTGTATAGTGGCGGGATTAGAACATGCTCCGGTCTATCTGAACATTTCTATACTATTAATAACTACTTTTAACTACAAATATTTAAATAAGTGGTCGCCAAACATAGGTCTTCTGGTGGGCGGCTTAGGTTATGGCCTCGGCCTGCGGGACAATTCATCTCCTGGAATTGACTACTAAATCCCTCTGAGGGGAGCGTTGCCTAAGTTTTGCTGTGCATGGTTGGGTGGATGAGATGTCCATTCTGTCCGATTGAAACTTTTAGGGGATGCTTGAACCAGATTCACCGTACTGGCTTGGGTGGGTGAGAGAACTACGGGTCTCTCACTCGGGTAGGGTCCCAGAGTTTTAGAGTTTATTCTTGGATCTCACTCTCCTGCTGACAACGCGGGGGTTTAAGAGTCTGAGCAACTGATTTCTGGTGTTGATAAAAACTATCTTAAGACGGTAGAGCGGCTGAGGTGAAGGTCGTCCGAGGTATGTCTAACTAATGATGTGAGCAAGAATAGTAGTACGGGTGTCGCTAAAGCTCCGTCACGAAGACCACCTCGTGAACGTAGCAACATGGATCGAGTCGTGCTTGTCTGGGTTGGATTCGTATGAATGATTCGTTTAAGATGGTTAAGCCCTTTGGAAAACCACGCCCAAGAATGCTCACCGTCGTATGAATGTGGTACGAGATCTCGAAAGCCTCTGTTTTGATCGGTGCTATGTCGATTGGTGTCTCAGTCAGGATCTTAGTCCGGACGAGACGTCCTCTATCTCCCGACTCTTAAGTAGCACCACATGCCAATAGAAGGTCCATGAGCTAGTACTTGGTCTTTTTGTCGGGATAAAACCAGGACTATCGTTGTTGTAAGGAGAGGTAATAATGAATTTATAATGGCTTTAAAATCATTTAAAAAGTTATTTAATATAGTATTTGTTCTTTTTGGTTCGAGAGTGCTAGAGATGAATTTTAATTTTTTGTGTATTTGGCGTATGTTATGTGGCTGGTGAAATGGTAAATGGAATTGTAGTGAGCGCATGGATATTTTGATTGGTTTTTAATATAGTCAATTGAGTTAAATATTTTGTTATGTTTGGATGGCGAAGTTTTTGTAAATCTTCATATATGCGACATCCCTTATAATTGACGAGATGGTCACCAATACATAAGTCACGCTTAGTAGGAGAGTTTCGAGATTTTCGGCAAGTTAAAGAAGGGTGTTGGGCACTACAGCGGACATATCTGTGTAGCTATGCACAATAAAATTTTGAATTAATGTATTCTTGAACTGATTGATGTCTCTGTATTTGTAAGGTTATTTGATTTTGATTTTCGTGTAGAGAATGTGATTGACGTTGAAAATTTTTTTGTTGATTTCATTAGGCTCTAAATCAACAAAGAAAAGTGGGAGAGTTATTTTTGTAGTTTTGTGTATTACATTAGTTATAGTATAGACTTTAAATCCGATTTCGTTAATTGTTGCTTCGATTTCAAATTTCGAAGTGGTGAGATGGAGATTTCTTGCTACCATGCGAAGTGTTCCCTTTTTAGAGTTGATAGGTGTGGGATTCGGCCTTGTTGTCTTTTAGGTAGTGGATTATCGCTCAGTAGATAGATAGGTTGTTTGATATACATTTTAGATTATTGGTTGTGAATTTAAATGCGAAATTGTCTTGATCGATTCCATTAGGTTAAATCGTACACATACAAAATCAGTTACTCCTCTGACGATTATAGACGATGGTAGTAAAATGCGTTTTTCTTGTTCAGTTGAGTTATGAGTGTTTTCGGACATTTTTTTTGATAGTTTTAGTGTCAAAAACGTCATTGATTTCAAGTGTGGCGTATTTGTTAGTTAAGACAAAGAGTGGTTTTTTACCATCAAGCCAATTTTTTATCAAGCCAGTCGAAACATTTCTTGGCAAACATATGCAAGTACAATTCATGTTTCCAAATGACATCGTACGGTGCAACAGAAATCATATGTGACAATTATATGCTAACGTTCAAAATCAAAGGGCAAATTTATCATCGTGCAGGATCACTTCTACCTCTGCCAGATTTAGATCACAAATGTCTCCAAATTTATTTCATGGGAACCACCAATAAACAAGTTGATCAACGTTGTCGATTTATAACCAGCTCTAATCGGCAAATTGTTGCTGCATTACAAAATGTATTCGATCAACACTACGAATTAGTTCAATTGTTCAGGACAGCGCTCGAGCGAATGCCAGCTGATGGTCACGTTGTTGTCATAAGAGCCGATAAAACACCAGCCGGCCAACACGAAAGACAGTTCAACGTAACAATTAATGAAGTCGCGATCGTAATAGTTGGTGAAGAATTTAACTCGCGTGATGTAGTTCTTCATCGCAGAGATGGTAATGTTCAGCGAGTTTCCAAAACATATCACTTCTAAAATGCATTGCAATATCCAGTTTTTCTCTGGCAAGTAGAAAATGGATGTCATTTCAACATCAAAATGATAAATCCACAAACGCATCAGGAAACTAATAAGAAATTCAGTGCCATGAATTACTATTCATATCGCTTGATGATTCGTAAAAACTCAGACATTCACATTTTTAAATATTAGCAATTTTTCCACCAGTATATTGTTGATATGTAAGCAAAAATCGAAACCGAACGACTTCTCTTCATTCGGTTGAATCAAACCAAACTGTGCTCGGAAGAATATATTCATTTGCGCGATGCGATTGCTACTGATGGCAATCCTAATGAACTGGGAAAAATGGTCATACTTCCGGCTACATTTGGAGCAAGCCCACGACATATGCATGAATACGCACAAGATGCAATGACTTACGTTTACGCATACGGCCGTCCGGATATTTTCATAACATTCACGTGCAATCCTACGTAGGATGAAACTAGAGAACTTCTGTTGCCTGGACAATCATCTTCGGATCGCCATTACATCATTGCACGTGTGTTCAAACAAAAATTGAAATGTTTTATGGATTTTATTTACAAGTATCATGTTTTTGGGAAGACATGTTGTTGGATGTATTCCATTGAATGGTAGAAAAGAGGATTGCCGCATGCACACCAAATCTCCATGCATGAAGGATGGAAAATGCACCAAACGCTATCCAAGAGACTTATACGTCGAAACTATCACTGGCAATGATGGATATTCCTAATATCGTCGACGATCAACTGAAGATGGCGGCAAACACATCACTCTAAAAGTGTGTAACAATGACATTGAAGTCGATAATCGTTGGGTTGTGCCGTATTCACTATTACTCTCTAAGACGTTCAAAGCTCACATGAATGTCGAGTATTGTAATTCAGTAAAATCGATCAAATATTATATATAATATAATATTATATTATACTTATAAGTATTACCTAAAAAAAGATTACTTTTATTATTATTTGTCATTATTAAAACATGTTTTACTGAAATTAAACAGATTTTTTTTTTATACAGAGATGTCCCAAATAATGTGTACCAACATGTTTATATACTTATTTGTCTCGTGGATCCTTTTAAAACTATTTTTATTTAAACGAATTCGAAGTGCACCATTTGATCACGTATCTATGAATGAAGTGTGTAGCAGCAATTGAATAATTTTAGAATAGCTAGGGCGATTGACGTATACGGTCCGATCGGCAACGGTTTATCGTTTTAATCATTGCGTAAACATTAATGATGTAAACGAGTATATAATATTATATTAGCAACAACGTAGATACGAGAGTTCGAGTGGATGTGACGACATATTATATTATTATGTCAATAATTATGTAATATTATATTATAGTGAGGAATGCTCGAGAGCCGTATAATATAAGACTACTTGTTGAAGACTACCCGATAATACGGTAACAGCGTGGTAAATCATACAGCCGGATTTTGGCTTAGAGACAGTTATATTCAGATATGGCACACAATACACACATGCCCACACACGCTGTTAATCGGACGTTTATATTTTACACACATAAAGGGTTGCGTTTATACGTGGCTGTTTTATTAAACGCATTTTATATACATTATATAAAATATACACATATACACATATATGCATATACATGTATATGCTCATGCTTTTGTCTTTTTACCCTACATTTTGCGTGGGGTGCTTGTTGGCAAAACCACGTGGTTAAGCTCGCCGACGACGCCGTTGAATTATGGCTGTTAATCTCCACCACAGCTCGTTTTTTATCGCCGCCAAGTCGGCGTTTAGTCTCGCGCGATCGACCAAAATTTACGACGTCAACATGCACACATTTACGATTCTGAGCAAAACGTATACAGAGATGCTGAACTTCTTCGATTTCAAGTACATATTGTGTACGCCTGGCAAGTTTCGAATACGTGTGAAAAAATGCCGGAAAAGAAAGAAAAAATCATATCGTATTATTTCTGGTACGTTGACTTTGTCCTACAGAGTACAAACATTTGTTATTAAGCGTATTTAGCGATGTTTTTTGGTTTGAGGGGTGGTGTTTTGCAAAGTATTGAAAATACATATAATCTTGTTGTGCATGTTTGCTTTTCATTGACCCCCTTCTCCCCCTTCAAAAAAAAAAAAAAAAAATTAATAATACTGTCGAATTTTCTAAATTTATACTTTACTATAGCGTCGTTTTGATTCCTATTAGATGAATAAACGAATTAAACGTAAACATTTTTTTATCTCTGTACACCATTCGAATATATTTTAAAGTGTATTTTAAATATAATTTGAGTTATGTAATATTTAATGAATATGTTTATTAGATTTGTACCGAAACATAGAAATGCTACAGCAGCTCGATAAATGTACTTTAAACTATGTGCATGTGCATATTAATCGATTCTATACGTTAATTTCAAGGATGACCTTAATTATGGATTTTTAATTAAGATTGACGTTATGGGACGGTGTTAAAAACGTATAGATATTTTTATCATTTAAATTTTATTATTTTTGACAGTTACTATTTCTTTTACATCGTTGACTTTTATTCGCTGACAACTGGTTATAGCCAATTTTACAAATTATGATACGTTGTTACTATTTGTGAATTGTTTTGATATACACACATTGTATGATGTAAGTTTGTTTACTATTATTACAAAGTAATTTTAAACTTGAGGTTTATTTTTGTAAATACGTCATTTAAAATATTAATCGTAAATAATGTCTAATAAAATCTGTTCTAATGTCGAAGTGGATGTTTTATATTATTACGTTACAAATAACGAATATTATATGATATTCTTCATACTGCCTGTACTGCGATCGACCATAGTGGATGGTAGCTAAAATAAAATAAAATTACTAAATAATGTAACTGAAAAATGTTTTTCCAAATGTCTGTAATTAAAAAAATTTTGAAATTATCTAAGCATATTATACATTGTTCATATAAGCCTTATATTATAAGGTATGTCAAAAATGATTGACTTTCGTCATTGACGGCAACATATCTGTAAAAGTATAATAAATTATGTGTACAAAAAACATGATATTCACTTTAAAATATATTTATTTGAAAGAATGATATTTGATATAAAATAATAAAATGTTAACTTTCTTATTAGGCTTCGTCATAATTTATGAATCATAAATGTCAAGTTTTTATGCTCATATGAATTGATAACATATGAATATTGATTATTTTAGCTTAAAACTTGTAACGTTTAAATTAATTTGTCGATTACTCTGAGTGTGGCAACGCGTTACATATCGTGTGAAACCGTGTAGAGTTGCCAACTAGTGGACGGGCGACAACTTGCATTCGCCTTATTCTTACTCCTCACTCTGAACAACGATGACGAACTTGCCTTTCGCGTATGACTCGTGTTGCGAAAGCCCACCGCGTCGATATAGGTTTTTTCTCTTCTCTCCGGACCGCCAAACAGACAACACATCAAGCCATATTTTTTTTGTTTTTCTTGTTCTTAAATCTTTTTTTTCCTTTATATATTTATTTCCCATGAGTATCAAAAAACCACCTAATATGTAGTAGTGAGCCCTGTGATTCCGAGACGAGAACGCTCCATGGCGATTTCCGGCGGGCGAATGTACTGCGGCCTCAAGACGAACACATGGTAATTGTATATATATATTTATATACAAATACAGTTGTACATACAATTAAATGTATATTTACAATACAATTGTATATATATATATAAATAGTTTAAATATCCATGGTCGGTACAATTTCATATATCTATTCTTTTATGCGTAACCTCATGGAGGAGCGGATTGTAAATACTTAATACATTTTTTTCTTTCTACGTAACCTTCCTAGGGAGCGAATTGTATTATATATATATATATATATATAATTGATATATTTTTTGTTTCTCTTTCTTTTTTTTCTCTTTTCCGTGGAGTTTTCTGCCTATGGCTTTCTTCCCGGTTTGACGTTATTTTTTAAAAATAAATGGTCAATAACTTTCACATACTCAATGTTTTATTTTTTATTCCTTTTTTATCCTATCCAATCAAAATCCCGTGTGCCGAACCTCGGCCTCAGGTTGGCGATCCTTCCCGTTCTAAAGGGAGCTGTCACATGGCACTCATCCAGAAGTGGATCGAGACGTCGCAAACTAAGTAGTTAGATAATATATTAAATATTAATATAGTGAAATTGTTATATAAAAACATTTATACTAAAAGACAAAACATTAAACTGAAACAGAACAGGTATATAATGTAATAGGATAGCATTTATTACTTAATCGGTTGAGTTTTAAGAATAGCATTTGATAAGAAATTAGTTATTTCGTTTAAAGTTTAACGATTTTTAATAGTAATAAAAAAAATATATTATAAAGAGTAACATGAAAGTACTTGACTTTTAATTTACATTAATTTTTTAGTGTTATTAATTTTACACAATTCTTACTGCAACAATATTTGTGTCATAGATTATAATACAAGAAAACGGTATTAACGGGCAAAACATTTTTCTACGTTTCTATTGTTATTAAATTATTCACGTGAAAATTGAACTTGCTATAAATGCTGCATTTTTATTAAAAAATGATATATATGTAAATATTCAAAGGCATCGATGTTTTTGACGAAACGATTTTTAATTAAATAACAAATATTATATAATTTTCTATTGTATTTGTAATTATTATTATATACAGTAAAGTTTCTTCGCGTAAAACTTTTTTGTTTTTATCAATACAATTTACACAAGCCGTGACGCAGTGTACGCTTATTTGTATTCTTAACCGATGGTTAGTTTATTTATTTCGTTATATACGATCGCCTCGTTTAACCATTGGTTAAAACGGAAAAACGTGTATCTATCATAAAAATCGAAATCGTACAAATCATAAAAATTTGA
Source organism: Schlechtendalia chinensis (assembly GCA_019022885.1). NCBI lineage: Eukaryota > Metazoa > Arthropoda > Insecta > Hemiptera > Aphididae > Schlechtendalia > Schlechtendalia chinensis. The sequence continues at coordinate 11,500 of JAFHKX010000029.1, forward strand.
TCGTCGCGCATTTGTAACTTTATATACTATATATATATAATGCGTTAGTTATTTTATGATACAAAGCAACGGATAGGTCTCTACCGACAATTTTCGTTGTTATATGGTTCGTTGCAAATTAAACATTATTATTTCTGTTGATAAATATTTTTTATAACACGAAATGGACGTTTAAATTAATGCAATAATAATGGCGTGGCAATTTTTCGTTTCAAATAATACGAATCAGAAACAATAATGTGCAAATGAATAGATGCTGGAATATTACTATATAAATTTTTCATTTATTTTTTTGAGTATATCATAGTTATTCCATATATATATATATATGTATTGTGTATGTTTATTATTGTCCAATATTGGTCCCGGCAGACTATAAGACCGTAGTGGCTTTCTTCGAGTATTGGACTCGGGAGATTGGTGAGTTGAGTCTTTTTAGATATCGGAATAAATAAGAAAATAAAAAAAAGACGAGCCCCTTCGGTTCTATCGAGTTCTTCGATCTCCTTCCGTCTCCGTCTTCCACGTGTAGTTGCAAAAACTACAAACGAGTAAAAACCTTTCGAAACGATGACAATGACGGACAGTGTTTATCACAATAATGGACTGACATCGAAGTATTCGCTACCATTACGTTCTCTGGATGGACATGTACTATATATATATACAATATAAAATATAAATGTGTTTTTATCTTCTCTCGACTATCTACAACATACATATATATATTCCTTTTCCGGTCGTATACCACTTCATGATTTTGTTTTAATTATTGTAGTTGTCATTCTTCATTTTTAGCGGACCGGGAATCTGTATAATAATTAAAATGTCGAATACAAGTAATGTATATACGACCTTATACTATATTATTATGTAACCTTCTTATTGTCTGTAAAACGTGAACGTATGCATGTTTTCATACTTTATCGGTATTCTATAAAAATACTTTTCAATAGTGTTTGAAACATCCTTAAAAATGTATTTGTCAAAAATTGCGTTTTAAATATTAATATAAACGTTGATATTTATGTAACACATACTTAATTTTTACTACATACTGTAGGAAGTATTTTATTTATTATTATGGAATAAACATTGTGTTCATATTGAGAGAGGAGAAAATGTGTGATTCATAACGTATTTTTAATCTGTTGTGAGGTATGAGTAGTAAATAATATATTATTTAGACTTATTTATGTAATTATATGTTTTTTACCAGTCAGTAGATGATTTAATTTTAGTAATAGTAAATATATATATATATCTTATATTACTTTTAAAAACGTTCGAAAAAAATAAAATTATTCAATAATTGTTGTATTTAACATCTAAAATTTATGTTCAATACATATTATATAAATAAATAAATAAATTTTTTTATGAAGGTACATAATTATTTATTTAAGTATATTACAATGTTGTATATACTAAAGTTGTGAAAATAAAATAAAAAATGAATAAAAAATAAAAAGGTATGAAAAAAGTAAAATAATAAAAAAATAAAGAAAAAAATAAGAGAAATAAAAGAATTGACGAATAGAAATAAAATAAAAATTATAAGTTAACACTCGTAAATAATATATATATATATATGTATTATAAATAATATATATATACATAATATATATATATATATATATGTATACTTAAATATACAAAAAGTCAATGAGTATTACGTTGATTAAAGAAAAAAGGAAATTTAAAAGTTGTTGTATATGTGTGTTATTACTACCGGATTCGACAAAATGTCATCATCAGGTTAATACAAATAAAATACAACTGAGGAATAAATTAAAAGTAAAATTAATTAGAAAAAATTTCATAGAGAAATTACAAAGAGAATGTTATGAATAATACAATAAAAAGACATAGAGTTAGAGGAAAAGACAAAAAATAATAATTATATAATAAAAATATATCAAAAAGCAAAGAAATTGTGTATGTAATGAAAGCGACTGTGGTATGATATTAATATTATCTAATATATTATATTGATATAGAATGTTATTTTTAAAATCTGTTTGTATATTTAAGATGTTTTTAAATTTATTCTGTTTAAATTCTTTATAAATATCTAATTCTTCCAAATCGGAATTGATATAAATATTATGTTGTATATTTAAAATTTCTAAGTCATTATCTATATTAAAATTAATAAGATGATTATTTTCTAAAACATGTTTTGCAAAATTTGAATGTTGGATTAGCTTTTTTTTAATCTTGTTTCAGAGATGTATCCTTTATATATTGTATTAAAATTTCTATTCATTTTACCAACGTTACTAATGTTGTACATACGTTACTAATAAAGTAATAGAAAAGATGTTCTTTAGCAATGTACATAAAATATACAATTGATTTTAAGAAAACGTATAATTATAATATTAAAATTGACTTTTTCAATAAGTAGAATTCGTTTGATGCATAACTTTGATTTGTTTAACTACGCAGTGGATGATTTATTCGGTGTAATTGCACAATAAAAAGAAAATTACAAATTACAAAACTGTATTGTTTAGCTAGACCCTATTTTTAAATAAAATATTTAGTTTTATTAAAGAATATCTCAAAATTCTCTGTTATACTTCATGTTTAATTGGAAGTATCATTATTCATGTTCCTTATTTATTCATTTTAAATCATAACATTCTTAAGCTGCTGTATATATTATTTCGAGATTAGCGAGTTTCAAGTTATAAAACAATAACAATTACATACATAAAAAAAAATATTTTTTTTTATATTTGTTTAAACACATTAAATAAATAATATTATTAACAATTCATTTTGAGTTTTCATTAGCTTACGGTGGTTTGCTTATTTTAATATTTATTCGGCGAATACATTCGGAATACACCATGTGGTGTAGAATTACAAGTTATTATTTAAGAATATTAGGTTAAATATAATTTTAATCTTTTTTTATATTATATATTGTTTTAAACATTCAAATTACGTAGAATTCTTTAATGGACTTGAAAACATCTTTATTTAATTGTTAAATAGTTGTTCTGTTATCTTCATAAATTAAAATATGATTATACAAATTGTAGGCTCAAAATGGCAATGTAAATATCGTCACGATTAACCGTAAATTACGACTTAAAATAGCTTTAAATAAACGTTTGCACAAGGGTGTCATTTCAGAGTTTTTAAAGATTCCTGTTCAGTTTGTTGGATTTTTATTATAATTAGAGCAGCTTCTTTTGGCTCAAAAATAACTTCTAGTTTTCATTATTTGATCATTTAAGTCGACCTAGATAACTAAAATTAATAAAATGTTATTTTTAAAACTTACTTGTAATAAAATAATACATCTTTGAATTTTTTATTTCATTCTTTTGAAGTAGGAAATTCATAAGCTAATTATTAATTATAAATTATTATAAATCCTGTTATTTAAATGTATAAAAATTTATTGATGATTTATAAAAAATGGCCAACCAAACTAATTTCAACCATTAGAAATGGCAATGTCAATATTACAATCACATTGCATACAGAGATAATTTGCATTAAAATAAGTGCAACGTTAAATTTTTCCTCGATGAAGCCACAATTTGTAAAAACAGTTAATCTAAAATATAACAATAATATTATGATTATAATACGCACAATTACATCATAGACTTAAGAAATTCATTAAAAATTTAAAAGTTACAAATGATATTCTAATTGTAATAAACGCGAAGTAATATCTTTCAATTGAACCCGAGATATATTTATTTATGATTTTCTTGTCAATTGCAACGGTCCAATCGCTATCCTGAGTTAACCGAGTGCATATGGCCGTTGGTTTTGTCTTTTGTTATCATCTGAGTCGCATATTGATTTAGTGGCGTATAAAGTTTTGCGTACGTTCGTTGTATTGTCCATCGGTATGCTAGTAATTTTATCTCGACTTCGGAGTATAATAGTTTTGTTCAGTTAACCCCTGGCGCGGCCTGTAGAGTTATATTTAATCGACAATTATCCAAGAAGACAGGCAGCAGATATCAACGGCGATATTTAGATTACTATCCTTCACCACGATCACATTTTGAAATTAACTCATACTCTTATCATTTAAAAGTTATAATCGTGCGATTATGCAAGCGCTGGTCCTGTGACCTTTGAGGTGATCAAATTATGATCTAAGTTATGATCGATATGACGTTAACCTTGTCACTTCAATTTTGTTTGTTTATAGTGAGCATTAGGAAAATGAAAAATCCTAGGTGCATCAATCAAAACGATAATTTTTGGGTTTTGAGAGTAAACGGGCAAATTTGTTCATCCCTATACGTGATTTAAATTACATATCCTACAAAAATCTGATCAAAAGTATGCGTGGTATAAATTTCAATTCCAAAAAGCTGATTCATATTTAGACATTCATTTTTGAATTATATATATATATATATATTAGGTGTTAATGTAATATAATCTTGTTACATATTACAATATTCATTTTATATGGTATTAAATAATTATCGACTTTAAAATTTATGTAAATAAATATATGTATAACATATATATTTCTAAATAGTGAAAATGATTGTGCTTAGTAAGACTCAATATGAGTATATGAATGAAACATTTCAGTCTAAATGTGACTATAAAAAATAGATAATATATGTTTGTATAGTGTACATAAATATTAAGTACTAAAGTACTCACTATGCAATATGTCGATTACAGCTAATTACTAGTTTTAAGCCATTCATACGGGATTTATGTTTATTTTAATATGTAGGAATTTAGGCATAAAAAAATTTCTTTTAATTATTTTTTTTTTTGAAGGGGAAGTATATTTTTAGTATAATTTAATAAATCATGTTGAAAATATAGCCCTTTAAATTGAATACATTTATAATATATTTTGGAAAAAATATTGATTATTTTTAATAAACGTGTATTTAAACTTTTCAGTTGATAAATTCTAGGTACCCCTATAAATTTTAACATAATTATATAATATACATAAGTACAAGGACAGAAATTAGTTATTTTGTTTATAAATTGTTAAAATAATATTGTATTTAAAAAAAATTTAAAAAAAAAATTATGAATAAATAAATTTATATATATATATATATATTGTGATAGCAACTTGTAATGAAAATGCTGAAATGATTAATACAAATAAACTAAAATGAAACACAAGGTATAATACAATATATATTAGATTTTCTGTAAAAAAAATACAAATATATGTATGTATATTAGTATACGAGTATATTAACAGTACATACATATTCAATTATAATAATTTAAACTAAAAAGTAAAATAATAATAGTTTTGATTTTATGAATATTATATTATCATTGATTGATTATAATTTCAAAATTAAAAATGTTCAACGGGAAGGAAGGAACGAAAAATATTTATGAAAAAAGATGGAATTTCCCTCCATCGGTATCATCCCCACTTTAACCACTGATAATTCTCGTCGTTACCTACACGTGTGGTTTTCGCGTTTCAGCCACCGATTAAGGTCTTACATGACGTATTAATTATTATATAGTCGTAAATGGTATATGGACTCGGTCATTAATTCTAACTGCAAGAGTTCTAATACACTTCGTAGTTGGTGAAAATAAAACGCGTTTTCGGAGTGTGCAGCGTACGTAACTATCTGCATATTATTAATGTCGTTATCTCTGTGTTAAATTTTGTACCATAATAATAATGACTTGTGTACTGTGCACATACTGCATGTATACCTGTACAATATATTATTAGCGACAGTTATTATATGTATATATATAACGCCATTGATTCAACGCATTGAGTTGTTATTAACCGATATAAACAAATATTAAACGACGTCGATGTACTCGTATATTGGACTGGTAATACAATAGTAAAATATACATATACAATAATACGTAGTATTGTATATTATATGACATACACTCGTTTGATTTGGTTTGGTCAGAAAACGAAAATCCTCAAATGGCGTCTTTCTTAGTCCTTACCTATATATATATATATATATATTGAAGATAAATAAGCCTAAGGCATCCAGTTTATAATGGAAGTATATATATATTAAATCCGAAGGTCGAGTGAAGGAAATGAACGAATGAAAAAAAATAGAGGAAAAGGCTGACATATACATATATATGTATACATACTACATATACATGGACGAATGACGTGAAACGTAATCTAGACAAGGCCCGGAGCTATGCGTTTTAAATAAAGACGAAAAACTTAGAGAGGACTATAAATACGATATATATATATATATATCAAGACTTTATAGGTCTCGGGTTCGGTTGTTGGTATTTTAGAGGTATGTCACTGAAGTACGACTTTCGTGAGAAAACTTTTATATTGAAATCTCTATGAAACATACTCGCCACCACGTTCGTCATTCATTTTTAATATAATATGGTTTCTATATAATGTATATTATACTGTACGTTATGGAGTATCATAATATCCGAAGGACATCCATTTCGATCGCATTGTTATTAAAGTATATTTTGTACCACGACACCACTCAATATAGTATTAAACCGTCTTTTAATATACTTCAAATGTAAAAAAAAATTATATTGATTTCTTTTTTGAGCAAAGCCACGGAAATAGTTTAGTTTGAACGAATCGGATTTTAATCGTTTGAAAATGCTGAAATTCATTAGCAATCCCGTCGACTATAAAAATATTAAAAAGAACTTATCTTCGCAATCGATGTTATTGGAATCGTTTTTTAAAGAAAACTTTAGAACTCGTTTTGAATTAATGTAATTTTTTTAAATAGATTCATATTTCATATATCTTTTAATATTTCTAATTATATCTTATGATCGTGAAAAAGCACCATATATGGACTTAAGTGGAAATATTAATTTGATTAATTAATCAAATTAATATTTCCATCTCGCGCGCGTACACACATACACATATTTATATTGGTAAAGCGTAATTTCTACTTCGATTAATTATCAACGTTTATTGAGTTTACAATAATATAAGTTAAAATCGTAAATTTAACTTTTAATTTATAATTTATATAATTGTTTACTTGTAATTTGATATTTATCTTGAAAAGCATAAGTTAAAAAATAAAATGATAAAAAATTACTATATAGTTTTTTTATTATAAAAGTAAGAATTTTAATGTACATATTTTAGTATTTTGAGTAGGTATATTAATTATTATTTATTTACTTTACAATAAAAATAATATTTAAACCCGCAGTAATTATAATATAAAATATTTACATAAATGATGTTTTCTTATAAACTAAAAGTTTCTGATAAAAGCGCGAGTTTTTAATAAAGTTTTAATTCACGAAAGTTTTATTGAATTAAATTAAACAAAATACATATCATGTTATTATATACAACAATTTAAAAATAATTATATACATATTTATGATCTATACCAATATATAGAACGATGATTGGCGTATAGGATGGTATATGTACGAATGCCGATAATTGCAAAACTATTAAACGGATTTTTATATAAGTTGAGCCAAATTGTTTATTGAATAAAATATTAGAGAGTTCCATAGAGTTCTTACAAGTCTGAAAATTGTATTCATCGACTATTTTTAAGAAAAAAATTTAAAAAAATTTGTATATTATGTTATGAATAATTATTATTGAAAACATTTTTATTATATGATTGTGTCTTAACAGTATCAAATGAATCGAGGTCTGTTATGAGGCAAGAAGTGTGAGGGTAAAAGTTGTGGTATAGGAGTCACACCATTTGACAGCCTCCCTCTTTTTTGTTCTAAATATTTTTTTGAAGCTTTTTTAAAGCCTAACAGTACCTCTTAGCATTGATTATTTTCTTTTTTGATAAAAAATCGAGTAAAAGAACATCACGTTAATTCCAAAAAAAAGTTTTTATGATTTTTTTTCTGATTGCTGTGTCTTAAACTTCTTTTCTGATAGAGATTCGATATTACGCTAATGCTGCGATTGTTTTTTAGTGTTAGGAGTGTAATAAATTACCCAGGTTTCATCTCCGATTACATTAAAGTATAAAAACTCATTTCTTCTAATTCCAAATGCTCGAGAATTTGTTGAGCGTGAAAAATTCGTTTAGAAACTAATATATTCGTATTCGTCCGTTAGTATTTTAGAAACCTACTGAGCACACATTTTTTGATAATTCAAATGGCGGGTAATCATCTTGTGAAGCATAATTCTGCCCATTTCTGGACTTTTAATGATTTTCATCGATTAATTAACGATGATCATTTTGAATCAGTTGCTCAACTTTGTAAACAAGATCATGGGACACTATTGTTTTCCACTCCTTTTATTGCCAAAAACATTTTTTCGGTCGTTTTTAAATTCTCTGTGCCATGTAACTCCACCTTAAACAATTTGTCAAATAATTTTTTGGCGAGCTTCAGGAGCCTTGTGACCTTATTTTATGAGTGCATGATTGAATAATGGATATAAGTAATATATGTATTGTTATTATGGTATTTAATATGACTGATTCTGTTCGGTAAAGTCATCGTAGTTCTTCTATTCGTTTGAAATTCGCATAATCCCAGAGATTTTTTGTAAGTCGTTGTCATCGTTAATTTATTATCGTATATACGATATTATTATGTTATATGGTGGCACAACAAAGGGACGGAGGTTATTGTGTATTGCAGGATGGGTTGTTGAATACATCTATAAAAATGGGATTGTGAAGTATCATGATACTCGGACCGTCCCGGTACTCACCGTAAAAGTGCGTATATATAATTGTAACTAGAAAATAAAATTATAATCGGAAGGTCATGTGTAATAATTAGAGTTACCTGTATAATAATGCACGTGGTCGTTGCTGCATTCGTATTTCATTTTTTAGATTACTCTTTTCTGTTTAATTTATTGTAATATGTCGTCGTATATAAACAAATTTCATAAAAAAATAGATCATTGTCGAATGCACAAAAAAAAAATTGCCGGTTAGAAGATACTTTTTAATTTAATACGAGTATAATTTCGTTTACGTTTACACACTCGCTTTTCGGGCATCTCATTATTATCTACTTACTTAGAGAAATGTACAGTGTTTTTTGTTTATTTACTGGACAATAGAGTATATCAAATGTAAATAATATATACTCTTGAGGTTTTTCCTTTAGCAATAAAATAAATATGAAAAATTGTTCAAATTCTTATTTCGTTCGGATTCAAATCGGTAACTATTAAAAAAAAATATATGACTTAAATCAATTATATTTTACATTTTGAGTGAAGCGAAGTATATATTGATTTTACAATAATGTGATTTTGTATTTTTGTATTTTATCAGTGAACACTTTTTTATGTAGAAGGAGTCCTCAAATGATATCGACATGTTTTACGTTTCGGTAGCATATTGTATCTAGTTGGTATTTTATAAAATACGTTTTTCGATTTTCTTAGTTGTTTCCTTATACTAATTAAAACCAGCCCAAACATTTTCTAAAAACCGATAAAATTATTGACATGTTTGTTTTGGATAGTTCACAACGATTTTTCATTGTTTTTAAATTGGAAATAATAATACAACTTTAAAATCTCTGTCAAAGTAATTGACTTGAGCCAATATCCATAGCATTCACAACTCGCTACTAATTTTTACTTGTTTTTAAGTTATAATTTTGTAGAAATATATTTGTTATTATTTTTCGTGTAACCTTTTTCACTAACCTACTGTATACTGTCACCATACTTGGTGATATTGTGGAAAAAGGGTACAGTGTATATTATTTAAATTGAAATATTTTTATTTGGCATTATTCTTAGACTAGCTAGTATGATTTTAATTATGTGAAAACTAAGATTTTCTTATACTTCTTCAAGAGAACAACGAAATGTTTGAAATTAAAATTCAACTTTTACAGATAAGTTATATAAGGTAAAAAATGTTGAAATAAGATAATTCTAGGTTATTCTTTATAAGACAACTAAAATTAAATCAGTCAATATCACACAATTTTGTTTTCGGCCTGAAAATTACCTAAAATTAAAAATCATATAACAGTATTGTCTGTAATTTACATTAAAACTATATACATTACTACACGCTAGTTCTTTATTCAAAAATATGACAAATGACAACATTGAGCTTTTGTATATGTAGTGTATAATTTGTATGCGAATATATGTCATGTACATTATATTTTCATTTGTGATTATGTAAACGATAAGTTGTGTTAAACGTTATTTAGAAATTCAACATTTTCTTAAAAAAAAAAAAAACAATATTACAAAACAATTATGAGTTTACCTATGTATAAATTGTATTCAAATGAAGCGAGAGAAATTTTTTTGGAAAATAATTTACGTAACATTGATTAATCCTTAAATGTTTTTTTATCGTGTTAAGAAAAATATTATTGGTTTCTTATTTTACTACCGGCAAATAGTTATTTTTTTTCTAATGGAAATTCATTGAAATCTGTATTTAAGGCCCCTTGTTACATGTCAAGGGAAATTAATTCTGTCGTTTGGTTGCTGTAGATGTTTTTTGTAAGAGTTTTATTCGTCAATACACCAAACGAAAAAATTTATTTACGAGACGATTTTTAAACAAGAAAATACTATATTCGAAGTTTTAGTTTATTCATGGTAGATATTTAAAAATAATTAATTTATTGATAATATATTAATATTCGTATTATATTATACTGTCATATTATGTACGTCTAATTATTTGCGAACTTTTGGACCAATTAAAGTAATTCAAAATTCAAAATCAATAATGGACATTCTAGTAAAGTTATAAATGAACTACCTATTAATATAAAATAAATATTTCATTGCTGTAAATCTTTCTTCGTTTAAAACGGTGTTATTTCCACTATTTTTTTTTAAATTTAATTATTTTAAATTTTTTATTATTAATAATAATTGAATATGTAAGAATTGGCTGTAGTCAAGTGGTTAGAAATATACGTTTCGGCGCACGAAGTCTGTGGTTTGATCCCCAGTGTAGCCAACGAGATTTTTCGCGTTGGTGTCATCAGGACCCTGGTGCAAGCCGGCCAAAATTACCAATCCTATCCATCTTTGGCTTGTCCAAAAAACATCTTCGTCCCCCATAATATGTGAAGGGTGCAATCTTTGAGCATATTAGTGTTTGGGGAATAATAGACTATAAAACTGCTGATTTATAATAATAATTGAATATGTGATAAACAATGTTTTTCCAAACATTTAATACATGTGGAGACAGCTTTAGAGTTTTAGTATAATATACATTTTACACATTTTCAGTGGTTATAAGGGAGGGGGTGAAGTGAAGAAATGACAGGAATTTTTGTTCAGGAGGGTGGCTGACTTATTTACGGCTCTTTTAGCACCATACCTTATATATGTATAAGGTTTTAATGCCAAAAAAATGTTTAACCATGAGTAAGTGTATATTTATTTAACTAACAAACCATAAACATAGAAAAGTTTGAAAAACACATAAGATTCTGACTGGCGATTAATAAGCACGTAGAGTTGCATTTAAAAAAATTGGAACCTAAATGAACTTTGAGTTGTAGTGGGTAAAATGTTTAAAAATTTGACTCACAGGGATCGAGATTTTTAATATTTTACGAGTATCTATTAGAAATTAAATAATTCGTGTTTACTTTTTGAATAACGAAGGCTTTCTTCGCGGAGTTAAGTAAAATGACAAATTGTAAATAATGAAGAGGTTTCCTGCTAGCAAAATTGTATGAAATGTTTAAGACTAGTTAACTATAATATTTAAAAATATGTAAATGGCTTATGCTAAAAAATAAAACCATATTCAGATAATTTATATTGCTTTTTTCAAAAGCAATTTAAAATTAACTTGTTAAGATTAAAAACAAGTAACTTATTAAGTTACATCAATGAAATTAAATCAACTTTTTAACTTAATATGAAGTTTTAAAATTTTTAAACTATTATGTATCTTATTATATGATTTTTCAAGTAACTGGAAATCATAATAATATGTGCAGCTATCAATTATTGCCGAAATTGTAAGTCGACAATATATTTGTTCTGACGTTGCCCTATCACTTTCTAGAAAATAGAAATAAAAAAATATATATATACAGCAAGAATAAAGCATTTACAGTAACTTAAAGGACTTCAGAAGAAAATCTTAGTAGTTTTTTCAACTTTATAAACAGTTGTAAAATCTAAAACGTATTTTCTTTCTTATTCCTCACCCCACTCTTTTACGATTGGAAAATGCTAAATGAGTTGTTTCCTCTTTGTGCTCGAATATGGGAGTGGGGGGGGGGCTTTAAATATTTTAAAAACATTATTGTGTTTATTAAGTAATAAATTTAAATAACTAGAGACAATTATGTCAAAAAATATTTAAGAACCAAAAATATGTACACCCATGTGTTGTTTTGTTTATAAATAATACTTTTTTGTTTTTAATTAATGTACAGTAGTGAATTAATTTCAATCGTTTTTGCATGTAAAATACACAAAATAAACTATACATTTTTATTGTATTATTATTAATTATAATAAAATTACCCCAAGAAAACAATTACTCGCATACTTCGATCATAACTATAATATACAAATTGTGAGTTACACTTAACATACGCACGTATATTATATTTTACCTATATTTGATTTTTATTGAATAATTATTGAAAATTGACTTGAAAGTCTGAAAAATTAATCCTCGATAATATATTTAAAAGTTTTCGGTCTATTCAGTCTGTTTTTATCGTATACAATTTAAAATATTACAAAACTGATGGTTAATTTTTAATATTTAATTGTAATAGTAACAACTAAAATCATAGTCCTAATTTTAATATGCAATGATAAATGCACTTATTTGTTTTGTTTTATATGACAACATATTTTAATTATAAAATTCGATTTAAATATCAAAAAACTTAAAAGTAAAACTTTTATTTTTAATATTTTCTTAGGTTTTTTTACTTGTTTGAAAATTAAATTGTTTATGCTATATTTTTTGATAGTTTGTAGTAAAATAAAAATATTTTTTAGAAAAAAAAATGTTTTTATAAGGTTTTGATACACAATTTATTTGTTATAGAGTTTGCATTTGGAAATTAATTTAATTAGAAAATAATTGAGAATTAAGTTAGCAAATAATATGATTTACGTATGTAAAAAACTATTATTGCTGTGAGTGGACAGTGAAGTATAATTGTCTATTATATTTTTGGATGTTGTACGTGAATATGCACGTGTCATCAGACCTAATATAAAAATAAAATTTAGAATTTATTTTTATTAAATATTATAAAAATAAATATTTTTTACTTTATTTTCTTTGTGAATTTGTTATTACTGTGTTCTTAGATTTGAATTTGGCAAATGTATTGCAATTGTTTGGACGAAAATAAAATATTATTATATTAATAATAAATAAAAATATAAAATAAATATATTGTAATTATTTTAATAATATTTAATTTTAATGAGCAATCAATTATTACAAACGATCAATTGTTCTGCGATCCATTGTTTCGAGCAATTGATATACATTCTTTCCGTTTAATTAGACACACATACTGTAAGTTACAGTTACGAGTAAAATATTTTTGACGATTAATTATCAATTTTTACGTTATCGAATAAGATTAACATATTACTACGAAAATCACTAGGTTAAGTTCAAATTCCCTATGTTAGAAATTAGGATAAAAAAATATTATTATTTAGAACAGTCGGGGAGAATAGAGAAATAATAATAATATCAAACGAATTTGTATAACAGATATTATATTACATAATATAAATGATATTATAAATTACATTAAATGCGCTTCTTACAAGGAGTAAGATAGGATAGACAATTGATGACTTAGATCTTAAAAATTTGACAAAAATTCAACCACTTAGAATAAATAATATTTAATTTTGACAGACAAGTCTTTTCAGAAGGTTCAAAAATTTAGAACGAATTCAATAAGTTCAAATTTATTTGCGGATTTAAATTCGGTTAATTGAAAGTGGTCAGATTTATGTCGTTCTTTATGATTTAAAAAACAACAATAAATACATAATTTTCAATTCCCTTAAATTAACAAATATGTGTATAAACATTGTCATGGCATCGCCTCATCGTACTCTACTAACTAACTCTACTAACGAACTTAACTCATATCTAATCTGAATAATAAACGTTTTTATGGTTTTTTTTACGTTTAGTAAAATATGATAATAATAATGGGTCCTATTGCAGTCGCCAGTCATAAATAACAAATTATTTTATACAGATGTTGTATGCGAAGACTTAACGACTTTAAAACACATTAGTCGAAAATTATAAGTGTTATAATTTAGCCACGGTAAAAAAATCAACAAACCCCGGTTAAGCATGTGCGAAATACATTACGGATTGACATCAAAGAATATAATATTGATAATATAAAATATTTCATTCTTAACATCGATTGTTTTAGTGAAATATTCAAGAGGGCAAAAAGCTATAATAATGGAAGGATTATTACATATAAAATTACCTATAAAGATACCTCTATAGTTTATTTTTATACTTAGAGGAAGTTTCAGAAATTATTAAATACTTGTCAATTTTCATAATTACAATTAATATTGTAAAATCGTATATACGATTTAATAAATACCAATTATATATTTTTTAAGTGTTTCTCTAAATTAGCTGTTGCAAATTTATCTATTATAGTATTTCAAAGTGCATTGCTTTTCACAGTTCTAAATTATAATTAAAACAAGTTGAACTTGATAGTTATACATCGGAATAATAGACAACTACTTTAATAATGTGTTATTATTTTTTTAAGTACTAAAAAACATTTTCCCGTTTTGTACTTTATAGCGAATTGTTAAGTAAATCATTTTAGAAATTTTTTCTCTAATGTTCTTGGATTAACTAGTAAATTTTCAAATGATTTTTGATACAAATATTTTATAAGTTTTTTTTGTTACAAAGTTAAAAAATAATATCAAATGTTTGATATTGATTTTACAAAGTTTCAATAAAGAATGAAAAAAAAGTTCAATTATTGTTGTATGTTTGTATTCTCTGATATCCCTCCACTTTGTATTTTTGTAGTCTATTTATAAATCCGGATGGGCATAAAATAATAATATGTTCTCGAGATTACGAAGAATTTGAAAAATAACATCATGCATCATATTCTTATCTCTTGTATTATTCGTTTTGGGAACGTTTTAAACAAATTGTGTTTTTTACGGAGCGTAGTTCATCAAAGAAATCGACGTTTAATAAAACGAAATAGTTGTCTATGTAACGGACGGCTTTTCAAGTATGCATTGTAAAATATAGTCCCATCACAATAAAATATATTTTGTATACAATGAGAAACTTTTCTTTTTGTTTGGCAAACATATATGATACGTTATTCTATACATATTACAAAGTAATGAACTAAAATTTTTAGAAGATCGTAATCGAAAAACCGATGGAGAGCCATACATATCTTTGTAGTAGCTTATACGTTACTAATAAATAGGCCATTTACGTAGTTAATATAATATAATGCCATTTTCCTATTTACAACCGAAGAAAAAATTCGAAAAATTATTAAATTATCAAGTATTATGTATTAATAGGAGAAAAAATACTTTCAAACGTACTAATTTTACGAGTTTCCATACATTTTTAAAAATAACTAACATTATTTAATTATGCGTTAATTTTGGTCTAAACATTATAACATATGTGAAAGTTTACGAAATAGATAAACGTATCAAATAACAAACGTCAAATACAAAAATGTTGTAACTAAAATATAAAACACATATCATGAAAATAAGTTACCATAGCAACAATTGTAAGTAAACTCAGATGGACAAACAGACGAATAAGACGGACATGTACGTTTTCGAATTTACTATTCGTAGCATGAAACAGATTACGCGATATACGGTTATACAACTAAATTTTAATACGATTAAATATTACGTTTTCTATACTCTTAACGATAGAGTTAAATCAATAAAAATTAATACTATTTAATAGTTTAGTAAAAAATACTAAAAAACCCAAATAACTATTAGACTTAGTTTTTAAAAATATTTATTAGAAATTGAGTTAATCAGTTATTAACGTTATACATATGTAATATGGATCAAAATATATAAAAAAAAGTCTAAACAAGGTGTTATATTAGAATAAATAGTAATTTCGCCGAGGAGATAAAAAATTATATGTAAATTCATTGGAAAAAT
Source organism: Schlechtendalia chinensis (assembly GCA_019022885.1). Lineage (NCBI taxonomy): Eukaryota > Metazoa > Arthropoda > Insecta > Hemiptera > Aphididae > Schlechtendalia > Schlechtendalia chinensis. Next base: position 27,659 of record JAFHKX010000029.1, read on the forward strand.
GTTATTCAATTATCGTTTTTATATATAAATTCTGCAGGGAAACCGTTCAATAAGATTTTATTCAATCCATAGTTTGAATTGACTTTTTTGTGTACATTTATAATATAATTTTATTGTATATTATATACAATATTTATTGTATATAATATACAATAAAAACATTTTTTTAAATTAATATTTTAATGTACACATTGGGAAACAAATGATTAAAAGTTTGTAGTTTACATATAATGGTGTCAAAAATATTGATGAATAATAAATTGGTAAAGGTCTTTATAGTTAAATGTATTGGTTAATTAAAAATTCTTCAAATTTATAGTGCTCAAAATTTTTCTATTGTCTTTTTTAAAATCCAAATTTGAAACAATAAAAACTGTGAGAATATATTAGTTACATACTATGTGTAAATATCGTAATGAATATAGCGATGTGTTTGTTTTTCGAAAAACACTTTAAGGTAGTAAATATAACTTTTAATTTCCAAAAAAACGTTTACATGTGAGTAAATTGATTACATTTTTAATAAATGAGATTAAAGGTTATTAATAAAAATAAAAAAAATTAAAAAAATTTTTTATGTTTTAATAGAGTAATCTATGCAATTTTTTCTTATTAACTTTACTTTTAATTTATTCATTAGTTGTATTTTATTTGTATTAACCTGATGATGATATTCTGTCGAAACCGGTAGTAATAAACACACAACAACTTTTATATTTTCTTTCTTTTTTCTTTAATCAACGTAATACTTATTGGCTTTTTGTATATTTAAGAACACATACATATATATATATATTTTTTTTTAAATTTTTATACATTAATGTTAATCATTAATATTAAAAATAAAAAAAATTATATAATAATAAATATATATATATAGATGTAAAAAAATTTAAAAATATAGAATTTTTATATAAAATGTATTTATTAATTAACAATTTCAAATAAAAGTCATCGTTAAGTATAAAGCGAAAAAGAAAATACAATAACCAGTCAAATTATATTTTTTCAAAAGGTTATTGATATTATATAGATTTTATTAATATGATTATTGGTTGTAGTGAAATTTACATTAGATTGATTTTACACAGTTTTATCCTTTCCAAAAAACCAAAAAACTTTTGAAATTCTTATCGAAATTATAAAGTTTGACTATATGTTATTTTCTATTGAAAATATATTTGTTTTTTTCTGAATGCGTTAAAATCGAATTATATTTAGCACTATGAACGTTCACACGGCGCTTCGGGTAAGAAATTGCGATATAGTTGCGCGCTGCGAGTCTACCGATTTGTGGAGAATAGTGTACACAGGGATAAGAGTAATATGCAATGAAAATATGTATGTAACATATGTTAACGGGTTAATATATTATTGTTATTATTATAATAACATTACGTTATAATTACAATAATAATATAATACAATTACGTTTATAACTTTTTTCAAGTTTATTTTTTCCAACAAGGGACTATTGTTATAAATTATTATAATCGCTTTGAACTTTAATGTCCAACACATTGCTTCAAAAAAATAAGAAGTAGTGCATCCAAAACAGGTGTTTGAGTGATAATAAGTGTGTCCAAGATGACGTTATACCACCATGCATTTACTGTTTCCGAACGTCTGACCAACAATTTAACAAAATTAAGTCGAGCGAAACACATATTATGTATTCAAGTTTAAATCAAAGTAATACTTATTTTAATTGTTATTAAAAAATTATTTAGCAAGGAGTTTTTCAAAAATAGTATACCACATTGATATTTTGTTTTTGAAAAGTACACTTATTCTTAAATAGTTTATTTTGAGTACACGCATACTACACGGATTATTACTCCAAAACTAAGTAATTTGGAAAAAAATAAAGACATAACAAAACTAATAATATTAGCATTTTATCGCTCTGAAAATTGACAACAAAATTGAGCTTTTATAAGCATTGCATTTAAATCCATTATCAAACAATCTTAATATTTAACGTTTATAACTGGAATTCTGAAATGTACACAGTATTTCAATAAAAACAAAAAGTTACAGATAATGTTAAATGAATAAATAGATTATATTTAGAATATACAAAATAAAAATTAGATCACAACAATACATTAAAAAAAAAAAAATGAAGGGAGATGTACTCCGAAGGGTTGGTGAGCGAAGAAAATCTAATATAACTCTCCTGAATAAGTCCCGACGTCATGCGTATAAGTATTATTTTTTCTAATTGATTTTTTCTACATCGAAAATTATAATAATCCGCATGAATGGCTGTGTACAGACAATAAGTGACTCGATCGTACAGCAGGTAAATTAACACACAAAATGACGCGCATCATCGATATAACATAATATTAGTTATCTTGTATACGCGAGCATCTCGTTTTTGAATTTATTTTCAATTACTTCTTGAATATTTCACAGTGCACACATTTATCCGTATAATATGGTAGTTTTTTTATCAGTTTATCATTTTATCAATTTACCAATTTTACTTCTAGGTTTAAGGAGTGAACCTCTTTTTGTATATATTTAATTCGACTCACTGCGCACCGACAGTTGTTATTTAAGAAGAAAGCTGCTTGCTTTTACACAAATAATTAAAATAATTATAATAAAATATTTCTTTTTATTTCCAACAAAAAATAATGTATATATATTATATTTCCCACTCTTAAACCTTTACAACATAGTTTCTTTGACAGTTTCTCTTGGAAAAGGATTACGTGTGTCACTCTTGAGGGATTTTTGTTACCGTATTGTCGTCCAACACTCGAAGGAACAACAACGTTATTAATGTGCGTGTGCATCACGAACGTATTTAGTTAAGCTTGAGTTAATCGTTCAAATCCACTTTGAGCTCATTGTTTGTAAAAAAAAAAATAATTTTAAAAAAAATTCATAAAAGACGCTTCACATTTTATTTAAATCAAACATGAATAATATCTACACTAACTCAATTATATAATTTTCTGTATGATTAATCAAAATAAATATGAACTTATATTAAAAATGACGATGTAAGTATTGTTATTGTGTTTCACGAAATTGATTTTTAAAAATGATTTTCAATTAGAAAATTTAAACACAACCATACAAGGCTGGACAAGTTAACAATTTTTTGTAACTCGTTAAGTTATACTAATATAAAACTACATAACTAAAGTTAAGGTTAAGTGTAACAGTGATTTATATATAATTATCACATCAAAATTATTACGCAAATTAAGTTAAAAGTAAATTTTAAAGAAAGTAACACATTAACTAACTTTACTTTTTAATTAAACTAAATCTTTTAAATCGTCAATACTCAGCCTTTTAACTATAATATATATATATATTGTATGTTCATCAATTTAAAAATTAGATTGTATAATTATTATTTATATTTTGTAGTCTTTGTTAAGCACTTTAGTGAAAATATTATAATTAAAAACAATAATTAATTTATATTTAATAGTTGTAATCATTTAGAGCATTGATACATATATAGAAAGAAAACCAAGTAATATTCTTTTAAAAAAAGTACAAAATACGTAATTATTATATAATTGTACGATACAAATCGTACTTACCCGACAATCGGCATCAATGCTACGAGCGATTTATTTTTATTTTTTAAATTCGGTTTTTGTGACTTTTGGCAAAAAACGTTTCAACGTCATGAATAGTTGGTGTTAGCGATTACACGCGCGGAAACGACCGTTGTCGAATTCGTCGGTTATAGAACTGCGAAAAGATATACTCTAACACGACGACATTCTAACCACGAGGGCGCCGTTTTCGAGTTGGCGCATGACTATACAACCGACTCCGGTGGCGACGTGCACTGTACACCCCACATATTACTGGACATTTTAAAATACGTAAATATCTGTTTTTTTAATGCGGATAATTTTTTTAAAATAAAATCATGTGATAAAAACGACTAAAAAATGCATTTTTGTATTTCATATATATATGATATACAATTCAAGTTGTCTGTTTTAAGGCGAAAACCGAACGGAAATTTGTTGGTTTAGATTTAGATTTCGATTATTGGTTTTTAATTATTGTGATTTTATTTTGAGTTTAAAAACTAGTATTAATGATATGGCAAATTCAATTTTGAATTTCAATGTCATTTTTACTTTTTCTGATTTTGAAAACTGGTTTTCGAATTAAAAAATTATGATTTCGATTAATTTGATGAATTTAGTTTTAATTGGTTGAAATGTTTAGTAGAAATTTTATATGCTATCTATAACTATAACAATAAATGTACCACTATAGGTATACTATAGGTAATACTATACTATAGGTATACCACTGTGGCTATAATAAAATAATATTATATAATATTCCAATATTTGTTAAAACAATTTAGATTTGGTACTACACTAGCCGACGAAAAACAATAGTTAATTTGAAAATTCAAACGAAAATTTAACGATATACTCAATTTTCGTATATTTTCTATCGTCCTGTGTCATGTATTAATACTAATTCCATTGAAAGTAGAAATACTACAATTATATTATTAAACATAACACGAAATAAAAATTAAGACATCATGGATGCTCTTCGAGGTGTAAGTTGATTACCAATTTTAATTCATTGTACATATTTCATATCCACGTGGGCACCGAATTACAATGCTATTTCTGTTTATTACGATTTTATTTCAGTTATGAATAACCGGTATTTAATATACTGATTTTGTTTTCGATTTATAAATATTGGTTTTCAATAGTTAATCAAATTTATTCATTAATTTCAAGACTTGGTTTATATATTTTAGAACTAAATCTTCAGAGAGTTTAATAATGATTATTTGTATTATCGGATCGATATTATTTTGAACTCATTGCTATATAATACTAAATAGAGGTCTGTGTGTAAGTTAAATGTGGAAGCATAATTATTATACAGAATTTAATGACAGAAAACATTAATGGTAAACTGTCAATGAAGAAAATAGGATAAAAAAAATTATAAAATATAATTTGTCTTCGTTATTCATTTTCATCCCAGTTTTGTTTTGATTAACATCGTATCTACTCACTCAGTGTTATTTGTAGATATAATAAAGATTCAATTTGTTTTTAATAAATTTGATTTCTCAATCGTTGTTATGAAAATGTATTGATTTTATATTATTTGGAAATTATAGAAAAATAAATTTTAATTTTTTAAAAACGTTACTCGTCAACACTCAGACGTGTATTACTCATACGAGTAGAATTTACAGCAGAAATCTTAAACAAAATTATAATGTCATATTATTTTAAAAATGAAATTATTTATTAAATTTAAAAATTGAAATTACTTACATTTGTTCAAAACAAAACTAATTATAATTGTTTTTGGTCAAAAAAAACATCAAATAATTAACGCAGCCATCAATCTGTTTTTGAGAAGTAGTAGTCCCGTAAAGATTTGTTCACATATTTCAACAATGAATAAATAATATTTCATCAAGTTACATCTATATTAATGACACATTGACCTGCTATAACCAATTTACCATAATAACCGTTTCAACTAAAATTAATTTAAACAAGGCGAAAGTCAGTATTTGACGTACTATATGTGTATGTGTGTGTGTGTGTGTGTGTGTGTGTATACTACCAAATTCGATAATATTTATATTTATTTATATTTAATTTTAGATTTGAAGTAGGTTAGGTTAAGATTTCTCGCATAAATTTTTTGTTTTAAACATGTAACTGTCATAGGCGTAACTTCACTTTTGGGTGTCTGAAATCACGAAAAATTACATGATAAAGCTATGCCACCGTACACTTTCTCACCCTTATATTTTACAGATGTTATTATCACACGTTTGAGTATTTCATAAACGTAATCACTTGTTTTATTTGTCTTGTACAAGTCACTGAATCTCTGCTAAAGCATACAGCTTGTTCTAACCCAAAGTTTTGACCTCATACTTACTCGAGAAGTTATGTTCACATGTTTCTGAACTTATTGATATTATAACTGTTATCTAAAGTGACTCACGCAAATTGTATTATATGTTTTAGATATGTAAAAAAATCTTATTAGATATATATACCATAGTCCAACACATTTAACACAAATATATCTACATTATTTTATGTTAACACTTTACATTAACATAACAGAATAACATAAATAAAAATAAATTATATTTTTCGCGTTGTAAAAAAAAAAATTGCATAAAAATATTCGTATAATTTGTTTACAGTTAAATGCAATAAAATAATATTAGTTAATATTTTTGTTCGAATGTGCGTTAACAATTTAAAAGAGTTATTAAAAAACATTTTTACAAAAACTTATATGGATTTTATAAATCATGTTATACTCGTAGTTATCTTAAATTAAAAACATACTACGACCATATCATTATATTATATATTCATAAAAATATATTTTCTATTGGTGCTCATCGTTTTCATGTGAAAATAATTAATAATGTTCAATCAAATAAATAAAATGAAATAACGTTTAAACGTACATGTTTAATCAATATTACATATAAGTGTGTATATATATATATAAATATTAGGGTGTTCCTTAACATATACCTGATGAAAAAAAATCTCGTAATATTTTTGGTCTCACCCCCTACATAAGTGTATATATGTATAGAAAAGAACTACAAAATTTTTTGGGTCAATTGTATAAGGTTAACTCGTGCCGACTTAAACCTGAAGTTTATACTTATTATATTTTTCAATATTTACGAAAATTTTCAACATTTCCGTAAATATTTCGTTAACTGTTAGTTAGTAATATTGATTTTTATTGTATTTTATATTTTAAAGTAAATTAAATTTCCTATAACTTTTATAGAAATAAATTTTTTGATATTTATTACTGCTTATGAAGTATAATAACTCAACTGTATAAAAGACAATATTCTGTGTAATTTATAATAAAAAATTGTATAGGTAAATAGTTAAGTTTTACAAAGCTATCTATAGTCAATTTTTTTGCTCATAATGAAATCCGACAGGACTTTAAAATACACTTTACTTAATCGTACCTAGCAGCAATTTTAATCTAATTTATGTTTAATATATTTTCCCAGCATATTAAGGTGGATAAATATAGCACGTGCAAGTTTATACTCAACTCGGTTTTCAATTACTCTGATTAGTCTCGAAACTTTTTGATTAGATCTAGTATTATTATATTATTATCTGTAGTTTACACTTAAAGTCCAATATCAATTTTAGTACGATTCGTTGTGTTGCTTCTTGCGGATCGTGTGACAATGCGTATAAAGTTTAGTTCGATTTTATAAAGTAATTTAAATTACATAACTATGTCAGTTGTACTTCAAAAGGACAATTGTATATTTTTGATTGGAAATATGGAGACTCAAATTCTTGGTTCAAAACTGCCATCATTAAAACAAATATTCCAGGTATTTTTTTTTAATGTAAGAATTGTAAAATGAAATTTACAACATAGTGCAAATTTGATTATTCGGGAATGTATGATATTTTGGGAAAAAGCTAGGATACCGGCAAGAGCTGTACAACACTGTGTTAAAAAGTTAATCAAAATGTATGGCAATTGACGAAATTTGCAAAAAAATTGTTAAATAGTTGGAAACTTACATCGGAAAAATGAAAATGAATTTACAACAATACTAGATAGTTTATTCGATATCGCACATTTAGATGCATTAACTTTAATGAAAATCAATGTAGATAAACAGTTTTTAATCAACCAACTACCTGGATGTCCTGGATGTCTTGGTGGTATAGATAAAAATAAAATAATAAGAAAAAAGCGTAAGGAAAAACGGAAGATTAATGAATTATAAAGGCAAGTTTTCTATCGGGATCAAATATGAAATGCATCCACTTCATCATCAACAGCTTTACAATTTGACGAACTTATGGAAACCGAAAACACAGATAATTACGAATCATCTGATGATTCTGATATGGATAAAAGTGTTAACTGTAAAAAGAAAAGTCGAGGTACAATAAATTGTATTACGCCAAAATTAGCTGGAACTTTAGATAGGTGTAAATTAAGTGTTTATGACAGTGTTTTTGTATTACATGCGACATTAGAAGCAATATGATGTAACATTGATGATTATGTAATAAATCAAACATCGCTTCACAGATCTCGAGAAATTTACCGATGTGAACGTGCCAAAATTATAAAATCGCGGTTTTAAGAATCCCGTCCAAGTTATGTTACTGTTCATTAGGATGAAAAATTATTACCTAACGTACATATTAGACATACAACCTGTGAATGACTTCCGATAGTTGTGACTAGTAAAAATTACGAATTTAAAATTACGAACTATATGTATTAACTTAATATATTTTTAATTTCAAACAAAAATGAATATTGATAAGTTCATTACATAGCGTAGCTTGAATTTATTCTCTCGATTTGGTATTGACATGAAATTTTTACAATTTGATCCAACATTGTGGGACACAGAAACAAGTTTAATTAATGGTAAGCAATTAATAAATTTACTTAAAGTCGTCAATGATTTAGCAGAGAGAACAGTACAATTAATGACAGACTTTAATGAAACATTGACGTTAGATGGAAGACCAATAACAATACATTTTACGATATATACAGAAACATAGACAAATGTATCCCGATTGTAAAAAAAGAACTTTACAAAAAGAAAAACTAAATATTACTATATGATACATAAATATTTTGTATTAATGTATAAGCTTATATTACGTCTATCTATTTACATAATTTGTATGAATTTAACTTATTATAAATAAAATAAAATAATTTACTGAGGATTAAATTCTGTAAATTGAAAAAGACACGGACATATTTGAGAAAACGAAATGTATATATAATTAGGTTGATGTAACATTTATAATTTATGACATATTAAAAAACTTGTTAGAACAAAAGTTATAGAAAATAGTGTTTCCTTTAAAATATATTCTATAAAAAAAATTGATTTGACACAAGTTTAAAAAATACTTATGAATATGTAAAAAATTTCCATAAATATTAAAAAATGTATGAAGTTCAAACTTCAAGTTTAAATCAGCACGTGTTAACCTTAACTGATTGACCCAAAACTTCTTGTATTTCATTTTTATATATATACACAATGATTTAGGGGGTGAAACTTAAACAAATTGAAAAATAAAATTAAGGAACACTCTAATATATATATATATATATATATATATATAAACGCAGTACTTGAATTGAAAAAAATTAGAAGAAAGATGCAAAGAGGAAAAGTTCAATTCCTGAAAAATTAAATGTCTTATTGATTTGTGTGGAGTTACATCGTTTTTGGCGTTCCATTAAGAACAATTATAAGGTTATGTCAACAAAATTTAAAAAAAAAAGAAGTACTTTGTCTCCCAGGATCCTTCTGTCCTCAATTCAAACACTGTATACACGTGTGATTTTATTTGTA
>JAFHKX010000030.1:0-36667 GCA_019022885.1 Schlechtendalia chinensis
GTAGTAGTATGGTGTTTGGAAGTTGAGTGTAGGGGGTTATTAGGGTTATTGGGTTAGTTTTATAGGGGTGTTAATGGAATATTGAGTGGTAGTGGTTGTGGAGTTTTTGGGATGTGGTGGGGGTAGTGTGGGTTTGGTGTGTGTATTGGAGAAGTTGTGGAATAAGTGTATAGTTTTGGTTAGTTATGTGTATAGGGTGGGTTTGATTTTGTGGGTTTATGAAGGTATAGCTTTTATTGGTTTAAATTGAAATGGTTTTGGGGGGAGTTGTTGAATTGTTTTATTTGGTTGGGAGGTGAGAAATAATTTTTATTTTTGTAGAGGTGTGTCATTTGTGGTTGGGTGGTTTTTTTTCATGAGGGGGGTGGGTTTATTATTGGTGGGGTGTGTGTGGGTTGGGTATTTTTTTTAGGATAAGGTGGGATTGTTGTGTGTAAAGGGTGTGGTTTGTAGGGGTGTGGGGTTGTTATGGAGTAGGAATTGGAATGAGAGTTGTTATATTTTTGAGTTTGATGGTTTGGTTGTGTGGATGTTTTGGTGGGGTTTGGGAGTGTTTAGGTGAGGGAGAGGTTTGGTGGTGTAGTAGTGGGTGTATTTGAGTGTTTTTGGGGATAAGGGAGGGTGATGGAAGTTGGGTAGGAGGATTTGGAGGAGGGGTGGATGATAGTGTGGAATTGAGGGTGAGAGTTGTTTTGGGAGGGTGGGAGGGGGTTTAGGGTTTTGTGGAGAGAGGGGGGGTTGGGGTGGTGTGGTGGTTATGTAGAGGTGTTGAATGGGGGAAGTGTTTTTTGGGTAGGATTAATTTTTTATTTTAGTGGGTTTAGGTGAGGGATTGGTAATGTGGGGGTAGAGGTTTTGTGGATTGGTGATTGGATTGTGGGGTTGAGGTTTGTGGTTGTGTGGATTGGTGTTGTATTTGGTGTGTGTTTGTGTGTATATGGGTTTTAGGTATGGGGGTGTGTTTGGGGTGTTTAGTTGTTGGTATTTTGGTTTGTGGGTGTTTTTTTGGGGGGTTATTCATTTTTTGGTATTGGGGTGTTAATGGGATGAGGGGGTTAGAGATGTGGGTTTTGGTTGGGGTTTTTATGTTTTGGTTGGGGTGTGTGTTTATTGTGGGGTTATAGAGTTTGTTTGTGTGTATGTTTGGGTGTAGGGATGGGTTATTTTGTTTGTAATGTGGGTTATGAGGAGTGAGGTTTTTGGATTTTTTTTTGAATTATTTGATGGTTTTGTTATTTGTGGGGGTTTGGGTTTTTGGGTTTTAGGTTGTTTGGGTTTTTTTTGGGTAGGTGGTTGAGGTGCGAGTTTTTTTGGGTAGGTTGGTGTGGAATATTTTTATGTTTTTTAGAAAGCATTTTGGGGGTTTAATTTTGATATTAGGGGTTGTGGGCATTTAAGGTTTTTGGGGGGTTTTTAGTAGGTTGGGTTTGTTGGGGGGTGTTTGGTTAGGTATTTTTGTGTTAGAAAGAGATGAGTATGTTTAGAGGGTTTTGGGGGGGGGTGCAAGTTGATTGTTATTTGTGATTTGAAGAGTTATATTAATGTTATGCAAGTTAGAGGTATGAAGTGAGATATAAGTAGGGGTATGGGTAATTTTGTTGAGGGAGTTGGTTTGTAGTTTTAGGGATTTTGTGTATGGGTGTGATATGGGGTTTTTGGTGGGGGTTTTGATGGTTGGATTTTGTTGGATGTTATTTGTGGGATTGGAGTGTTTGTGGGGGGTTATTTTTTGGAAATGTGTATTAAATAGTTTTTTAAGTTTAAGAGGGGTTTTGTGTGGGGAAGATAAAGTTGGATGATTGGGTTTAGAATTGAGTTAGTTGTGGGTGTATGGGAGGTTGTGGTGTTATGGGATATAATGGGAGGATGGGATGTGGTTTGGGAAATGTGAGATTTGGGAGGATTAATTGGATGGTTGTTTTTGGTGATTTTGTGAATTGGGGGGGAGAGTTAGTAGTGAGTTATTGATAAGTGCATGAAGTTGTTATTTAGGTAAGTGGGAAAGGGGTTTTGGTAGGTAGGGAATAAATGGGTGGGGAATGGTGTTTGATTTTGGGGGGGGGAATGGGGTGTTTGTTATTTGGTTTTTTGTGGGAGTTTTGTGGATGAGTTATTATTGGAGGATGGATGAGTTATTTAGAAAAGTGGGGGGGTGTGGTGATGTGGATGTTATGTTGGGTTTTGGTAATGAGGAGGATGTTTGGGGGGTTTTTTAGTTGGGTGGTGTTTTATAATTTGATGGTGGAGTTTGTTTATTGTGGTTTTTGGTTTTATTTTAGGGAGTTGTATTATGGGGGGATTTTGAGTTGGAGTGGGGAAGTAGGGTGTTTGTGGTGTGGAGTGGAGTGGTTAGGGGGGTTTGGTAAGGTAGTTGTTGGGGGTTTTAGGGAAGTTTTTTGTTGATTGATATAGTAATATGGGTTGGGGATTGGGGGGTGTTGTAAGTGGGTGGTGGTTGATTGGGGGTTGTTAGGTGTGTGTGTGATGGTAGGGAGGGGTTGAGATATTTTAGGGGTTGTGTGTGTGGGTAGGGGAAAAGGAAAGGGTTGTGAGATGGTGTTAGTGAGTGATTATTTGGGGGAGTAAGAGTGTTAATGGAAAGGAAAGTTGGGGATATTTTTTGAGGGGTGTTTAGGATTTGTTGGGGAGGTTGATTGGGGTTTAAGAGGTTTGGGTTGTTAGGTGTGAGGGGTTTATGTTTTGGGGGGGTGTGGGTAGTGTTTTGTTGGGGTTTTTTTGTGGGTTTTGAGTATAATGGTTTTGTGAGATAGGATTGTATATGATGGGTTTGTTTGTATGTGTTGTTGGAGGGTAGTTTGATAATTAGGGGGAGGTTTTGAGGGGGTTGTTTTGGTGTTTTTTTTGATGGGGGTTTTTTTTATTAAGGGTTGTTATATGGGAAGGGGGATGGAAGTGGGTATGTTGTTAAAGGTTGTTTGTTAGATTAATGGGGGGTTTATAAGTTGAATGGTTGGGGTTGTGTGATGTATTGTTTGTGGGTGGGGAGGGGGGGGAATTTTATGGGGTTTTTTTTGGGAGATTTGGGGGAGAGGGAATGATAGATGTGTTTGTTTTGAGTGACTGAGATGAGGTAAGTTTGTGGGGTGTGTGGTTTGTTTTTATGTGTGGGTTGGGATGTTTGTGTATGAAGTTAAGAGTGGTTTAATTTGATTGGGGGGGAAGGGTTTGGGGGTTTGAGGACTTGTGTATTTGGTTGGGAAGGTTGGGAGGTATTATGTAGGGTTTTGATTTGGGAAGTTGTGTGGGTGAGGGGAATGAAATGGTTTGGGGTTTTGTAAGTCTTGAGTTTTTGGGGAATTTTAATTGTTGGGAGGAGTGGGGGAGTGGTGGGGATTTTTTGGGTTAGTGAGATATTGTTTGGAGAGGTTTGGATTTTTAGGAAATTCTATTGGATTGTTATGATGTGAATTTAGGGGGTGGGGTGGGGTTTTTTGTTTAAGTGTATGTGTGAGGGAGGGTTAGTAGGAGTTTTTTTTGAAAGGAGTAGTGGGGTAATGGGAATTTAGGGTTCTTATGGAAGTTTGTGCATTGATTGTTGGTTTGTGGGGGGGTTGGGTAAGGGGCGGTATATGGGAAGTATGAGGAGAAGATTTGAGGGTGGGGGGGGGGTTTTTTGTGGGGTTGTAAGGTAGGTATTGGTTAATTTGTTTCTGAGTTTAAGAATTTTGTTTTAATAGTTGTGGGTTTGGTTGAATTGTTGGGTTTTTGGAGTGGATTGAGGATGTTGTTTGTGATGTTTTTTTAAAATTGAGTTGTTTATTTTGTGATTGTGATTTTGGGGTGGGGGGGTGTTTGGTTGGAGGTGATGGGGTTGGGTGGTGATTGTTGATTTGGGGGGGGTGGATGGTTTGGAGAGGGTTGGTTTTTGGTTTTGGGTGGATGTTTAGACGTTTTTGTTTTTGTGGGGGTTTTTGGGGTTATGGTGGTGTAATGGGGGGTGTGGTTGTTGTTTTTGGTTAGGGTGTTTGTTGGGGGTTTAGGGTTGTTTTGGGGTGTTGAGGGAAGAGTTTTTTTTGAGTTTGGCGTTTTGGTATTTTAGGGGTTTTTATGGAGTTGTAGTGTAGTTTATGTGGTTATTTGGGTTGTGAGAGGGATTGTGTGATGTAGGGGTTGGGTTTTTGTAGGGGGAAAATATGGATGGTTGGTTTTTGTATAGGTTTTAGGTTTTTTTTTTGTTTTGGAGAAGAATTGTTGTTTGGGGGAGGGGGTGGAAGGAATGGGAGTTGTGAGTTTTTTTTGTATTGAGAGTTGTAATACTGTGGGGTGTTTTTTTTTTTTTTTATTTGGGTGGGAGTTTGGGGGGAGTTGATTTTTTGCGTTTTTGTAATGGAATTTGGGGAGTGTTTGTGAGTTATGAGTGGATTGGTTAGATATGGGGGGTTTTGTGGAGTTATGAGAGGTGTTATTTGTTTTTTTGGGAGTTAAATTGTTGGGTTTTTTGATTTTTTTTTTAGTGGATTTTGGGGGGGGGGGGGGTAGAGTTTTTTTGTTGGGGGTTTTATGGATTAAATGTGTTAGTTTTTGTTGAATTGGGAAGGAGTTATGGGGGGGGGTTTTTGAGTGTTTTTGTTTGATTTTTTGGTGGATGGGATTTTTTTGGGTTTGGTTGTGGGAAGAAAAAAAAAAAAATGATTGTGTGGGATGGGTTGTTGAATTGGTTTTTTGTTGGGTTTTTTAGTTTGGTGTTGGATAATGTTTTGGGGGTGAGGGGATTGGTGTGTTTGTTAGTTTTGAGGTGTTTTTTTGTTTGGTTTTTGGTTTTGTTGGTTGAGTTTGTGATGTTGTGTTTTAGTGGTATTTTGTTTTTTAGGTATATGGTTTGGGGGTGTGGGGTTTTTTTGGTGTGTGTTGAGGGTGATTATTAGGTTAGGGGGGGGGGTTTTGGGTGTGTAGGGGTTGATTTTGTTGGGATGGTAGTGGTTGTTGGGGATAATGTAAGGGAGTGTGAGTAGTAGTGGATGTGAGAGTGGAGGGTTTTTTTTGTAATGTGTGTAAAAAGTAGATTTTGTGGGGGTGTTTGTTAAGAGGTTTTTTTTAGTGAGGGGATTGTGAATTTTTATTTTTTTGTAGGGGGGATTTGGGGTAGAAAAATATTTTTAGGGTGTTTATGTATGTGGGTTGATAGAAGTGTTTGGGTTATGTATAATTTTTGAATATTTTGAGTGTGGGATTGGGTTAATGTGGGTGTTTTGGTGTTTTTTTGTGGGTTTTGGAAAAGGGGTGATAGGGGGAATGTGGGGTATTGAGATAGTAGTTAGGTGGTTATGGTAGGGTGTTATTTTTTTTTTTTTTGGGTATGGTTTGGTTTTGATAGTTGTTTATTGTAGAATATTGGTGTTTGGAAATTGTTTTTTTGTATTTATTGAGTTTTATTTTATTTTGTGGTGGGTGTTTTTTTTTGTTTTTTTTTGTGTTGTTATGAATTATGGTTTGTAAGTAGGGGGGGGGTTTTGGGGTTGTGTTTGTTGTTTGGAATGTTGTGAAGGGTTGTGGGTTTTTTTTTTATTTTTTAAGGGGAGGGGTTTTTAGGGGGTAGGGTTTTTTTTGTGTATGTTTTGTATTTGGTATGTTAGGAGAAGAATGGGTGGTATTGAGTTTTTTTGGTTTTTTTTTGGTTGTTTTTTGTTTTTTGGGGTGATGGGTGGGATTTTTTGAGATTATTGTTTTACGGAAGGGTAGGAGGATTTTTGAGGGTTGGTATGGGTAAGTTTTTGGGGATTAAGAAGTGATCAGTATTTTGTTTTGTTTTGGATTTATATAGTTTGGATGTTAGGGGTTTATTCGTTTTATAGTATTCTTGGTTTATGTTGTTTTTATTTTTATGTGGGAGTTTTTGTGTTTTATTGGAGGTGTTTTGTGGTATTTTTTGGTGGTTGTGTTTATAGGGGTTTATTTTGTTTGTAGGTTTTTTTTTTGTTTTGGGAATATTTTTGTTTATGGATTTGAGATGTTGTATGTTGTGTGTTGGGTTTTTGTTGGTTTATTGCTTGTGTTTTTTTTGGGGGGTGGTTTGTTTTGGTTTTTTATGGGGGTGGGGGAGGGTGATTTGTGAATTGTGGGATGAGTATGGGGTTTTTATGGAATTTCATATTGATGGGTTTTGTAGATATAGTTGGATAATTGTGATGTGGGATGTTATTAGGTATGCAAGGATAGTTTTAGGGGTTAGTAGGGGGAATTAAGTTAATTATTATCGGTGTAAACTTTGGGGTTGTTCATTAGTATAACGGGGTTAGGTTTGATACGTGATATTTGTTTGGTTATGGTTGGCTTTAAAAGCTTGAGATTTTTTAGGAGAAATATTGATAGTAAATTTGATTCAACTAGTTTTAATGGAGTGGTAGAGGGTTAGGTGGTATATGATGTTGATGGATTTGTTGGGGTATGGATTTAGATAGTTCGTTGTTGTACCGATAAGGGGGAATTTTTAGTGCTTGTATAAGTTAGAAGGGATCTTGGGGTTTTTTATGTTGGTGGGGGGAGGCAAGGGGTTGTAGAAGGTAATAGAGTAAGTTAAGGTGTTGTGGTTTTGTGGTTGGTATGGTGGGGAATTTGGGTTTGGTTTTTGTAATAAGTTTGCGTAGGAATTGAAAGGGGGGTTTGGTGAGGGTTAGGTTGGGTTTGATATTTGTAGGTGGGTTTTATGGTTGTAGTTTGTGAGGGTGTATATAAAATTGATTTATGAAAGGTTAGGTAGTATTTTTATTATGTGGTTATTTGGTGGGCATGTTTTGTTTTTTGGGGTATGGTGTTTGAGTTCGATTTTGGGGGTTGGTAGGTGGATTTTGGGGGGTGAATTTTTTTGATTGTTAGGTGGGGTTTATTGGGTTTTGGTTGTTTGTTTAGGATTTTGTTGGGGGGTATTGGAATTTTTATTGTGGGGTTTTTGGTTTTGGGGTTTGTGGGGGGGGGTTATTTGGGGGTTGTTTTTGTAGGGAGGGGCGGGGTTATGTGAGTTTTTGTTGGTTGTTTTTGAGTTTTAGTTTATGTAGGTTTTGGGAGATGGTGATGTATTTAGTAGGGTTGTTGTATTGGTTGTATTTATAGATTAGGTTTTTGGGTATTTTTATTAGGGTGAGATTTGGGTTGACGATGGAGATATTTTTTAGTGGTGAGTCGTTTGGGATTTTTTGGGGAAGGATTGGTATGGTTAATGGTAATTGGATATGGTGGTTTAGGAAAATGATGTATTTGGAGTGGTTGTAGGTTTAGTTGGGGATTTGATGGGTTTTTTGAAAGGGATGAGGAATTTGTTGATGGGGTTGGTAATAGAATAATTATCTGGGGGGTAGATGTATGCAGGGGTGGTGGGTTATAGAAGTGGGGTTGGATGTTTAATTTTTGTTGAGTTTTGGATGTAAATTGGGGGTGTTGGGTTATTGGGGGGTAGGGGGTGATAAGATTGAGTAGTTTTATTGGTTGGGAAGTGTTGGTTATAGTGAGATATTAAGTTATGAGTTGGTTTTAGGTCTTTATGGGGTTTGGGTATGGAAAGGGTAGGGTTTTGGTTGGAGTTGTGATTTGGGGATTATAAGGAGAATTTTTAGTAAGATTTTTGAATGTGAATTTGGATTTGGTGAGATGGGATTGTGTGTTAGTGGATATGGGTTAGGGAAGTTGGGAGATTGGGATTGGTTAGAAGTTATTTTTGGTTAAGTTTAAGTGTTGTGGTTCTTGTAGGTTTGTGGTTTGGGGGGGGGTTTTGGTTTTTGAGTGGTTTTATTTTAGGGGGGTGTATGTGATCGTAGTTGGGAGAGATTGATTATGTGTATTGGTAAGGTTGGGGATTTATGTTTGAATGGAGTGTAGTTATGTGTTGTGGGTGGGGAATTAATGGTTAATTTGGTTTTGGAGTGTTAAATTAGGTTTTGGTGGTGGAAGAATTTGTCGGAGAATGGGGAATGTTATTTATTATATGATAGCGGTTTTTTGTAGGTTGTTGGGGTTTTTTTTGTTTGTTGGGTGTTTTGGATGGTGTTTGGGTTTTTTAGTTGGAGTTTTGGGGGTGATTGAGAGGTAGGGTTTGGATTTGGTGTATTGTGAGATTGGTTTTGTGTGTGGGTTGGTGGGTTGGTTTGGTGAAAGGAAGTTTGTGAGTTTTAGTTATGTTTTAGGTGTTGTATTGAAAAGGGGGTGGTAGGGTTGTTTGGGTGTGTTTATGGTTTTTATTTGATAATGTAGGGTTTGTTGGTTGGGGTTGGTTTGTTTTGGTGGATGTGTGAATATGTGATTATTTGTTTGTTTTTGGTTGGGTGGAAGTGTGGAAGGGATAGTTGGTGGTGTTTTATTTTGGATTGTAAATATTGGATTTTAGGTATGGGTGTGTGAGAGGGGTGGAAAATGTTGTTGTGGTTTTGGGTTATGTTGGGTATGAGTTTTTAGGGGAGGTTGTTTGATTAAGTTTTATGGGGATGTGGTGTGGTATGGGGGTTAGGTATTTTAGGGTTTGGGGGGTGATTTATAGTGTTTTTGTGTGGTTTATTTTGTGGGGAAGGATATTGTTAAGTTTGGTCGGTTAGTTAGGGGTGAATGGGGTTTTGTGTTAGTATGTTGATGAAGTGGGAAGTGGTTGAGTGTTAGGTGTTAATTTAAGGGTTTTTGGGTTGGGGGGTGTTTGGAGTGTTGGGATGTTTTAGTATAGTTGGTGTGTTTGTTAGACTGATGATTGGTTGGTTTATGTTGAGGTTTGGTTTGTTTTTTTTGGAGGTTGTTTTAATGTTTGGGGTTTAAATTTATAAAGGTATTTATGTTGTTATTGGTGTTTGGGGGGGTTTTGGGGGTTTTTAGGTTTTGGTGGGTTTTTTTTGGGGGTAAGTGGGGGGGGTTGTTTGGGGGTGTTTTGTTGTGTTAGGGGTTTTTTAGGGGTCGGGAAGAGTGTATGGGAGTAGGGGTATTGGGGGGGGTTTGGGTATTGGGGATATGGTTTTTGATGATGGTTTAGTAGGTATGTTGATGTGATTTATGTAGAATGGGATTAGAGGAAGGGAATTGGATAGGTGGTGGTTTTTTGTTATAGGGGAAGGGGGGAGTGGAGATTGGAGGAGTGAGTTGTAGGTGGTTGGAGGGTTGTTTTATTTTAGGGGGGGATGGTGTTTAGTAGGTCGTAGTATGGGGAGATAAGGAATTTATTGGAAGTTTATATTTTGATTGTAATTCGTTTTATTTGGGTGTTTCTGGGGGGGATGTAGGGGAATGGGTTTGAATGTGGTTTATAGTGAATCTTGGAAACTTTTATGATCTTGGGGGTTTTATGTTTGGTTATAGAGGGTTTTGAGGTTTTTTTGTTTTGGTTGGAGGAATGGGTGGTAGAAGGAGTTGGTTTTTAAGTGGGGATTGGGTGTTTGGGTGTACGTGGATTGTATGTTGAAGTTGGAGTGTATTTACTATGTATATGATTTATTATAGTGGTAACGGGGAAGATAGGCGATTTTGTTGTTTTAGTTTGGGAAAGGGGTTTAAAGTTGTATGGGGGGGTTTTGGGTTGTTGGGGTTTTGTGGGTGTTGTGGGTTTTTGGTTTTTGTTATATGGGGGTTTGGTTGTTTGGGGGTTGTGTGATATTTGATAGCGTTATGTTTTTTTTGGTTTGGGATTATATTAGTATTATATTTTTTTTTTTATATGGTGCATGAGGGGGTGGTTGGTGTTGGATTGGGGGGGTTTGGTTTGGGGGGGGGGGTAGGTAGAGATGTTAGGGGGGAGGGTGGAGGTGTGTGTGGGTGGTGTGTTGATGTTGAAAATAATGAATTTTTTTTTGGGTATAATGGAGTTTATTAAGGGGGGAGTGATAGATGGTATTAGATATTAGTATTGTGGTTATATGAAGTTTTTTTATGATATTTTAAGGTGTATTGGGGTATTATATTTATTGGGGGGGATATATTGTTTTGATAGTTTGTTGTAGGATTATTGTTTGAATGGGGGGTGGTTGTGAAAAATATGAATTAGTTTTAAGTTTTGAGGAGTTTTGGGGTGATATGGGGGTTTGGGGAGTTGTTATGGGGGTGGGGTGATTTGAGAGGTAATGAGTATTGGGGGAATAGAGAATGGGGGTTATTTTGTTAATTTGGGGAATTTTTTAAGGAGAAATGGTTGGGAATGTGTTTGTAGGGGGGTGATGGGGTTTGTGGGGCATTTGGGGGTGAAAGGTTGTTTAATAATTTGGATGTTTAATGTTGGGTTTTTGTTATGGGGGGTGGTGTTAGTGGTTTTAATTTGGGTTGTGGGTTGGGGATGTGGTGTAATTTTGGTTTGTTGGGGAAGTATAATGTAGTGAGTGGGGGGGGGTTTGTAAGTGAATATTTTTATGTTGGGTTTGTTTGAATTGTTGTGGTGGGTGGTAGTTGGATGGGAGGTGGGGGGTTGTTATAGTGTTTTGTGTTTTATATATTAGTGGAGTATGTTTTTAGATGTAGTGTTTTGTGGGCAAAGGGTTTATTATGGTTTTTTTGTTCAAGTTAGGGTTTAAGGTGAAGGATATTTTGAAGAGTGTTTTAAACTATGAAATGTGTTTATGTTTTTTTGGTTTAGGTTTAGTAGAATTATGGGGGGGTGGGGGGGTTTTTGTTGTGTTTGATTTTTTATTTAATAAAAGAGTTTTTTTATATATGTTTTTTTGGGGGTTGTTGGGGGGGGAAGTAATTGGAAATTTTTTAGGGGAGATGGGGTTTATGGGGGTTAGGTTTTGGGAGTGTTTATTGAGTTTGAGTTGGAGGGTAGTTGGTGTGAATTTTTTTTTTATTTTGGGGTTTGGGTGGGATTAAGTAAAATGTTGGAAAATGGATTGTATAGAACTTGAGGAAAGATAAGATGAAATTTGGGTTAAGTTTGTTAAATAGATTTGGATGTTGGTTTTTTTTTGGGTGGTTTTGGGGGTTTTTGTTTTTTGGTAGTTGTTAGGTTAGATAATTTATTTAGAATTATTTAAGAATGGTTTTGGAATGAATAAAGGAAAATTTAAGGTTTTTGTGGGGTTATTGGTGGGTTTTTTTTTAATGTGGTGTATTTTTTTTGTGGGGTAAGTTGAGGGGCATAATTATTTGTTTAATTGTTTTTAATTTGTGTTTGTTTAGGGATTAGGAGGATGTGTTTTTTGAAGTTTGGGGGTGTGTTTTTTTAGGGGAAGAGGGTGTTTTATTTTTGTTTTTATGTGTTTGTATGTTAATTACTGTTGTTGTTAAATTTTTGTGTTTTTTGGTTTTTTAGATTTGGTATGGTTTTGGTTGGTTTGTTTTGGGGTTGTGTTGGATGTTTGGGGGTGGGGTTGGAAGGTGGGGAGTTATTTTGGGGGGGTTGGGGGTTTGTAAGTTTTGGGGTGTGGTAGGGATGGGGGTGTTTTTGTGTGAGTTGGGGAGGGGTTTTGGATTAGAGGGAATTGGAAATTATGGTGGGTGTGGGGTAGGGGAAAAGTTGATTTAGTTATGGGGAATGGGGTTTGTATTAGGAGGGGGGTGGTTTAGGGTTTTTGTTGGTTGTATGTTTGAATGTAAAGGGGTGGTGGTTTTAGTTTGTTGAGAATTTGAGTTAGGGTGTTGATGGGATTAGGGTTTTGAGAGAAAAGGTAATGGGTGGTTTTTAGAGAAGGTGGATATGTTAAGAAGTATGAGGGGAGTGTTGTTTGAGGGGATTGAAAAGAATGAGAAGGGTTGTTAATGTGGTTGTGTAGTAATGTATGGTAGGAGATGGGTTGATGGTTTGAATGAAAATTTGTGATTTTTGTTGGGGGTTTTTAGAGATGGGTATATAAGATAGGATTTTAAATTGTGAAATGGGAGTATTTTTTAAGGAATGGGGTTGGGAAATTGATTTTGGGGGGATTTGTTGATGATTGGGGGGGGGGGAGGAGTGTGGAATGTTATATTTTTGTGGGGTTATGATTTATAAGAGATAGGGAAGGTGTTTTATGGGTTGAAGAAGAAAAGAGTGTGATAGGAGTGTGATGTGGTTGTGGTGTTTTAGGGGGGTAATGAGAGATATGTAGGGGTGTATTTGTGGGTGGTGATTATAATTGAATTGTGATGGGTTTAATTGGTTAGGATTTGGTGAGAGGGGTGTTGGTGGGAGTTTAGTATGAAATTTGGAATGGGGGTAGGGGGAGAAGAAGGTGGGGGGGGGGTAGTGGAATGGTAATTGGGAGGGTGGTTGGAGGTTAATTGTTTGGAAGTGTGTAGGGAATTGGGGGGGGATTATGTGAAGTGTGAAGTATGGGTAGGTGTGTGGTGGGTTATTGGGGGAATTGGGTGAGTGATTGGTATGATGAGGTTTGTGTTGTGAGGTGGTGTATGGTGTGAATGTTTGTTAAAGAGGGATTGGGAGAAGTTGGTTTATGATGATTGGGGGTAGAGTGGGGGGAGTTTTGGGATTTTGGGTTGTGTGTTATTGTGGGGGGGATTTGAGGGGGTTGGTGTATTTGGGTAGGTTAGGGAGTTGGAGTGGTTATTGTTGTGGGTTGATGTGTGAAGTGGTTTAATGTGGGGGGGGTTAGTTTGGGTTGTGTGGTGGGTATAGTTTTTAGTGTTGGGGGGGGAGGGTGTTGGTTATGTGTGGGAGATTTTGGGGTAGGTGGGGGTATTTTTGGGGTTTGTGTTTGGTTGTTTTGGTGGTTTTTTGGGTGGTTGTTTGGGTTGTATTAGTGGTTTTTTGTTTAGTGGGTTTTTTTAGGGGTTTTAGTTTGTGGGGTTGTTGTGTTTTTGTTGTTATGATATTGTAGGGGGGGGGGGGGTTTTGATGGTGGTTGAGTGAGTAGAAGTGTAAATGGAATGTTGGGGGGTGATTGAATGTGGATTGTGGATGGTTTGTTGAGGTGATGTGTTGTGAGTTGGTGAGGATTGGTTTTTGGGTGTGAGGGGGGAGAATTTTTAAGTATGGGGGGTGATGAGTGGATGGTTGTGGTTTTTGAAGGTAGTTGGATTTAAATTTGTTTATTAGATTTGATGATATTATGTTATTTATGGTGGGAGGAGTTATTAGTTGTAGGATGTTGTTATGGTGTTTTGGTAGTTGGTGGGGGGAGATTAGGGGGTGGTTTGTGGGAGTTGTGGTTGGGAAGTGGAAAATTGGGGGAGATAAGGGTGGAATTGTGTTGGATAGTGAGAGTTTTATATAGGGTTTGGGGAATTTGATTGTTGGGTGTGGTTGTTTTGGTTTGGGTTGTGAGGGGGATGGGGTTGGGTGTTTTAGGGGGGATTTTGAGTTAGATGTGGAGAATGTGTATTTAAGATTTAGTAAGTTTTAGGTTTTATATTGAGGGGGTTATTTAGGGATGGGTGATGATGATGTGAGGGGTTGAGTTGTTAATGGTTTAGGAATGATGTGGTTTGGAGGGTGTAGTATGGGTTTGTAAGGATGGTATTTTGGGGGGTGTTGGGATTTTTGTAGGATTTGAAGAATTGTTGGTTGAGGGGTTTGTGTGGATTGTTGGAGGTTTGTATTTGGATTTGGGTTTGTTGGTGGTGTGTTATTTGGAGTATGTATAAGAAGGGTTATGGGGGTGATGTGGTGGGGAGTAGGAGTTTTTGGGTGTGGGTTATGTTTGGGAGTTGTGGTTGTTGTTATGAGTAAGTGGGGTTTGTATGTTAGATTTAGAGGTGGAGTTGTTTGAATGTGTGAGGGGAGTGTGAGTTAGGAGGGTGGGTGTTGAATGGTTTGGGTGAGGGTTGGGAGGGTTGGTGGGTGGGTTATTGGGGTTGGGGGGTATTGGTTGTTGTTGGAGAAGGGGGTGGAGTTTGTTTGGAAAGGATGATAAGTGTTGTGAGAAGTTGAGTGTGGGGTTGATGTGAGGATGTTTAGGTGAGTATTGTGGGGGGGGGTTTATGTGTTAGGTTGGGAGAAGGATATTGAGGGTTTGTTTTTTTTTTAGGGGAAAATGTTATAGGGAGGGTTTTGTAGTAATAGTATAGTTTTTTTTGGGGTTGTAGGGGTTGGGTGTGGGTAGTGTTTGGGTTGTGGGGGTTGGAGTGTGTTGGGTGGGAGGGGTTTTGATGGTTTTGGTTTTAATGGGGGAGGTGTTGTTGGTATTGGGGGTAGGAGGGGGTTAGGAGGATGTGGTATGAATGGATGTGTGTTTAAGAGTTAGTTGGGGTTGTTTTATTGGTGTGTTGTGGTGTTTAATGGAGGTTGAGTGTGGATTGTTTGTGTGAGTTGTTGAATGATTTTGTTGTGGGGAGGTAGGAATAGAAGGGAGATTTGAGGGTTGGAGTTTAGTGAGTTGTGTGTTAGTGGGGTGGAAAATGAATTGTGAGTAGGGGGTTGGAATTTTGGGGGGGGATAGGGTTGGGGTGGATGTGGATGAGTGTATTGGGGTAGGGTTAGGGAGATTGAGTGTGGGGTGGGGGGGGGGTTTATAGTAGGGTTGGTGGATAGTTGAAGTTGTGGTGTGTAGAGATAGATTGGATGGGGGGGGTATGGGGGGAAGAATGAAATGTGAGAGTGTGTATGATTGGAGGTTTGATATTGTTGGTGGGGGTGAGGTATGTGGTGATTGATGTGTGTATTTTAAGTTGATTTTGTTGGTGTAGGTGGTGTGGTTATTTGTAGGGGGAGGTAGTTTAGTGTTGGAATGGGAGAAGGTAATGAATGTTTGATGTGGGGAAGTTGTGGGTTGAGTGATGGGGGTGTAATTAGTGTGATAATGTGGGGGGATTGTTGGGAGTGGGTTTTGGAGGGTTATTTATGGGTTATGTATGGAGTTTGTTATGTGGTGAAATTGAGGGTATGAGGGAAGAATTGAAGGTGGGTGTGAGTTTGTTATTGGATTTATGATGGAGGTGGAGTTTTTTTTGTTGGGTTGGAGTTGGGGGTTGTGTTAGGAGTGGTGGGATTAGATGAGGTAGTGTGATATGTTGTTTGGGGTTGGGGGGGAGGGTTGAGGTGTGGAGTTTTGGGAGGGTGATGAAGGTTTGATGTGGAGGATAGTGAGTGTGTTGTTGGTTTTTGGTTTTGAAAGGGAGGTGGGTTGGGTTGGTGGTTTGGTGTTGGGGAAATTGTGGGTATGTTGGGGTTGGATATGGGTGGGAGGTTTGGGGTGTGGGGGTGGGGATGTGATTTGTTTGTAAGGTTGGTGTTTGGGGTGGTTTTATTTGGGTTGTATGAGGGTGGTATGTTTGGGATGTGTGATGGGTGTTGGAGAGGTTGGTATGGGGTTTTTTGTGGGGTGGTTTTTATTTTTGTGTGGGGATTTTGTTGGTGGGTTTTTGTTGGGTTATGGGGGGTTGAGTGAGGTAGGTTTAGTTTTATGTGTTTTGGGGATTTTTTAGTTGTAGAGTTGTAGGTTTGGTTTAGGTTGGTGTTTTATAGGGGTTGGGGAATTTTGTAGTTTTTAGTGAGTGGTTAAGTTTTTGGGATTTTGGATGGGAGGTTGTGAGTGTTGTTGTTGTATTATGTGGATTTAGGAGTTGGGTTGTGGTTGTGGGGTTTTAGGAGATTTTTTGTGTTGAGTTAGTTGGGTTTGTTGGGGGGTTGTTTTTGAAGGGAGTGGGATTTTTGTGAGGATTTTAATTTGGTTAGTGGGGGGGGTTGGGATGGGTTGGTTTTATTGATATTTTGTGAATATGGGGTGTTTTTTGTTTTGGGGTGTGGTTGGTTTTTGTGGGTTTGGTAGTTGTTTTGGTGTGGTAAGGATTTTTTTGATGGATGTATTGATTGGTTTTTTGGTTTTTTTGTAGAGTGAGGGGAAAGGGTATGTTTTGTGAGGTGGAGTTTGTGTGTGGGGTGGTTTTGGGGGGGGGTATTTGTATTTTTTTTTGGTGATTTGGTGGGGTTTTTTTTGGAATTTGTTTTTGGGGAAGAGGGGTTTTGTTGTTGTATGTGGGGTGGGGGTTAGAAGGGGGTTTTGGGGGGTAGTTGGTATTTTTTTTGGGGGGGTTGTTATGGTGGTTATGGTTTTTTTATTTGTGTTTTTTATGGGTTGATGGTGTATGGGGGAGAGTTTGAAAATGGATGTATTTTTTTGTGTTTTGGAGGAAATATATAGTTTAGGTTTCTGGGGGATGGTTGAGGTTTTTTGTGAGTATAGTATTTTTGGTGGGAGTTGATATGGGGTTTTTTAGGTTATTTGTTTTTGGTATAGGGAGTTAGGGTTTGGGTTGATTGTGTATTTGGGGTTATTGTTGTTTTTGGTTTTTGGTGGTAGTGGGGGGTTTTTTTGGGTGGGGGGGTGAGAGGGGTTTGGGAATTTTTTTGTTGTATTATGTAGATTTTGATTGTGGTTTATTGTGTATGGATTTGGGGTTTGGGGTTTTTTATTTTAGGGGGTTAGTGATTTTGTTGGGGGGGATGTTTTGTAAGATGTTGAGTGTGTATGTTATTTTGGGGGGATTGTGGGGGAGTTTATATTTTTTTTTATGGGGGAGTTTGTTAGTGGGTTTAGTGTTATTTGGTGGTAGGTTTTTTTGTGGGTGTGTTTTTAGGGGGGGATTTGGGTTAGTTGTTAGATGAGTGGTGTTATATTGGTGTGTTTTTTTTATTAATTAGGATTTGTGTTGTGTAAGGTTTGTAGGTGGGGGTTGGAGGTTGTAGGGGGGATGAGGTTTTTATATTGTTTTTGGGTGATGATTGGGGTTGGGGTTTTTTGGTTTTTTTTTTTTAAATTAGGTGGGATGTGGGGTGTGGGGTATTAATTTGTTTGTTTGGTTTTTAAGATTTATTGGGATGTGGGGGGGGTTATATTAGAGTATTGGTTATTGTGTGTTTTTTGGGGTTTTTTTTATTTTTTTTGGTGGTGTGTTAAGGAATTATTGGGGTTTTGGGTGGGGTGATTTGTGATTTTAGGGAATTTTTAATGTGGATAGTGTTGTTTGGGGGGTTTTTGGGGGAGGGGGGTGAGGTAATTGTATTGGTGGTGTGGGAAGTTATGGTAGATATGGGGGGTTTTGGGAGTGGGGGGTTTTTGGGGTTTGGTTGAGGGTGTATTTTGGGGATTTAATTCTTTTTTAGGTATATAGAGGGGTTTGGGGGTTTGGGGGGTTTTGGGATGGGGTTATTGGTTTGGGTGTTTGGGTAGTTTGGTTGAATTGGGTTTTGCAATGGGATGTGGGTTGAGTGATTGTCATTGGTGTGTGTAGATTTTTTTGTGGGTCATGGAGGAGTTCCTGTAAGGGGTTTTTTGTTTAGTTGATTGGGGGTTTGGTTGTTGGTTGGGAATATGGGGATTTTTGTATTTTTTTGGTTGGTGGTTTTTTGTTATTTTGATAATTATTTGATTAGTCAGATTTGGTTGGGGGGTTGTGGGGGGGGTGGGAAGGTTTGTTATATTTGTGGGGGGTGTTTTTTATGTTAGGATTTTTTTGTTTGGGGAGGTGTGGTGGGGGTGGGTTTGGGGGTGGAGGAGAGGAAATGGTATTAATAATGAAGATTGGTAATTATGGGGGTGAAGGGGTAATTTTTTTAATTGTAGTGGGATAGGATTTTGAGGTGGTTTTTTTTGGATTTTGGGGGTTGTGTTTTGGGGTATGATTATTTATTGGGTAGAATTGAGTTGGAGTGGTTTTAATGATGAGTTTTGGAAATGGGTTATTGTGGTTGGATTTTTGTTTAATTGTGGGTTGGGGGGGGGTTTGTATAATTTTGGGGTTGTGATTGGGTGGTTGGTTTTTGGTATTTTGTTTGGAGTTGGAGAGGTTTTGGTGGTGGAGTTTTTGGGGGTGATTGTTTTTGGGGTTTTGTGTTGTGTTTGTAGTTGGGGGTATGGTTTTTGTTTGGGAGTTTTGGTGGGGTTGTTTATATTAGTTTTTATTGTGGTGTATGGTTTTTAGGGGTGTTTTGGGGTTTTTTGTGGGTGGTTGAGTATGTTTTGTTGGGGTTTGATATGTTTTGTATTTTTTTATGGGTTGGTTTGATTGATGGGGTTTGGGGGGGATTTGTAGGGGGATTTTTTTTTTGTAGGGAATTTTTTGTTTGTGATTTTGGGTGTATTGAGTGGGTTTTTTTTTTTTGTTAGGGTTTGTTATTGTAGTTTGAGGGTTTTTTGAGTTTGGTTTGGGGTTTGGGGTTTGTGAGTTTTTTTTTGTTTTAGTAGTTGTGGTGAGGGAAATGAGTAGTAGTTGATATGTTGATTTGAGATTGTATGAGTGTGGGTTGTGGTGGTGGATTGGTGGTTTTTGTTGAGATTTTATTATGTTTGATTGTGTTGATATAGGGGATATATGGTGGTGTATGGGTTATGGTATGGTGGTGTGTGATGATAGTATTATTTATTTTAGGTTTTTTTTGTTTATAGGTGTTTGGTTTTATTGGGGTAGGGTGGTGGGATTTTGAAGGTATTGTGTTTTATAGGGGTTGATTTGTTTTTAGGGTTTTAGGAGGGTTTTTGGGGGTTTTTTGGTTATGTATTGTTTTGGGTTTAGTTGGGGATGTTGTAGTAGTGGATTGTTTATTTTTGTTTTTGTTGTGTTTTTTAGGGGGGAGTGGGGTGGTTTAATTTGGGGGATGTGGTGAATTTTTGGTATGGTTGTTGGGGGTTTTAGATGGTTTGTGGATTTTTTGTTATTTGGTTGTTGATTGTGTAAGGGGGTGTGGGTTTTGGTTGGTATGTTTTTTTATTTTTGGGGGGTGTGTTGTGGAAGTTTGTATTTGGTGTTAGAGTTTTGGTTTGGTAGATGGTTTTTTTGGGGTTGTGTTGGTGTTTTGAGAGATGGATAGGGGAAAGGGTTGGTTATGTGGTTTTGGTAGGTTGGAGTTGAGATTTAGGGAGTAAGGGTGTTTTGGGAGGAAGTTGGAAGGGTTTGTTTTTTGGGGGAGAAGGAGGGGGGGGGGGAAGGTTTATTTATGGGATGGGTGGGGTATTTTGGAATGGTATTTTTTTGATGGGTGATTGGGTTGTTATTTGGGTGGGGATGGGAGTGGTATTGGTTTGTGTAGTGTTGGTTGGGTGGTTTTGGGTGGTGGTGTAGTGTTTTGAGTTGAGTTATGGAGGATTTGTGTGATTGTGTTGGGGTGTTGTTTTGAGGGTAGGATGTTTTGTTGGATTAGTGATGGGTTTTAATTGGGGTTGGAGTTTTGGTGTATAATGGGGGGTGGTGGGTGTTTTTTTGGGGTATGAGGAAATGTTTAGTTGAATGATTATGGGGTTGTTTTGGGTTTGGGATGGTGATTTGTTTTGTTTTGTTGTATTGTTTTGATAGTGGAAGTTTTTGTTAGTTTGGGAAATTTAGGGTTGTGTTTGTTGTGTTATTTAGTTTTTGGGGTTTGTTATGGGGGTGGTAGGATTTGGGAAAAGAAGGTTTTTTGGTTTTTGGTGGTGATTTGTATTTTGAATGATTTGGTATGTGAGTTTTGGTTTTTTATGAGGTGTGTTGTTTTTGTGGTGAGTGTTTGATTTTTATGGTGGAGGGTTTGTTTGGGTGGTGTTGGGTGTGGGGTGTTATGGGTGGTTTTTTAGTTTGGGTGTTGTTTTTGTTGTAGATGGTAGTTTTGGTGGTATGGTAGGGGTGTGGTTTATGTTGTATTGGGTGGTGGGTTTGGAGTTGTGTGGTGGGGAGTATGGGTTTTGTAGGGATGTGTTTTTGGTTGGAAGTGGTTGTGTTTTGGTTTTTGTTTTGAGGGGAGGTTAGGAAGGTTTTGATGGTGGTATTGTGTAAGTTTTATGGGATTTTAGGGTTTGTATTTTTATGGGTGGGTTGTTTGTTTATGTGTTTTTGTTGTTTTGTTTTGTGTTGTTTTTTGTGTTTTGGTGTTTGGGAGTTGGGGGGTTTTTGAATGTGTGTTTTGGGGGGGTAGTGGGTTTTTTTATATGTGAAGGTTTTTAGGGGGTGTGAGGTTTTTTTTGGGTTTTTAGGTGTTTGATAATTTATATTGGTTTTTTGGTGTTTGTGGATTAAGTAGGGTTGTTTGTTTGTTGTTATATTGGGGAGAGTTTGGGTTTTGGGGATGTTTTTTGGTGTTGTTTTGTGGGAGGTGTGTGTTGGGATTTTGTGGAGTGGGTTTTTTTGGTGTTTTGGGGATTGGGGTGGTGATTGGGGTTTTGGGGGTTTTTTTTTTTTTTATGGTTTTTTTGTAGGAAGTATTATGTTTTATTTTGGATTTTTGGGTTTTATTGTTGGTTGGATTGTGTTTGTTGTATTTTTTTTTGTGTGGGGGAGGGAGTGGTGAAAGGTGAAGAGTTTTGGGATGTGGATGGTTTTGGTATAGTGGTATGGAGTTAGTTGTGATTAGTGTGAGGTTTTTGGTGGATGAATTGTGGTGGGTGGATGATGTAAAATTTGGTGATATTGTATTTTGTTGGGTTGAATGTATTGGTAGATTTTTTTGTGTTTTGTGTGGTTTTTAATTGGTTTTTGTGTGTGGGTGGGTAGTGTTTTTTGGTAATAGGGTTGAAGGTTGTGGTGTTGGTTATTGGGGGGGTGTATTGGGTGTTTTTTTTGGTGTGATTTTTTTTTTGATGGTGGTTGGGGGTTTTTTGTGTTTTATGAGGTGATTGGTTATTGTTGGTTGGTGGTGGGAGGGTTGTATTTGGAGTTTAGTTTTGGGAGATGGGGGTGTTTTTGGTATTTTGTGAGGTTTTGTGTGTGTGGTATTTTTGGTAATATGGGAAATTTTTTGTTTTTTTGATTGATTTAGGTGTTTTGATGAGGGTTGTATTGGTTGGGTTTTTGGTTGGAGTGTGTGTTATAGGTTGAGAGGTAGGAGATTAAGTTTATTTGTTGGTGATTATGTATGTATTGGGATAATGGGATAGTGGTGAGTTTTGAAGTGAATGTAATTGGTTTTAAGTGGATGGGGGTGGTTTTTGTTGTGATGGAGTTGGTGATATTATTGGTTTTTTTGTTTGGTGGATGTAGTTGTATGGGAGGGTATGTAGAAGTTAGTTGTTTTTTGTAAATGTGTGGGAGTTGGTAGGGGGTGGTTTTGTATTTATGTTTTTGTGGGGTGTAATGAAATATTGATTGTGTGAGGTTGGGGGAGGGTAGTATATTAAGTTATTGGTTTAATGGGGGGGAGTTTTGGGGTTTTTGGAAATTTTTGTTTTTTGGTGTGTTTTGATGTTGGTGGATTGGAATTTTGTGTTGGGGGTTGTAGTTTGTTATAGGGTGTGATGTTGGATTGGGTATTTTTGTTTTGTGGTTTTTTTGTGTATGGTGAGGGGTTTGTGTGGGGGATTTCTAAAGTAGGGTGGGAAGTGAAATTGGGATTAGATTTTTTGTTTTTTTGGTGTAAGTGTAATTTGTTTTGTGAGGAATTGTTTTGGTGATATTTGTGGTTGTTGGATGTGAGGTGATTTGGGGGGGTTTGGGTATTTTTTTTTTGTATTGTTTGTGTTTGGGTTTGTGATTATGATTGAGGTGTATGGTTGTATGGGGGGGTTGATGATGGTGGTAGAGTGTGTGTAAGGTGATTGTGATTTTTTGGTGTGTTTTTTAGTGATAGTGATAGGGGAAGTGAGGTGGTGTAGGGGGTGGTTGTGTTATGGAGATTGATGAGGTGGTGGGGAGGGGGGGATGTTTGTAGTTGGTTGGGGGTGGTGTTTTGAAAGTGTTAATGTTTTTTTGGGGGTGAATTTGGGTGGTGAATGAGGGAGTGGTGGGTGTATTTTGTTGGTGATTATGGTGTTTGGGGTTGGATTGTTGGTGTTTGTGTTATGTGGGTTGATGTTTTTTGGGGGTATGTATTGGTTAGTTTTGTGAGTGGATGATGGTGATTTGGAGTTTGAGTTTTTTTGGGTGTGAATTTTGGTTGGTTGTATGTGGTATGTATATTATTTGGGGGTGATGGGGGGGATAATGTTTATGGTTGTGATTGAGGTTGGTTTGTTGGTGTTGGGGGTTTTTTGGTGGGTTTGGGGGGGTGTTGATGTGTATTGTTGTAGTTTTTAATTGGTAATTGTTTAGTGTTTTGGTGTGTTTTTGATTTTTTTAGTGGGAGAGTGGGTGTTTGGGGGGTTTTATTGTTTTTGTGTGGTGTTTTTATTAGGGATTGTATGATTGGGATTTATGTTGTTTTGGTTAGTTGATAGGGGTTTGTGAGGTGATTGATTGAGTTTTTGTTTTTGGTTGTATGTTTTATGGTGGTGATGTTGTTTGGGGGTGAAGGAGTGAAGATGGGTGAGTGTGGGTGTGTTTATTGGGGAGTTTTTGATTTTTTAGTGATTTTTTGGGTGAATTTTTGTTTAGTTTTGAGATGGGATTGTGGAGTTGGTTGTTGGTGTATTTGTTTGTTTTAGAAGATGTTTTGGGGTGTGTGTTTTTGTGAGTTTATTTTAGTGGTTTTTTTTGTGGTTTTGTTTTTTTTGTGGATTTGTATAGTTGTTTTTTTGGTTTTTGTTGTGTGGGTTTTTTTTAGTGTTTAGGTGGTGGTTAGTGGTTTATTGTTTGTGGGGGTGGATGTTTTTGTGGGTTGGGATTGGGTGTTTGGTTTTGTTGGGTGTTTGTTGGGGATTGTTGTTTGAGGGGTTTTTGGGGTGGTTTGAGTTTGGGGGTTTGTTGTTTAGTGATTATGAATTTTTGTTATTGGTTTTTGAGTTGTTTATGGTGTGTGGTGTTGTTGGTGTTGTTGGGGGTTTTGGTATGGTGTGTTGGATGGATTTTATTAGTGGAATTGGGGGGGGTTTGGGGGTTTTAAGGTGGTGGGGGGATTTTGTTAGTGGGGGGGTGTATTGTTTGATTTTTTGGTGTGGGAGTGTGAGATTTTTTTGGGGGGGTGGGGGTTTTAGTATGTTGGATTTGTATTGGAATTGGGTTTGAGTTGTAGTTGTGAGGTAGGGGTTTTTGTTGTTGGGGGGGAGTTTTTTTTTTTGGTGGTGTAGTATGTGTAAGATTTTATAAGGTAGATGTTTGAATATTATTGGTGAGTTAGGTGAGTGGGTGGGGGTTTGGATTAGGAGGGGTTGGTGGATTTAATTGTGTGAGTTTGTGTGGAATTTATTGTGGGGGGGGGTTTTGTGGGATTGTTTTTGGTATTGGTGTTTGGGTTTTTGGTAGTTTGATTGTTATTTGAGGTATATTTTGTTTTTGTATGTGGTTTTTGTTTGTGAATTTTTTGGATTTTTGGGGGAGTAGGTTTGGGGTTTTTTTTAAGTGGGGGGTGTGTGGATTGTTTGGAAGTTTTGGTTGTGGAATTGGAGAGTTGTTGTGAATTGTGGGGTTTTGTGTTGTTGTTTAGTTAGTGTAGTATGTTTTTGGGGGTGTATTTTTGTTTGGGGGGTTGAGTGGGGGTTTTGAGGTTTTTGGGGTTTGTTGGGGGTTGTGTTTTTGTTGTGGTGAATTGTTGGTTTGGGGTATTTTGTTGGGGTAGGGATTGTGGTTGTGTTTTAAATTTTTGGATATTTGGGGGTGGTTATGGGGGTTATGGTATTGGGATTTTTGGATTTGGATTTGTATGATGGCGGTTGTTTGTTGAGAGGAGATTGTTTTGGGTTTGTGAAGTGTGTATGAGGTGAGTGGGTTAGTAAGATGTATTGGGTAATTAGTTTTGTTGGGGTTTATTTATTTATGTATATTGGTGTGTGGGTTGATTGGTTTTTGGGGTTGTATTGTGTTGGTGGATTTTGTTGGGGTTTTTTGGGGGATGTTTGTGGGTTTTTTTTTGGTATGATGGTGTAGGTGGGTGTGTGGGGGGTTTGGATTTGAATTGGATGGTGGGGATGTAGGGGTAGGATGTTTGTTTGATTTTTGTAGGAGGGGGGTTTTATAGTGGGGGTAGTAATTAGTTAGTGGTAATTATGTTTGATGTGTGAGGTTATTGTTATGTTTTGGTTATGGAGATTTGGTGAGGGTTTTTTGTTTAATAGTTGGTTTTGTTTATTGAGTTTTGTTTTTTTTTTGTGAGGTGTATTTGGGTATGGTTTTTTAGTAGTTTTTTTTTGTGGAAGTATTTTTTAAGGGTGGTGGATGTGAGGGTGTGGTGTTGGGTGGGTAGGGTTTGTGTGGGGTTTTGGGTTGGTTGTAGTTTTGGGGGAGGGTTGTTGTGGTTTTAGGAGGGGTATGTTTTTGTTAGGGTGGTTGGGGTTGGGGTTTTTTAGGGTGGGTTATTTATTGTTAAGTTTTAGTGGTGGGTGGTATGGTTGGGAAGGATGGTTTGGTTGGGGGTGGGGAGATTTAGAAAGTTTGGGTATGGGAGAGAGTATTTTTGGGAGGGGGAGTAGGGGTTTTTTGTTGGGAAGGGGAGATGGGGGTAATTGGGGAATGGGTGATTGGTGGTTTTTTTATGATGGGGGTATTGGTTTGTATGAGTTGGGTTTTTTTTGTTTGGGGATTTTGTGGTTTTGGTTGTGGTTTTTTTTTATTTTTTGTAGGTAAGGGTGTAGGTTGTATGAGGGATAGGGGAAGTTAAGAATGGGGGGTGGTTGTGTTTTTTGGGTGGTGTTTGGGGGGTAAGTTTTTGGGTGTATTTGGGGGTTTTGAGTGTGGTTCCTTATTATATGTTGAGTAGGTAAGATAGGGGGGTAGATTGGTTTGATGAGATTTGAGATTGGAATTTTATTTTAGTTTAGTTGTAAAATTGAATTGTGGTGTTGTATTTTGGGTTTTATTTAGTTTTTGTTGAAGTTTTTATTTTTGATAGGGGTGTGTTTTGATTTTTGGGTAGATTTGTGGGGTTTATGAGGGTTTGAGAGGGTGTTTTTTGTTTTTATTTGTGGGTTTTTGTTTTTAGTTATTGGTGGTTGTGTATGTTTTTGGGGTTGTTGTTGTTTTGTTTGTATTTGTTGAATTTATTTTATATTTGTTTTTTTTGGGTATGAAGGTTAATGGTGGTTATTGTTGGGGGATTATGGAGGAGGTTGATAGGATATAAAATTTTTGGGGGGAAAGTATTTTAAGGGGTGGGGGGGGAAATGGGTTTGGGGAATAGAGGAATTATTTTTTTGGGGAATGGGGGGTTTTGGGAGGTTTGGGGGTTTTGGGGGATGTAATGGTTGGAGGTTTATGGGGGTTTTTTGGGGGGGATGGGGGGTTTTTTTGGGGGGGGGGGTATTGGTATTAGGGGGTAGTGTATGAGGGGGGTAATTTATTATATGTTAATGATTTGTGTGGGGGGGAGTATTTTTGTGGGGGGGTAGGATTTTTTTGGGAATGGAGGGGGGGGAGGGGGAATAGGGGGGTTATGATAATTTTTTTTGGGGGGTATTTTTAGTTTTTGGGGGGGTTTTAATGTTTGTTTAGTTGGGGGTTTTTTGGGGGGGGGAGTGGGGGTTTTTTTGGGGAGTGGGGTTTTATAATTTTTAAGGGGGTTTAGAGGGATGGGGGTGGGTTTTTAGATTAATGTTTTAGAAAAGAAAATTTTAAAAGGGGGTTTTTTTTTTAGGAGAATTTATTTTGGGGGATTTTTTTAAAATTTATTTTAGATTATTAGGGATTGAATATTTTTGGGGGGTTTGGGGGGATTTTAGGGGGGTTTGGGTGTTTTTTTGGGGGGAGTTTTATTGTTAGGGGGAGGGGGATATTTTTTTTAGAAGTAATTTGAAGGGAAAAATTTGGGGGGATTGGGTTTTTTTGGGGTTGTGGTTTTGGGGTAAAAGGGATGGGGTTATTGTGTAGTTGGGGGAAAGTTGATTATTTTGGGGGGTTGGGAAGTTGGGGGAATGGTTTTTTGGAAAAGGGAATGTTGGGGTTGGGGTTTTTTTTTAAAATGGTTTTAGGGTTTTTGAGGGAGGGAGAATGGAGGAATGGTAAATTAATTAATGGAAGAAAAAATTATTTAAATATTTGGAAGGAATGGGGGGATAAGTTTTTGTTTGGTTTTGGTGTTGTGAGGTGGTTTGGGTGTTTTTTTTTGGGGGTTTAATAGTTTTGTTTTTTGGATTTTTTTTTTGAATTGTGTTAGGGTTGGGGTTTGGGGTGTTTGGAATTTTTTTTTTGTTAGAGGGGGGTATTTTTTTGGGTTTTGGGGTTGTTGGGTTGGGGTTTTTTGTTTTTTTGGTTTTTGGGGTTTTTTGGGGTTGTGGGGGGGTTTTGGTTGGGGGTGTTTTTTGGGGGTTGGGGGTGTGAGGGGTTATATTTTTTTTATTGTTTTTAAAAATTTTTTTTGGTTTTGGTGTTATTTTTTATTATTTGGGTTTTTTTTTTTGGAAGTTTGGGGGGATAGTTTTTTTTGGGGGAATGGGTTTTTTTTTTTGGGGGGGTTGTTTTTTTGGTTTTTTGGTAGAGGAGTAGTGGGGGGATTTTTAGATGGGGGAAGGTTTGAAAAAAATTTTGATGGATTTGTTTTTATTTGGGGGTTTAATTTAGTAGGGGATGGGTTAGGTTTTGGGTTTGAGGGGGTTTGTTGGGGGGGGGGGGTGGGAGTTTTTATGAAGGGTTTTGGGGGTTTAGTTTTTAATTTAGGGAATTATGGGGGTTTTGGGTGGAGTTGTATGTTTTTGGGGGGGAAGATTTTTTTTATTTTTGTTGTATTTTTTTTTTGGGTTTTAAGGGGGTTTAAAGGAATGGATGTTGTATTTGTGGGTGGTGTTGGGGGGGGGGGGGGGGGGGGGGGGGTTTTGGGGTTGGGGGGGGTTATGTTTTGTTGAAGGGGGGTTAGGGGGTATGGGAAAAATGGGGTGGGAGTGATTTGGGGGGTAGGGGGAAGTTTTGGGGGGAAGGGGAGTGGTTGGAGTTGGGGTTTTTGGAGGATTAAATTTTTGGGGGGGGGTTTAAGGGGGGGATTTGGGGTTTTTTTGGTTTTTAGGGGGGGTTTTTTTTTTTTTTTTTGTAGGGTTTGAGTTTTTAAGTTTGGTTTTGGTTGTAATGTTTTGGGGGTTTTTTAGGGGTTTGGGGTTTATTGGGATTTGTATTTATGGGGTTTTTTTGTTTTGTTTGGGTTTTTTGGGGGGTTTGGAAGTTTGGAGTTTTTTTTTTTTTTTTTTTGGGGGAATTTTATTATTTTTGGGGTTTTTTTTTAATTTTTTTTGTTGGGGGAGGTTTTTGTTTTGGTTTTTTTGGGGGTTTGGGGTTTTTTGGTTTGGGGGGGTTTTTTTTTTTGTTTTTTTTGGAATGGGTTTTTATTGGGTTTTAGGGTTTTTTTGGGAGATTTTTGATGGTTTGGTAAGTGGTTTTTGTTTTTTTGGTGGAGGTGAGAGTGGATGAGATAGTAATTAGTGGTTGGTATGTTTTGTTTTGATTTTGGTGTGTTAGGAGATGGGTTTTAATTGTTTGTGGTGTATTAGATTTAGTGATGGTAAAAGTGGTGTGTTGTGGGGTTTTTTTTGGGTTTTTTGGGGGGTTTTTTAATGGGGGTTTTTTTGGGGTTTTTGGGTTTTTTTTTGGGAGGGTTTGGTGGTGAAATTTTTTTTTGGGGGGTTTAATTTTTTTTAGGGTTTTTGGGTGGGTTTTTTTTGGGGGGGGTTGTTAAGTTTTTTTTGATTTTTGGGTTGTTTGGAGGGTTGGGGTTTTGGGGATGGGGGGGGGGGGGGGGGGGTTTGGGGGGGGGGGGGGTTTTTGGGGGGGGGTTTTGGGTTTGGGGGTGTTTTGGGGGGGGGGAGGGGGGGGGTGGGGGGGTTTTGGGGGGGGGGGGTTTTTTGGGGTTTTTTGGTGGTTTTGGGGTGGGTTTGGGTGGGGTTTTTTTTGGGGGGGGGTTGGTTTTGGGGGGGTGGGGGGTTTTTTGGGTTTTTTGGGGGGGGGGTGGGGGGGTTTTTGGGGTGTTTTTTGGGGGGGTTTTTTTTGGGAGTTTTTTTTTTGGTTTTTTTTATTAGTTTTGGTTTTGGGGGGGGTGGGGGTGGTAGGGGGTTTTTTGGGGTTTTTTTTGGTTTTATGGGTTATTTTGGGGGTTTTTTTGGTTGGGGTTTTTTTTTGGGTTTTGGGGTTGGAAATTTTTTTTTAAAAATTTTGGGGGGGGTTTTTTTTTAAGGTTGGGGTTTGGGGTTTTTGGTTTTTTTGGGTTGGGTAAGGGGGGTAGGGGGATAAGAGGGGGTTTAGGGGAGGGGGGGTGTTTATTTAAAGGTTTTTTTTTAAGGGGGGGGTTTGGGTTTTTTTTTTATTGGGTTTGGGGTTTTTTTTTTTATTTGGGTTTGGGGGTTGGGGTTGGGGTTGGGGTTTTTGGTTGGAATTTTTTGGGGTTTTGGGTTTTTAAATTTTTGGGTTTTTTTTTGTTTTTGGGGGTTTTGGGGGGTGTTTTGGTATTTTTGGGGGTTGGGGTTAAGGTTTGGTTTTTTGGGGTTTTGGGGGGGTTTTTTTTGTTTTGATTTGGTTTTTTTTTTTTGGGTTTTTGATTTTTGGGGGTTTTAAAAAGTTTTTTTAAAAGTTTTTTTTTATGGTGAAAGTTTGGGGTGGAAGGGGGGAAATTTTTTTGTTGGGGTTTTTGGGGGGTTTTTTGGGGGTTTTGTTTGGGGTTTTGTTTTTGTGGGGGTTTTTTTTTTGTTTTGGTTTTTTTAGGGGGGGGGTTTTTAAGTTGTTTTTGTTTTTTAGGTTTTTTTGGGGTTTTTATTTTTTTTTAATTAGTTTGGGTTTTTTTTTATGTTTTGGGGGGTTTTTAGGGGTTTTGTTTTTGGTTTTTTTTTTTTGGGGGTTTGGGGTTTGTTTTTATAGGGAAAGGGGTTTGTGGGGGTTTTAAATTTATTTTTTTTTGTTTTGGGGAGGTTTTTAAAAAGGGGGGTAGTAAAATTATGTTTGGGTGGATTTATTTGGGTTTGGGTTTTTTGGTTTTTTTATTTTATTTGTTTTAATTTTTGTTTTTGGGGTTTTTTATTTTGGGGGTGGGTAAGGAAATTATTTTGGTGTTTGGGGGGATAATTTGGGGGTTTTGGTTTTTGTTAAGGGGATTTTGTTGGTTTTTGGGGTTTAAATATTTATTTAAATGTATTTTGATTAAAGGGGGGGATTTAAATTATTTTTTTTTTGATGGTTTTTTTTGGGTTTTATGGAGGAATTGGGGGATTTTAGTTTTTGGGTGGGGGGTTTTTAAAAATTTTTTTTATTGGGTTTAATTTTTTTTTTTGTATTTTATTTAAATTTAGTTTATTGGGGGGTTTTTTTTGGGGTTTTTTAAATTTGGGGTTTTTTTTATTGGGGGGGGTTTTTGTTAATTTTTAGGGGGTTTTAAGGGGGTTTTAAAAAAAAGGTTTTTTGGGAATGGTTTGGGGGGGATTTTTGTTTGGGGGAAAAAAATATGGGTTGGGGGGTTTTTTTTGGGTTTTTTTTTTTGGGGGTAATTTTTTGATTGGTTTTATTTTGGGAGGGTTTTGGGGGGTTTTTTTGTTTTTTTTGTTTGTTTGGGTGGGGGTAGGGGGGTTTTTTGAAGTTGTTTTTTTATTTTTTTTTAGTTTGGGGTTTTTTTTGGTTTTTTTATTTTTTTTTTATTTAAAATTTTTTTGGAAAATTATTTATTTTTGTTTGTTTGGGGGGGTTTTAATTTTTTTAATTTTTTTTTTTTTGGGGTTTTTTTTGGGGTAATTGTTTTTTTTTGATTTTTTAATGGTTTTAAGGGGGGTTTTTTTTTTATGGGGGAGTTGGTTTTTTAAATTAAAGTTTTTTTAAAAAGGTTTTGTTTTGGGTGGAATTTGAATTTTTTGGGGGAAAGTTTTTTTTTTTTTTGGTTTTTTAAATTTTATGGGGGATTTATTTGTATTTTTTTGGGGGGGTATTTTTTTTGGGATTTTTTTTATGGTTTTTGGGGTTGGTTTTTTTTATTTTGTTGGGGGGTTTTTTGGGGGAAATTTTTTTTTTTGTTGGGTTTGGGTTTGGGGGGGAAAATTTTGGTGGGGTTTTTAGGGGTTGGTTTTTTTTTTGGGTTTTTTGGGGTTTTGTTTGATGGGTGGTTTGGATTTTGGTTTTTTTTTTTGGGGGTTTTTTTTGGGAGGGGTGATTTTTATTTTGGGGTTTTTTTTTGGGGGGAGTTGGTTAAAGGTTTTTTGTTGGGGGTTTTTGGGGGGTTTTTTTATTTTATTTTTATTATTTTAGGTTTTGGGGGGTTTTTTTTTTTTTTTTTGGGGTTTTTATAAATTTTGGGGGTTTTTTTTTTTGATTGTTTATTGGTGGGGGGGTTTTTTAGTTTGTTATTTTTTTTTTAAGTAAAATTTTTTTTGGTTTTTTTTGATTTTTTGGGGGGGGTGTTGGGGGTTTTTGGTGTTGTTTTTTGGGGTTTTTTTTTTTTTTAAAAATTTAATTTTTTTTTTTTTAAAAAAATTTTTTTTGGTTTTTTTTTAAAGGTTTTTTTTTTTTGGGTTATTTTTTAAAATTTTTTGTTTATAAAATTTTTTTGGGGTTAAAAATTTAAAGTTTATTTTAAATTTTTTTTTAATTTTATGTTTTTGTATTGTTTTTTGTTTTTTTGGGTTTGTTTATTTTTTTATAATTTTTGGGTTTTTTATTTTTGGGAAAATATTTTTTTGGGTTTAAAAATTTTTTTTAAAAAATTAATTGGGTGTTGGGGAAAAAAAATTTTTTAAAGGTTTTATTTAAAAATTTGGGGGGTTTTAGAAATTTTTTTGTTTTTTTGTATTTTGTGTGGGTTGGGGGTTTTTTTGGGGTTTTTTGTTTTGTGGTTTTGGGGTTTTTTTTTTGTTTTGGGGGGGGGGGGGGGGTTGTGTGTGTTATTGGGGGTTATGGGGTTTTTGGTTTGGGGGTTTGGTTTTTGGGGGGGGGGGGGGGGTTTTTTTTGTGGGTTGTGGGTTGTGGGTGGTTGGGGGTTTTTTTGTTTTTTGGGGGTTTTGGTTTTTGGGGTTTTGTTGGGGAGGGGTGTTGGGTGTTTTGGTTTTTGGGGGGGGTGGGGGGTGGGGTTTTTTTGTGGGTATGGGTTTTTGTGGTTTGGGGGTGGGGGGTGGTGTGGGGGTTTTGGGGTTTTTGGGGGGGTTTGGGGGTTGGTGGGGGGGGGTTTTGTTGGGGGGTTTGGGGGGGGGGGTTGGTGGGGGTTTTTGGGGGGGGGGGGGGTTTTTTTTGGGGGGGGTGGTGGGGGGGGGTTTTTGGGGGGTTGGGGGGGGGGGGTTGTTGGGTGGTTGTTTGTGTTTGGGGGGGTTGTGGGGGGGTTGGGGGGGGGGGTTTTGGGGGTTTTGGGGGGGGGGTTGGTTTTGGGTTTGGGGGGTGGGTTGGGGGGTTGGGGTGGGGGGGGGGGGGGGGTTTGGGGTTGGTGGGGTGGGGTTTGTTTGGGGGGGTTGGTGGGGGGTGGGGGGGGTTGGTTTTGGGGGGGGGGTGGTTTTGGGGGGGTGGGGGGTGGGGGGGTGGGGGGGGGGGGGGGTGGGGGTTTGGTTTTGGGGTTTTTTGGGGGGTGGGGGGGGGGGGGGTGGGTTGGGGGTTTTGTGGGGGGGGGGTTGGGGGGGGTTTTGGGGTTGGGGGTTTTTTGGGTTTTTGGGGGGTGGGGGGGGGGGGGGTGTGGGGGGGGGGGGGTGGGGGGGGGGGTTGGGGGGGGTGTGGGGGGGGGTGGGTTTTTTGGTTGGGGGGGTGTTGGGGGGGTTTTGGGGGTTTGGGGGTTTGGGGGGGGGGGGGGTGTGGGGTTTAGGGGGGGGGGGGGGGGGGTTTTTTTTGGGGTGGGGGGGGGGGTGGGGTTGGTTGGGGGGGGGGTTTGGGGGGGGTTGGGT
This sequence comes from Schlechtendalia chinensis, assembly GCA_019022885.1. Lineage (NCBI taxonomy): Eukaryota > Metazoa > Arthropoda > Insecta > Hemiptera > Aphididae > Schlechtendalia > Schlechtendalia chinensis. The sequence continues at coordinate 31,434 of JAFHKX010000030.1, forward strand.
TTGGGGGGGGGTTTTTTTTTAGGTGGGGGGTGTTTGGGGTTTTTGTTGGGGTTGTGGGGGGGTTGGGGGGGTTTTGGGGGGTGGGGGGGGGGTTGGGGGTTTGGGTGGTGGGGGGGGGGGGGTTTTTGGGGGTGGTTGGGGGGGGTTGGTTTGGTTTGGTGTGGGGGGTGGGGGGGGTTTGGTGGGGGTGTGTGGGTGGTTGGGGGTGGGGGTGGGGGGTTGGGGGGGTTTTTTGGGGGTTGGTGGGTGGGGGTGTGGGGTTGGGGGGGGGGGGTGGGTGGGGGGGGGGTGTGGGGTTTGTGGGTTGGGGGGGTTTTTTGGGGTTTTTTTTGGTGTTTGTTTTGGGTTTGGGGGGGGGGGGGGGGTGTTTTGTTTGGGTTGTGTGGGGGGGGTCGGGGTTGGTGGGGTTTTGGGGGGGTGTGGGGGGGGGGGGTGGGTTGGTTTTGGGGGGGGGTTTGGGGGGGGGGGTGTGGGTTGTGTTTTGGGGGGGGGGGGGTTGTGGTTTGTGGGATGGTGTTTTGGTGTTGGGTTTTGTTTTGTTGGGGGTTGTGTTGGGGGAAGTGGTTTGGGGTGGGTGTTTGGGGTGGGGGGGTTTTGGTTTTTGGGGGGGGGTGTTGGGGGTGGGTTTTTGGGGGGGTTTGGGGGGTTGGGGTTTTTTGTGGGGGGGGGGGGGTTTGGTTGTTTTTGGGGGTGGTTGGTTGTTTTTTGTGGTTGTGGGGTTTGGGTTGGGGGGTTGTTGGGGGGGTTTGGGTTTGGGGGTTTTGGGGGGGGGGTTGTTTTTTGTGGGGGTTGTTTTTTTTGGGGTTTTGGGGGGTGTGTGTTTGGGTGTGGGGTTTGGTGTGTTGGTTTTGGGGGTGGGGGGGGGTGGGGGGGGGTGGGGGTTTTGGTTTGGGGGGGGGGTTGTTGGGGGTGTTGGGGTTTTGGGGGGGGGGGGTGGGTGGGGTTTGTTTGGGGGGGTGGGTTGTTGGGGGGGGGGGTTTGGGTTTTGGGGGGGTTGTTTGGGTGTGGGTGGGGGGGGGGGGTTGGGGGGGGGGTTTGTTTGGGGGGGTTTGGGGGGGGGGGGGTTGTGGGGGGGTTTGGGGGGGGTGGTTTGGGGGGTAGGGTTTGGGGTGTGGTTGGTGGGGGGTTTTGGGGGGTTGTGTGGGTTTTGGGGGGTTGGGGGGGGGTTGGGGGGGGGTTTGGGGGGGGTTTGGTTTTGTGGTTTTGGGGGGGGGGGGTTGTTTTGGGGTGGTTGTGTTGGGGGGGGGGTTTTTTTTTATGGGTTGTGGGGGGGTTGGGGGGGTTTGTTGTTTTGGGGGTTTGGGGGTTGGAGGGGGTGTTTGGGTTTGGGGGGGGGGTTTTTTGTGGTGGGGGTTTTGTTTGGGGTTTGGGTTTGGGGGGGGGGGGTTTTTGGTGGGGTTGGTGGGGTTTGTTTGGGGGGTTTGGGGGGGGGGGGTTGTTTTTGTTTTTTTGGGTGGGGGTGTGGTGGGGTTTTTTGTTGGGGGTTGGGTTTTGGTTGGGGGGGGGGTTGTTTGGGGGGTTGGGTGTGGGGGGTTTTTGGGGGGGTGGGGGGTTTTTTGTGGGTTGGGGGGGTGGGTGGGGGGTTGGTGAGTGGGGGTTGATGGGGTTTTGGGGGGGTTTTTGGGGGGGTGGGTTTGGGGGTTGTTGGGTAGTTTGGGTGGGGGTTGGGGGGGGGGGGTGGGGGTTTGTTGGGTTTTGGGTTGGGTTGTTGGGGTGGGGGTTTGTGGGTTTGGTTTGTGGGGGGGGGGGGGGGTTTGGGTGGATTTGTTTTGTTTTAGGGGGGTTTGGTTTTTGGGGGGTAGGTTTGTGTTGTTAGGGGGTTTTGGGTTGGTAGTTGGGTTTTTGTGGTTTTTTGGGGGTGGGGTTTGGGGTTTGAAATGTGTTTAAGTGTGGTTGGGGGGTGTGGGGGGGGTGTTTGGTGGGGGGGTGGGGTGGGGGTGTTTTAAAGAAATTTTTATGGGGTTTTGGTTGGGGGGGTTGGGGGGGGGGGGTAGTTTTGTTTGTTTGGGGTGGTTTAAGTGGGTGGGGGGGGATGGGTTTGAGATGGGGGGGGGGTGGGGTTTTGGGGGGTTTGGGTTTTTGGGGGTTGGGGTGGGGGGGGTGTTTTGGGGGTTTTGTTTTTTTGGGGTTTTTATGTGGTTGGTGTGGTTGTTGTTGTGGGGGGGGTGGGGGGGGGGGGATGGTTTGGGGGGGGAATGGTTTTTGGGTGTTTGGGGTTTTGTGGGGGGGTTTTTTGTGGGGGGGTGGGTGGTTTGGTGTGGGGGTTTGGTTTTGGGTTGGGGTGGTGGTGGTTGGGTTGGGGGTTGTGTTGGGGGGGGGGGGGTTTTGTTTGTGGGGGGTGGGGGGGTTTGTTTAGAGGGGGGGTTGTGGTTGGTTGGGGGTTTGTTGGGTTTGGGGGGGTGGGGGGGTTGTGGTGGTTGGTGGGGGGGGGTGGGGTTTGGGTTGTGGGGTTGGGGGTGTGGTGTTTTGGGGGTTTTGAGTGTTGGGGGTTTGGTTTTATGGTTTGGGGGGGTTGTTTGGTGTGGGGTGGGGGTGTTGGGGGTGGTTTGGTTTGGTGTTTTGGGGGGGGGGGGGGGGTTTTTGTTGTGTTGGGGGTTTGGGGGGGGTTTTTTTTGGTTTGGTGGGGGGGGTGGGTGGGTGAATTGGGGTTTGGGGGGGTTGGGGTGTGGGGGGTTTTGTGTTGGGGATTTGTGGTTTGGGTTGGGTGGGGTGTGTGGGGGGTTATTTGGGTATTGGGGGTTTGGGGTTTTTTGTTGAGGGTTGTGTTTGTTAGGGGGGTGGTTGGGGGTTTGTGTGGGGGGGTTGGGGGGGGGGGGGGTTTGGTGGGTGGAGTTGTGGTGTAGGGGTTTGTGGGGGGTTTTTGGGTGGGTTTGTGGGGGGGTTTGTTGGTGGGTTATGTGTGTTTTTGTGTGGGGGTGGGGGGGTTGTGTTAATGTTGGGGTGGGGTGGGTGGGAGATGGTGGTTGTTGGTTTTGGGGGGGTGTGGGTGTGGGTTGATTTTTTTGTTTTTTTTGGGTTGTTAGGGGTGGGGGTAAGGCTGGATTATTTGGGTTTGTTGTGGGTATGGGGAGGGTTGTGGTGTTTAAGGGGAGGTTATGTGTTGGTGTAAGGTGATGGTGAGGGGGGTGGGGGTTTTTTGGGGGGGGGTAGATTCGTTGATTGTTGGGGAGGAGTTGGGGGGGGTGTTTTTTGTGGGTTGGGGGTTGTTTGGGAAATTGGATGGGAGAAGGATTTGGGAGGGAATTTTGGTGTTTTTGGTTTGGGTGTGGTTGGTTGGGGTGTTTTGGTATAGTTTGGTGAGAATTGGTGGTGGGGTGGTTGGGTTTGGTAGGTTGTATTGGGTTTGTGGGGTATTGTGGATAGTAATTATGGGGAAGGTGTTGGTGGTGTTTTTTGGTGGGGGGGGGTTTAGGGTGGGGTTTTGGGTTTGGGGTGGTGTTTGGGGTTGGGGGATTGTGTTTTGGTTTAGGGATGGTGGGTGTGTTTGGGTTGGTGGGTTTAAGGGGAGGTTTTGTGGGGGGTGTATGAGGTGTGGTGTTGGTGGTGTTGTGGGTGGGGGGTTGGGTATTGTGTGGTTAGGGGGGTGGGTGGGGGGGTGGGGAGGTTTTTGGGTGGGGTGTTTTGGAGGTTGGGGGTTTTTGGGGGGTTGGGGGGGTGTGTGGGATTTGTGGGTGGGAGGTGTTTTGTGTTGTTGTTTGTTATAGTTTGGAAGTTGGGGGGGGTGGTGTTGTGGTGGTTGGGGGGGGGTGTTTGGGTGTTTGTTGTTGTTGGGTGTTGGGGTGTGTGTGTGTGTGTGTGGTTGTGGGGGGGTGGTGGGTTTTTGATGTGGGTAGTTGTGTTTGGGGATAGTGTTTGTGGTTGTTGTGGGGGGTGGTGTTGGTTTGTTGATGTGGTGTAGTGTGTGGTGGGGTTGTGGTGGTGGGGGTGGGGGTTTTTAGTGTTTATGAGGAGGTTTGATAGTGAATGTTGGGTGTTGTAGTTAAAGGGTAGATGTGGAAAAGTGTTTGTTTTTGGGGTATTTGGGTATGGGGGTGTTAGAGTATGGATGGGTGGGGGGGGGTTGATGGATTGGGGGGTTTTTAGTTGGTTTATTTTGGGGAAAAAGTGGGTTGGAATGGGTTGGGTGGGGGATTGGGGGGGGGGGGGGTTTTTTTGTGAGGGGGGGTGTTTTTTTGAGGGGGTGTGAAATTTGTTTTTTTGGTGGGAAAAAGGGGTGTTATAGGGGGGGGGGTGTGGGGGTTTTTGGGGTTTGGGGGGGGAATTTTTTTTTTGTTATTTGGGGTTTTTAGTGGTTATTTGAGAGTTGGGGGTATTGGGTAGGAGGGGGGGGGTTGGGGGGGGGGTTTTTTTTAGGGGGGTTTGGGAAATTGGGGGAAAGGGGTTTGGTGTTTTTTTAAATTTTTGAAGGGAAAGGGTGTTGGGTTTGGGGGGTATTTTAAGGGGGGGGGGGGATTTGGAGGGGGTTTTAAAGATGGGGGGGTGTTGTTTATTAGTTAAAAGTGGGTATTTGGGAAAGGGGGGTTTGGGTTTTGGGGGTTTTTGTTTTGGGGGGGGGGTTTTGTTTTTGTGTGGGGGGGGGGTTTTTGGTTTTTTTTTTTTTTTTTTTAAAAATTGGGGTTTTTTTTGGTGTGGTTTTGGGGGGGGTTTGGGGGGGGGGGGAGGGTTTTGGGTTTATTGGGTTTTTTTTTTGATTTTTGGGGGGGGTTTTTTTGTTGGTGGGGGTTTTGGGGGGTTGGGTTTTGGGGTTTGGGGGGTTTTTTTTTTGGGGGGGTTTTGGGGGGGGGGGGGATGTGGGGGGGGGGTGGAGGGGGTTTTTGGGGGGGGGGTGTTTGGGGTTTTGGGTTGGTGGTTTTTGGGGTTGGGGGGTGGGGTGGGTTTGGGTTTGGTTTTTTTTTGGAGGGGGGGGGGTGGGGGTTTTTGGGGGAGGTTGTTGTTAGATTTTTTTTATGGGGGATTGGGGTTTAAAGGGGGGGGGGGAAAATATGAGATTTTGGGTTTTTAAGAGGGGGTTTTTTTTTGGTGGGGTTTGGGGGTTTTTTGGGGGTGGTTGGGGTGTGGTTGGTTGGGGTTGGGGGGGGGGTATGGGGGTTGGGGTTTTTATTGTTTTGGGGTTTGGGGTTGGGTTTTTGGGGTTTTTGGGGGGTTTGGGGGGAGGAGGTGGGTTGGGGTTTTTTTTGATGGGGGGGGGGTTTAATTGGTTTGGGGGGAATTTGGAAAAAAATTAGTGGGTTAAA
>JAFHKX010000031.1:12500-35427 GCA_019022885.1 Schlechtendalia chinensis
AAAAAAATTTTTTTTTTTTTTAAAAAAAAAATTTAAACTTAAAAAAAAAAATTTTTTAAAAAAACCCCAAATTTAATTTTTTTTTTTTTAAAAAACCCCCCCAAAAAATTTTAAAAAAAAAAAAAAAAAAATTTCCCAATTTTTTTTTTCCCTTTTAAAAAACCCCCCTTTCCCAAAAAATTTTTTTTTCCCCCCTTTAATTTTTTTTAATTTTTTTTTTTTTAATTTTAAAAAAAAAACCCCCCAAAAAAAAAAAATTTTAAAACCCCCCCCAAAAAAAAAACCCCCAAAAAAAATTTTTTTTTAAAAAAAAATTTTTAAATTTTAAAAAAAAATTTTTTTTAAAAAAAATTTTTCCCCCCAACTTTTTAATTTTTTTTCCCCCCATTAATTTTAAAAAAAAAAAAAAAAAAAAAAAAACCCCCAAAAAATTTTTTTTCCCCTTCCCCCCAAAAAAAAACCCCCCCCCCCTTTTTTTTTTAAAAAAAAAATTTTAAAAACCCCCCCCCCCAAATTTTTTTATTTTTTTCCTTTTTTAAAATTTTAAATTTCCCCCCCCCCCAAAAAATTTAAAAAATTTTTTTTATTTTTTTTAAAAAACCCCCCCCTTTTTTTTAAAAAATTTTTTTTTTCCCCCCCCCAAAAAAAAATATTTTTTTTTTTTTAAACCCCAACCCAAAAAAAAACCCAAAAAAAAAACCCCCAAAAACAAAAAAAAAACCCCTTTTTTTTAAAAAAAAAAAATTTCACTTTTTAAAAATAAACAAATTAAAAAAAAAATTTTTAAATTTTAAAAAAAAACCCCCAAAAAAAAAAAACCCCCCCCCCAAAAAAATTTAAAAAAAAAATTAAAAAAAAAAAACCCCCTTTTCCCTTTTTAAAAAAAAAAAAAAAATTTTTTTAAAACCCCCCAAAAAAAAAAAAAAAAAAAAAATTTTTTAAAAAAAAAAAAAAAAAAAAAAAATTTTAAAAAAAAAAAATTTTAAAAAAAAAATTTTAAAAAAAAAAAAAAATTTTTCAAAAAAAAAAACCCTTAAAAAAAAAAAAAAAAAAAAAAAAATTTTTTTTCCCCCCCCTTTTTTAAAAAAAATTTAAAAAAAAAAAAAATTTTTAAAAAAAAATTTTAAAATTAAAATTTTTCCCCCAAAAAAAAAAAACCCCAAATTTATTTTAAAACCCCCTTTTTCCCCCCCCCCCCCCCTTTTTAAAAAAAAAAAAAAAAAAACCCCTTTTCCCCCAAACCAAAAAAAAAAAATTTTTTTTTCCAAAAACCCCCCCAAAAAAAAACCCCAAAATTAAAAAAAACCTTCCAAAAAAAAAAATTTTTTTAAAAAACCCCCCTTTTTTTTTTTTTTTTTTTTAAAAAAAAAAAAAAAAATTTTTTTCCCTTTTTTTTTAAAAAAATTTTTTAAAAAAAAAAAAATTTTAATTAAAAAAAAAAAAATTAAAAAAAAAATAAAAAAAAATTTTTAAAAAAAAAAATTTTTTTTTAAAACAAAACCCCCCCCCCAAAAAAAAACCAAAAAACCAAACCCCCCCAAAAAAAATTTTAAAAAAACCCCCCAAAACCCAAAAAAAAAAAAAATTTTTTTTTTCCCCCAATAAAAAAAAAACCCCCCCTTTTTTAATTTTCCCAAAAAAAAAAAAAAATTTTTAAAAATTTTTTTCCCCCCCCCCAAATTAAACCCCCCCCCCCCCCCCAAAAAAAACCCCCTTTTTTAATTTCCTTTTTTTTTCAAAAAAAACCCCCCCCCCTTTAAAAAAAAAAAAACCAAAAAAAAAACCCCCCCCAATTTTTTAAAAAACCCCCCCCCCCCCAAAAAATCCCAAAAAAAAAAACCCCCCAAAACCCCCCCAAAATCCCTAACCCCCCCCCCCCCCTTTTTAAACCCCCCCCCCCCCCAACCCCCCCCTTTTTCCCCCCCCCATCCCCCCCCTTTCCCCTTTTAAAACCCCCCCTTTTTAAAAAACCCCAATTTAAAAAAAAAAACCCTTCCTTTTCCCCCCAACAAACCCCCAAAAATTTTTTTTTTTAAAAAAAAACCCCCAAAAAAAAATTTTCCCCTTTTAAAAAAAAACCCCCCCTTTTTTTCCCCCCCTTCCCCAAACCTTTTTAACCCCCCCCCGGGGAAAAAAAATTTAAAAACTTTTTTTTCCCCAAAAAAAAAATTTTTTTTCCCCCCCCCAAAAAAAAAAAAAACCCTTTTCCCCCTTTTTAAAAATTTTCCCCCCAAAAAAAAAATTTCCCCCAAAAAACCAAAATTTTTTTTTTCCCCTTAAAAAAACCCCCCCCTTTTCCCCCCCCCTTTAAAAAAAAAAAAAAATTTTTTTTTCCCCCAAACCCCCCCAAAAAAACCCCCCCAAAAAAAAAAAAAAAAACCCCCAAAAAAAAAAAAAAAAAATTTTTTTAAAAAAAAAAAAAAAAAACCCCCTTTAAAAAAAAAAAAAAAATTTTTTTTTCCCCCAAAAAAAAAAAAAAAAAAAACCCCCCAAAAAAAAAAAAAAAAAAACCCCTCCCCCAACAAAAAAAAAAAAAACCTTTAATTTTTTTTAAAAAAAAAAAAAAAAAAAATTTTAAAAAAAAAAAAAAATTTTTTTTTAAAAAAAAAACCCCCAAAAAAATTTTTTAAAAACCCCCCCAAAAAAAAACCCCCCTTTTTTTTAAAAAAAACCCCCCCCCCAAAAAAAAAAAAAAAAAAACCAAAAAAAAAAAAAATTTTAAAAAAAATTAAAAAAACCAAAAAAAAAACCCAAATTTTTTTTTCCCCCAAAAAAAAAAAAAAAAACCCCAAAAAAAAAAAAACCCCCAAAAATTTTTTCCCCCCAAAAAATTTTTCCCTTTTTCCCCCCAAACCCCAAAAAAAAATTTAAAAAAAACCAAAAACCCCCCCCAAAACCCCCCCCAAAAATCCCCCAAAAAACCCTTAAATTTTAAAAAAAAAAAAAAATAAAAAAAATTTTTAAAAAAAAAAAAACAAAAAAAATTTTAAAAAAAAAAAAAAAAAAAAAAAAAATAAAAACAAAAAAAAAAAAATTTTTTTTAAAAAAAAAAACCCCAAAAAAAAAAAAAAAAAAATTTTTTTTAAAAAAAAATTTTTTTTAAAAAAACCCCCCCAAAAAAATTTTTAAAAAAAAAAAAACCAAAAAAAAAAACCCCCAAAAACCCCCAAAAAAAAAACCCCTTAAAAAAATTTCTTTTTTTAAAAAAAAAAAAACTTTTTTTTTTTTTAAAAAAACCTTTTTAAAAAAAAATTTTTTTTTTTCCCCCCCCCAAAAAAATTTAACCCTTTTAAAACCCCAAAAAACCCAAACCCAAAAAAAAAAATTTTTTAAAAACCCCCCCCAAAAAAAAAAATTTTCAAAAAAAAAAAAATTTAAAAAAAAAAAAAAAAAAAAATTTAAAAAAAAAAACCCCCCCCCCTTTTCCCCCCCCCCAAAAAAAATTTTTTTCCCCCCCCAAAAAAAAATTTTTTTAAAACAAAAAAAAAATTTTAAAAAAAAAACCCAAAAAAAAAAAAACCCCAAAAAAAAAAACCCCCCCAAAAAAAAAAAATTTTTTTTTTAAAAAACCCCAAAATTTTTAAAAAAAAAAAAAAAAATTTTAAAACCCAAAAAAACCCCAAAATTAAAAATTTTAAAAATTAAAAAAACCCCCCCCCAAAAAAACCCCCCAAAATTTTTAAACAAAAAAATTTTCCAAAAAAAAATTTTTTTTTTTTCCCCCCTTTTTTTTTTAAAAACCCCCCAAAACAAAAAAAACCCCCCCAAAAAAATCTTAAAAACCCCCCCCAAAAAATTTTAAAAAATTTTAAACCCCCCCCCCCAAAAAACCCTTTCCCCCCCCCCCCCTAACCCCCCAACCCCCCAAAACCCCCCCCTTTTTAAAAAAAACCCCCCCCCCCCAAAAAAAACAAAACCCCCAAAACCCCCCCCTTTTTTTCCCCCCCCCCCCCCCCCTTTTTCCCCCCCTTTTTCCCCCCAAAAAAATTTTCCCCCCCCCCAAAAAAACCCCCCCCTTTTTTTTAAAACCCCCCCCAAAAAAAATTTTTTTTTCCCCCCCCCAAATTTTTTTTTTCCCCCCCCCCAAAAAAAAACCCCCCCCCTTTTTTCCCCCCCCCAAAAAAAAAAAAAACCCCCTACCCCAAACAAAAAAAAAACCCCCAACCCCCCCCCAAAAAAAACCCCCCCAAAAACCCCCCCCCCCCCCCAAAAAAAAAAAACCCCCCCCCCCCCCAAAAAAAAAACCCCAAACCCCCCCCCCCCCCCCCCCCCCCCCTTTTTTTTCCCCCAAAAAACCCTTTTTTTTTCCCCCCCCCCCCCCCCCCCAAAACCCCCAACCCACCCTTTCCCCCAAACCCCCCCAAAAATTTTTTTAAAAACCCCCCCCAAAACCCAAAATTTTCCCCCCCCCCCCCCCCAATTCCCCCCTTTTAACCCCCCCCCCCCCCCTTAAAAAAAACCCCCCAAAAAAAACCCCCTTTAAACCCCTTCAAAAAAATTTTTCCCCCCCCCCAAAAATTCCCCCCCCCCCCCCCACCCCTCCCCTTCCCCCCAATTTTAAAACCCCCAAAAAAAATTTTTAAAATTTTTAAAAAATTTTTTTTTTTCCCCCCCCCCCCCCCCCCCCCCCTTCCCCCCCAAAACCCCAAACCCCAAATTTTTTTTTTTTTTTTCCCCCCCCCTAAAAAAAAAAAAAAATTTTTTTTTTAAAAAAAAAAAAACCCCCCCCCAAAAAAAAAAACCCCCCCCCCCAATTAAACCAAAAAAAACCCCAAAAAAAAAAAAAATTTTTTTAAAAAAAAATTTTTTTAAAACCCCCCCCAAAAAAAACCCCTAAAAAAAATTTTAATTCCCCCTTTTTTTTAATAAAAAACCCCCAAAAAAAAACCCAAAAAAAAATTTTTTAAAAACAAAAAAAAAAATTTAAAAAAAAAAATTTAAAATTCCCCCTTAAAAAAAAAACCCCCCTTTTTAAAAAAAAAAAAAAAAAAAAAAAAAAAATAAAAAAATTTCCCTTTAAAAAAAAAAACCTTTTTAAAAAAAAACCCCAAAAAAATTTTTTTTTCCCCCCCCCCCCCCCAAAAAAAAAAAAACCCCCCCCCCAAAAAAACCCCCAAAAAACAAAAAAAAAAAATTTTTTAAACCCCCTTTTTTAAAAAAAATTTTTTTAAAAACCCCCCCTTTTTTTTTAAAAACCCCCCCCTTTTTTTTTAAAAAAAATTTTCCATTTTTTTTTTTAAAAAAAAAAAATTTTTTTAAAAACCCCTTTTCCCCCCCCCCTTTTCCCCCTTTTAAAAAATTTTTCCCAACCCCTTTAATAAACCCCCACAAAAAAAAAAAAAAATTTTTCCCCCCCAAAAAAAAAACCCCCCCAACCCCCCCCCCCCTTTTTTTTCCCCCCCCAAAAAAAAAAAAAATTTTTTTTCCCCCCCCCTAAATTCCCCCTTTTTTTTAAAAAAATTTTTTTTTAAAAAAAACCCCCCAAAAAAAATTTTTTTAAAAACCCCCTTTTTTTAAAAAACCCCCTTTTTTTAAAAAAAATTTCCCCAAAAAACCAAAAAAAAAAAAAAAACCCAAAAAACCTCCCCCCCCCCCCCAAAAAAAAAAAAAAAAATTTCCCCCAAAAAAAAAAACCCCCCCCCCCTTTTTTAAAAACCCCAAATTTTTTTCCCCCCCCCCTTTTTAAAAAATTTTTTAAATTTTTAAAAAAAAAAATTTTAAAAACCCCCCAAAAAAAATTTTTTTTTAAAAAAAAAACCCAAAAAAAAAAACCCTTTTAAAATTCCCCCCCCCCCAAATAAAAAAAATTTTTTTTTAATTTAAAAAAAAAAAAAAAATTTTTTTAAAAAATTTCCTTTTTTTCCCCTTTTTTTTTAAATTTTTCCCCCTTTCCCCCAACAAAATTTTTTTCCCCCCAAAAATTTTTTTTAAAAATTAAAAAAAATTTTTTTTTTCCCCCTTTTTTTTTTAAATTTTTTTTTTTTTTTTTTTCCCCCCCCAAAATTTAAAAAACCCAAAACTTTTTTTTTTTTTTTAATTTTTTTTAACCCCCCTTTTTTTTTAAAAATTTTAAAAATTTTTTTAAAAAAAATTTTCCCCCAAAAAACCCCAAAATTTTTTTTTTTTTTTTTAAAAAACTTTTTAAATTTTTTTTTAAAATTTCCCCCCCTTTTTTTTTTTTTAAAATTTTTAAAAAAAAAATTCCCTTTTTTTTTTTTTTTTTAAAAAAATTTTTTTAAAAACCCCCCCCCCCAAAACCCCCTTTTTTTTTTTTTTTTCCCTTTTTTCCCCCCCTTTTTTTTTTTTTTTCCCCCCTTTTTTTTTTAAAAAATTTATTTTTTTTTTTTAAAAAAAAAAACCCCCCCCCCCCCCCCTTTTTTAAACCCCCCCCCCTTTTTTTAAAAATTTTTTTAAAAAAAAACCCAAAAAAAAAAAAAAAAATTTTTTTTCCCTTTTTTTTTTTTCCCCCCCCCTTTTTTTTTTCCCCCCCCCAAAAAAATTTTTTTTAAAAAATTTTTAAAAAAAAATTTTTTAAAAATTTTTTCCCTTTCCCCCCCCCTTTTCCCCCCCTTTTTTTACAAAATTTTTTAAAATTTTAAAAAAAATTTTTTTTAAAAATTTTTTTTAAAAAAAATTTAATTTTTTTTTTAAATTTTTTTCCCCCAAACCCCAATTTTTTAAATTTTTAAAAATTTTTTTAAATTTCCCCTTTTTTAAAAAAATTTTTAAAATTTTTTTTTTTAACCCCCCCAAAAAAAAACCAAAAAACCCCCTTTTTTTTTTCCCCAAAAATTTTAAAAAAAAAAAAAATTTTTTAAAAAAAAAAAATTTTTTAAAAAAAATTAAAAATTTTAAATAAAAAATTTTTTTAAAAACCCCCCAAAAAACCCCCTTTCAAAAATTTTAAAAACCCCCTTTTCCCCTTTTAAAAAAAAAAAAAAACCCCCAAAAAAAAAAAATTTTTAAAAAAAAAACCCAAAAAAAAATTTTTTTCCCCCCCAAAAAAAAAAAAAAACCCCAAAAAAAAAAAAAAAAAAAAAAAAAAAAAAAAAATTTTTTAAAACCCCAAAAAAAAAAAAAAATTTAAAAATTTTAAAAAAAAAAAAAACCCCGGTTAAAAAAAAAAAAACCAAAAAAAAAAAATTAAAAAAATTTTCCAAAAAAAAAAAAAAAAAAAATTTTTTTAAAAAAAAAAAAATTTTTTAAAACCCTATAAAAAAAATTTAAAAAAAAAAAACCCCCTTTTTTTCCCCCTTTAATTTCCCCCAAAACCAAAAAAACCCAAACCCAAAAATTTAAAATTAAAAAAAAATTTTTCCCCCAAAATAAAAAAAAATTTTTAAAAAAAAAAAAAAATAAAAAAAAATTTTTTTTCCAAAAAAACAAAAAAAAATAAAAAAAAACCCCAAAATTTTTTTCCTTTTAAAAAAAAATTTTTTTTTTTTAAAAAATTTAAAAAAATTTTTTTTAAAAAAAAAAATTTTTTTTTTGGGAATTTCCCCAAAAACTTTTTTTAAAAAAAAATTTTTAAATTTTTTTTTTTAAAAAAAAAAAAAATTTTTAAAAAAATTTTTTTTTAAAAAAAATTTTTTTTTTAAAAAAAAACCAAAAAAAAAAAATTTTTTTAAAAAATTTTTTTTTTAAAACCCAATTTTTTAAAAAAATTTTTAAAAATTTTTAATTTGGGAAAAAAAAAAATTTTTTTTTTTTTTTTTAATTCCAAAAAATTTTTTTTTAAAAAACCCCAAAAAAGGGGGGCCCCCCCCCCCCAAAAAATTTTTTTTTGGAAAAAAAAAATTTTAAAAAAATTTTAAAAAATTAAAAAATTTAAAATTGGTTTTTTTTTTTAAAACCCCCCCAAAAAAAATTTTTTTAAAAATTAAAAAAATTTGGCAAATTTTTTAAAAATTAAAAAAAATTTTGCCTTTTTTTTTTAAAAAAAAATTTTTTTTGGGGTTTTTTTAAATTTTTTTTTTTTTAACAAAAAAAATTTTTAAAAAAAAAATTTTAAAAAATTTAAAAAAAAAAAGGGAAACCCAAAAAAAATTTTTTTAGGGGGGGTTTTTTTTAAAAAAATTTTTTTTTTGTTATTTTTTTAAAAAAAATTTTTTTGGAAATTTTTTTTTTTTGATTTTTTTTGGGGTTTTTTTTCCGGGCGGGGGGGGAAAAAACCCCAAATTTTAAAAAAAAAAAAAATTTTTTTTTTTTTTTTTGGAAATTTAAAAAACCCGGCCCCAAAAAAAAACCCCTCCCCCCCCCCCCCCAAAACTTTAAATTTTTTTTTAAATGTTTTTTTTTTTTTTCTTTTTTAAAAAAATTTTTTAAAAAAAAAACCCCCCCCCCCAAAAATTTTTTTAAAAAAAATTTTTAACTTTTTTTTTTTTAAAAAATTTTTAAAAAATTTAAAATTTAAAAAAATTTAAAAAAAAAAAATTTTTTTTTAACCCCAAAAAAAATTTAAACAATTTTTTCCTTTTTTTAAAAAATTTAAAACTTTTAAAAAAAATTTTAAAAAAAAAAAAAAAAAGGGTTTTTGGGGGGGTTTTTTTAAAAATTTGGGAAAAAAACCAATAACCCAAAAAAAAAAACCCCTTTTTTTTTTTTAAAAAAAAAAAAAATTTTTAAAATTTTTTTTTAAAAAAAAAAAAAAAAAAAGGGAAATTTTTTTAAAAAAATTTTTAAACCCCTTTTTTTTAAAAAGGGGGGTTTTAAAAAAAAAAATTTTTTTTTTTTTTTCCCCCAAAAATTTTTTTTTTTAAAAAAAAATTTTTGGGGGAATTTTTTTTTTTTTTTTTTCTTTTTTTTTTTTTAAAAAAAAAATTTTTTTTGGCTTTAATTTTTTTCCCGGGAAAATTTTCTCAATTCTTGTTACAAAATTTTTTAAAAAAAAAATTATAAATCCGTTTTTTGGAATCGAATCATTTTTGGGAAAAATCCGGTTTCGTTTCATGATTTTTTTAAAACGGCCTCAACCCCAAAGCGTGTTCTTTTTAAAAATCGTTTGAGTGTGTTTCAAACCCCAACAAGAAAATCTGTAGCGGTCTATCGCCTTGTATGTTGGTTGTAGCATGGGGACGCGTACGGACCGTTTAATTTGATCGCAGCCCCCGTATACGTACGCCTTTAAGTGGGCTTTTTTTAAAGGGGGAAAAGTAGATTTCCCGGCCCCGCATCGGGGCCCTCGACATCCATCGCTCCGAGAAACGGGTGTGGGTAATTTGGCGGGGTCGTATTTTTTTAAGTTTTTGGTCGGCCACCGAAAAACCATGAGAAAGTTCCCTTTCTTGCCTCGAAAAACGTTGGTTATTGAGACGTCTCCTTGGGCTCCGCGTCGCCCCCACCAAATCGAAAAGAGACGTCTCCTTTCTTACGTGCAACAGTACGAGTCTATAGAGGGGCGCCCCCTGAATTCCCAAAACGGGCAACCCCCAAGTCCCTAAGGGGGTCTCCGACTCCATGTCGGCCCCTTCAAAGTCCATGGATGTCTTCTGAAAAAGGGGGTGCCACTTTAATGTCATGGATCGTTTTGTTCGGCTTTGGGGCGTTTTAAAGTCCCGGGCACGGCTCCCGAAACGGCCATGTCCATTTGGGAAATTCCCCGGGCAAATGCAGTCCGGGGAAACCCCCCCCCTTTGGGAAGGCTTTCGGCCCGGGCGGGAAAAAGGGAGTTCGTGTTCCCAGTTGCAAAAAAGAAGAAAGGGGGCCCGGTAGACCACCCCCCTGTCCCCGCGGTTGCATGATGGGGGACCCTTTGTGAGCCCCCTAGTTGGGCCCCGGGTTTTACCGGATACCCCCTATGCCCAACCCGGGGTTGGGTGACCCCCGGGGGGTTAAAAAAAATCCTATATTGATTTATATTTAGTTTTTTTGGGGTGATTTCCCCGTTTTATTAAACCCAACCCCCAAAGGGCGGGGGGAAATTTTTTAATGAAGAGGTTTCCCCCCAAACCTTACCGACCCCAAAAAAAGTTGGGGGGGGCTCGGGAAATCTTGTCGAGGTTTTCTAAACTTAGTCCCTTTAAAAAATTGGGGGACCCCGTGGTGGAATACACCCCCGTTGGGATAGCTAAGCTTTATTGAAGACCAACAAGCCCCCCACCAGAAAGGTGAGTTCCAAGGGGGGTTTTATTTTATATTTTAATTTAAAAATACAAAAAAAAATTTTAATTATTAGCGGATTTAATGTCGCATAGTCTAATAAACAGTAAAAGCCCGAAACCCGGCCCTTTTTAAATTTAATCGAAAAATTTACCCCCACAAAAAATCGAAAGGATAATTTTTTTTCGAATTTAAAAATAATTACGCATACAAAATGAGGGGAAAGAATAGAGTAATTAAATATGTTGTTTTTACCCGTTCCCATTTCTATCATATATCCTTATTTAAATACAAAAAACCCTTTAAAAAAAAGAAAAAGTGGAATTCAATGTTAAAAAAAAAATTTTGAAAAAATTTTAAAAAAAATTTAAAAAGTAAAAATGTCAATCAAGTTTTATAAATGTTTAAAAAACAAAATATAAAAAATAAAATTTTATAAGAAAATAATTCGAGGGTTTTGGGAAAAAAAAAATTTTTGTTAATAACGGTTTTACGTTGGTTATTGAAAGAGAGATAATCCCTCGGTTGCGACGTAGTGTTTCCGTTACGTGGAAAAACCCGGCGAAATTTTTTTTGTTATAGCCCCGGGTGTTATCTTCAAAAAATGCAACGCCCGGACAGTCGTCATGTTTGGAAGATTTCCCTTTAAAAATTAAATTTTTTACTTAAAAAAAAATTTTTTTAAAAGTTTTTCCAAGGGAACTTGGGATTGGTTTTATTTTAATTTTTAAAAATTTTCCCTTTTTTTTGGGAAATTTTTTTTGATTGGTCTCTAAAAATAATGCAAAAATATGAGAAATTTTTTTTCTTTCAGTTTA
Organism: Schlechtendalia chinensis; assembly: GCA_019022885.1. Classification (NCBI taxonomy): domain Eukaryota; kingdom Metazoa; phylum Arthropoda; class Insecta; order Hemiptera; family Aphididae; genus Schlechtendalia; species Schlechtendalia chinensis. The sequence continues at coordinate 23,417 of JAFHKX010000031.1, forward strand.
AAGGTTTGGGCTGGGCGATTTTTTTTTCTTTTGATCGTTTAAAAATTTAACCCTAGAAGGGTTAAAATTTTTAAAATTTTTTAGTTTTAATGTTTGTTTAAATGAAATTTTGTAGGGGCAATTTAAGAATTAGTTTGAATATTTGTGATATTTAAAATTTTACATTCTTGTTCCCCAAAATCCCTTTAAAATTAAACCCCTTTTTTAAAATTTTTTTATGTATTTAAATTTAAAGTTTTGTAATTATATTTTTTAAACTTAAATAAATTGAATTAAAAAAATTGTTTTAATATTTAGAAAATTTTTAAAAAAATTAAACTTCAAAATTAAAATGTAATTTAAAAAGGATAAAACCCGATAAAAATAATATTTTTAAAGTGAGGAAAAAAAAATGGTTTGGGAAAAAAAAGGTGTGGAAAAATTTATGGGAAAATAAGTTTTATATTCCGCGTCGTCTAAAGTTTCCCCCCCCTGACCGCGAACTTGTACCCCTTTCTTGAAAAAAAATTTTCACGAAAAACAAACCTTTAAAAAGAATAGTTCTATCTAAAAATGTTTAAAATTTGAACTCTTATAAAATTTTGTATATCCCCAAAAAAATTTGCCCCCCCTAAAAATTAAAAAAAGCGGATTCATAGGGCATAAATAATTTCCAAAAATCGTGGGCGTATAAAAAAAAAGAACCCCAAAAGTATATTTTACACGATTACAGAAGTCAGAAACGAGGATTTAAAATTTGCGTGTTTATGAAAAATCCCCTTTTATTTATGAAATTTTCTTTTCCCGATTTTGTAAAAAATCATTTTTTTTCCCTTTCAAACAGAGTTTAAAAAATATTTACAGCCATGTATATTTTCGGATGAAAGGTGTTGATGTTAACAGTCTTCACCCTGGTTATTATAACTTGTTTTCCTGTGTGTACACATCGAAAATTTTACACAAAAATCTCCCTAGTTAGCCCCAAAATGTGAACAGTACAAAGTATTTTTTTTTTTTTATAAAAGGTACATTTCAATTACAAATTACAAATAAATTAAAATTAAATTTTTTAAATTTTAAAAAGGGTTTTGTATTTTTAAAAAAATACATATATAAAACCCTTTTAAAATTTTTTTTTTTTTAAAAAGGGGGTCTAAAAATTTTTTTTCTATTATAGGCTTTTTTTTGTGGTAAAAAAATGTTTAAAAATAAATTTTATTGAAAGATTTTAAAGAAAAAAATCGCATTTTTTAAAAAGTAATTCCCCCCTTTGGGGTTTGATTATTTTTTTTTTTTTTCCTTATTTGTCAATTCAGGGGTTTAGGAAAAAATGGTTTAAAAATTTTAGGAAAAAAGCCCTCCCTAAAAAATTCCTCCCTCTATTCCAAAAAACCCTTAAATTTAATTTTACAGGGCTATGTATTTTTTTTTTTTAAAAATGGGAGATTAAAAATTTTAATAATGTTCCCGCGATTTTTTACTTTTACAGACCCAAAACAATGTTTTTATTTTTTTTTTTAATAACCCTTGGGTTTTTTTTTCTAAAATTTAAAAATTTGTGAATTTAAAAAATCCCGAAAAAAAATTAATTCAATTGAGATCGAAAAAAAAATTTTCCCTCTGTAAAAAGGGGTTTAGATTTAAACCATAAAAAAAAATTTTCAAAACAACTTTTTAAATTTATAAAAAATTTAAATTATTTTGTATAAAAAAATCAAAAATATTGAATTGATAAAAAAGTAAAATTCCCCTTTTAGTGTTTTTTTTAAAAACCCGATTTAAAAAAGGTTTTGGGGTTTAAATTATAATTTTGAAAAAATAAAAAACAAATTTAAACTAAAAAAACTTCGGTTTTATTTGTAAACTTGTGTTACATTTTAAAAGGGTTTTTTTTGTTTCTAAGTTTTATAGTTCTTTAGTCCTGTTAAAATCCTATATGTTTATTAACACAGGAATGGAATAGGCATTTACTTTTTCGCCCCTTAAATTTTTTTATAAGTTGTTAAACGACGTTTTAGGGTTAAAAAAAATGAATATTGGAAGTAAAACTGAAATTTAAAAATTTTTTTAATTGGATCCAAAAAAAAAAATGATTTTTACATAGCGGTTTAAATTTTTTTCCCTTTTGAATTTTTAATTTAAAAAAATTTAAAAAAAAGATTAATTACCAAAAAATTTTTAATTTAAAATTTTTTCAAGAATTTAATTCGATTAAAAATTCTTTCCCTAAAAAAAAATTAAAAAATATTTTATTTGAAAGGTTATTAGTTTAAAAGTACATTTTTAAGTTTTAAAATTTTTTCTGTAATAATTAAATTTAAAATTTAAATTTCCCTTTGAAAAAAAAAAGTTAAAACGATTTTTAAAAAAAAAAATCTTTAAAAAAAATTTTTAAAGGTTTTTGAAGCGCTTTTTAAATATGTTACCCAAAGAACTTGCGGGATCCCACGCTTTTGTATATAAATTTTTATACATATACCAAAAGTATGGGATTGTTTTCATTAAAAAATTTTCTTTAAAAGAAATGGAAAAAGTGCCCAATTAAATGTGAAGAATTCTTTTTTGTTTGAGAAATATTTTAAAAATTCACGCAATCGCGTTTTAAAAACATAGTAAAAAAAATGTATTTTAAAAATTTTTGATTTTTTTGAAAGTTATCCCTTTTTTGAATTATTTTTTAAATTTTTGATCGGTTACGTTGTCCCGCAACAAATTTTAAAAATCGGGCGTAAGGCCCAAAGTAGCCAAAAAAAAATATGTAATTAACGTATTTATCAAAGTGTAATTTTTTCCCGTTTTTATAGAATTATATTGCTTAAATTAAAAAAAAAAAAATTTAAACAGATAAAAAATTTTGAAAATCAGAAAAGAAAAATTTTGAAAAAAAAAAAAAATTTAAAAAGCAACAATGTAAAACAAAGTTTTTTTTTTAAAAGTAGAAAAAAAGTTTAAAGAAAAAATGTATTTGAAGAAGGGACAAAATTTGGGTTTTAAAAAGAAAATTTTTTATTAAAAAGGTTTAACCCCCGGGGGTTATTGATGAGAGAAACATCCCTTGGTTGCGGGCGATTTGTGTTTCCGGGCAGTGGAAAAACCCTGGGATTTTTTTGTTTAGACGCCCCTTTGATTTTTAAAATTTAATTTCACCCGCCCGGGACGGGGGAGGCTTTAGTGGGAAAAAATGGCGAGGGTTTTAAATATAAGGATTTTTAAGTATTTTTTTCGTCATACATTTTAATGAGTGTGGTCAAGAGTTGTTTTGAAGTTCAACACCCCCCCCCACATTGGCCCTTTTTAAATATTTTTGTTTTTACTTTCTTTTAAAGTATTTTTTGGGTGGGCTTTTGATATCAGACAATTTATTTTAACCAAATTTAAATTTAAAAAATTTAAAAAATTTAAATTTTAAAATTTATTCCCATTTAAACCCCAATTAAGGTTTAAAAATTTTTTGTTTAAAATTATCATTTTTATTTTTTTTAGGAAATTTCCCAAAAACTACATTAAACGTAAGAAAAATAATTTTCTGGTAGTTTAATATAAATTTTTATTTTTTACCCAAAAATTTTTGGGGGCCAGCTACTTAAAAATGAAAAAAAATTTAAAAGTTCTTATTGTTTTTAAAATTTTTAATTTTTTCTTTTATTTAACTTTCTTTTAAAAAAAATTTCTTAATATTATTTATGCAAAAATTTTCTTCAATTTTATTTGTAAATTTTGTTTATAAATTAAATTTAATTGAAATCCCCACAGTTTATTTTTATAGAAATTTAAAAAAAATTAAAAATCAAAAATTTAAATAGTTTAAATGGAAAAAAACACGATCAGATAATTTTTAATTGGTTAAAAAAAATAAGGTGTTAGTTACATAAACCCAAATTTTTAAAAAAAAAAATTTTGACGTTTTAAAAAAAAGAAATGCCGATTTTTTTAATTTGGATATTAGTAGAATAATTTTTTTTCCCTTCCCAAAAGATTTGATAAAAATTTTCAGGTATCGTTATACGATGAGTTAAAGTTTATATTTTGGTGAACGGTCATTGATCTTGAAAAGTTTCACACCCCAATTTATAACTTGGGTTTTCTTTAAAAAAATGCCCGTTGGTCTTGAAAAACAAAAGAATTTACTTTTAAAATCAATCTGCCCCGCCGTTACTTTAAAAACCCCTTTTTTTTTAAATTTTTTTATAAAATTTTGGATTATAATTTTTTGGGCATGCTTTCACAAAAAATTTCCCTGGTTACGCCCCAAATTGTGAAACAAAAAAAGAATATTTTTAATTTATAGAACTCTAAAGAACGGTATCCCTTTTTTATATTTTTAAAAAAATAAATTTTGTTTTGTTAGTATAAATTTAAATTTTTCAATTCCCCAAAAGTGATTGTTTTTGTAAAAAGCTTTTTTATAGGTTTTGGGGTAATAAATTTCAATTTTATATATATTATTTTGTAAATTTATATGAAACGGTGTGTAATTTTTTTTCTTTTAAATTTTTTAATTTTAAAAAAATACCCCTTTAATTTTATGTAATAACCCTTAGGTAGTCACGTCATCATTATTTTCTTTTTCCTTCGTTCGTCATGTTTTTGAAAACAAATGGTACCAAACTGTAGAAAAAATATATACATCCGTAAGAAAAAACAGCCCCTGCGAAACCAACTATAAACCCAAATAAAATTTGAGTAGGTTTGTCCAAAATCTGTACGTCCCCGGGGTGGGTTTTTTTTACGAGGCTTTTGCGACACCCCCAATCCCATTCGGGGTAGGGAACAATGGTGGAAATGTTGAAAGATCTTCGCCTCCCCCCAAATCTAGCTTTGGTAGTTTTTTTCGGGCATTTGGGCACGTTTCTGCGTATCGGAAAAAGTGGGAAAACGAGATTAAAAAACCGAGTTTGGGGGGTAACCCAGGAAAAACTGTAGTTTTTTCACCCCCAAATCAGTCGGTGATTTGGCTCAAGCACCTCCAAGGTTTCGAACCGGGGGAAAAAGGACAAAAACATCTAATTTCCCGACAGCACCCCTAGGCCACACACCCCCTTTAAAAGGGGTTTATCATTTAATTTTTCCTTCCCACCAAAAATAGATTGTCTGCAAAAGACCCCTCCCGAAGGCGGGCCCTTTTTTAAACCGCCCGCAAAGGGGTAAAATGTATAACGGATATTATTTTAAATTTTTTTTAAAAAAAATTTAAAGCAAAACATAAAAAAGTTTTTCAATTTTTTAAAAAAACAATATTTAAAAAAAAATATAATGATAAATCAATTAAAAAAAAAGAAATACAGAATACAAAAAAAAAGGGAAAAACAGAACAAAACAACGAATAAAAAATAAAAAATTGGGTTTTTATTTTTAACCCAAAAATTTAAAACAATTTTTACAAAGACTTTTGTTTAACGAAGTCGGCCCAAAATTTTACCGGGTCCCCTATCAATTCCGCCCAGCCCCGTTCCCTTTTACGGCCCTTACAATATGGAAAAGTTAAAATCCTTTTGGGGTTCCATCAATGCGTTCAAAGCGGGCCAATCAAATGTATATTCCTGAGGGAAAAAAGAATCCCTATTACTTATTTATTTATATAAGAGAACCGGGAATATAAAAGGATAGTCTTTATAACGATAAATTAAATCTTTTTGGGAAACCGAATATGGGGCCCGAAAAAATTTTTAAAATTTTTGAACTTTGAGGGTTTTTTTGGGGTTTTAATTTTTAAAATTTTTTTAAAAAATTTTTCCCCATTCTAAAATTAATTTTATGTTTCTTCCAAAATAATGAAAAAAAAAAAAAAAGACATCAATTTTCAGATTAAAAGGGGTTCAAATTTTTTTTTTAGCAGAAAAAAACCTTTTTTTTAATAAACATTATTTTTTAGCTTTGTTTTTTTATGATGAAAATTTTTAACTCATTTTTTTGACTTATAAATATTAAAATATAGAATTATTTGATTGTTTAAGCGAAGTGGGTAATTTAAATTTGGTTTATAACCAAATCAAAGGAAAAAAGGTTTTAAAATCTCCTTTTTTAAAGGGGGGTTGTTTATGTAAATTAAGGTAAAAATTTTTTTTTAAACATTTTCATGTTTCCCTTTCAATTGGGAAAAATGAAATATTATTTTAAATTTTTGTTTAAATTTTAAATTTAATTTTTTTACCCACCAGTTTTAAATATGATTAAAAAAAATTTTGAACTAACCAAATTTAATTATATAATTTTAAAATAAAAAAAAAGGGTTTAAAAAAATGGACATCAGCGTTGGATTTCGGTTTAAAAAAACAGAAAAACCCGTTTTGTATACATTGTTTTTTACAACAAAAGGTAAAATTTAAATTTAAAATTGGAAAAGAATTAATAATTTTAACGAAAAAGGGTTTTTTATAATAAAAAAAACCCAGAAAATGGGGTTAAAAGAAATTTCGTTTGGGTTTTTAAAACTAAATATGGAAAAAAATATACATTATCGTCCCAAAGAATGAAACCGTAGAACACGTTCGAATTAAAAAAGGTTTATGGGGTATGTTTATGAACATTATCTTACGTTCGCATTTTTTCCCTATGCGATTATGGAAAGTAAATCCCACAAACCACCAAAGGCCCTTTCGCCCTCAAATTTTAAAGGTATTCTTTTTTACGCTAAGAGATTTTTTAAATTTATTTTAAAACCGGGTTGGGTTCGCTTTTTTTCTTTTGCCCCTGTCGGGTTAAAATAAAGTACATAATGTTTGTATTTTTACGAAAGGGGTTTGTTTTTAAACATTTTAAAAAGCGTTTTTTTTAATAAATACAAGAAAATTTTTTTTTTTTCTTAAATAGTAAATAGTAACCTAAATAAATTTGGAAAAAAAAAAATTTAGGGCCTAGAAAAAGTTCTTGTTAAAATGTAATTTGGTTTTTACTCCCAACGTTTTTTTATTAAAAGTAGTGGTTTTTTTTCAATTACAAATAGGTTTACATTTTGAAAATTTAATTGATTTTTTTAAATCTTCCCTTAATTTCGTTCAAAAGTTTATTTTTTTTAAAATAGAATAAATTGGGAAAATTTTTTTTAACCCCGGGGGAAAACAAAAAGGGAAAAATAAAATATTTAAAAATTTGAATCAAATAAACCCATCAAAATTTTAAAAAATTTAGTTTTTAGAATCCTTTTTTATTTAAAAACCTTGTGATTTCGCGTAAAAATCGTTCGGTCGTAGGTTTATTTAAAGTTGGGTTTTAAGGTTTCTAAAAATTTTAGTTGATAAAACAACATAAAAGAAAAAAAGAAATTGTACCCTTTTTGTATCAATGTCTCGGATCATTTTTTTTTACGCGTTAAAAAAATTTCATTTGGAAACCCCAAAGACTTGTCTCTTTGAAAATTTTTTAAAAAAAAAAAAATGTCCCAAAATTTTTGCTAAAATGTAGGTTTGCCCCGCTTTCAAAAACAAAAGTCAAAAACCCTTTTAAGTCAAGGTTTTTATTGTGTTTTTTGAACATTGGGGGTTTTTTTTAAAATCTTTTGACATTTCGGGAACCGGCCGAAAATTTTTAAAAGTCCAAAAATGGGATTAACCCCTTTTTACCCCCTAAAAAGGGAAAAAAGGGTTTTTTTGATGGATTTTAAGCCAAAAAAAATTTTGTAAATTGTGCAAATTCGAAAAATTTTTTTCTTTTACTGTAGTTATTTTCCAAATTCCGGAAAGCAAATTTTACGTTTTTTTGGCCCGTTTTTGTTTTTTGGAAAAAAAAGAAAATTAAAATTTAAATTTTTTGGCCAATAACATTGTTAACATGAAAACTCCAAAGGGGTTTCCAAAGGTTTTGGTAAAGAAAAATGATTTGGGCCAAATTTATTCATTCCCAAAAAATATTTCGGGTTTTTTGCCAATCAAATTGGTTGAATCAATGCCCACATAAAAACACAATTCAATAATAAAATTAAAAAAAGCTAATTTAAATTTTTTAAATGTTATGTGATTTTGGGACTTAAAACTGAAAAAAACGCGTTAATTTAAAAATCAAAAAAAATAAATTTAAATTTTTCCTTTTTAATACCAAAATTCTCCCAATAAAAAACACCCCCTTTTTTTTAAAAAAATTTAAAATTTTAAATCTTGTGGATACCCAACTTGTTTGTTTCAAAAGGGGTTTAATACCCCATGTTTTTTAATTTTTTTTTTTCAAAAGCGAATTTTAGGTCTGTAAGTAAGTTTTATTTTCTTTTTGGTGTAATTTTTTCCTCACATCTTTAACATTAAAATTTTTTTAATTTTTTATTCGATTTTTTTTTGTACAATCGAATCACGTTATTTTGTTTAAAATTTTTAAAATAGAGTTTGCCATTTTACGTTTTTGTAATGCAATTAAAAATATTCAATTTTTTTTAAAAAAAGTCTTCCCCCCTGCCCCCGAAAACAAAATTTATTGTTTTTTTTTTTGAAAAAAAAAAAATTAAACAATTAATGAAATTTAAAAATTTGAAAAAAAAGACTGTTGCAAAAGCAATTTTTAAAATTTTAAAAGTCCCTTTTTTTTTTATTTAAAAAACATGATAAATTTGATAGAATTTAAAAAAGCTTTTCCAACTCAATTTTCCAAAAACAGATGCTAACCCCAAAATTTTTTTTTAAAAAAAAATTTTAAAAGGGGTATTAATTTTGGGGCAACCCTTTAAGGGAAATTTTCCCTTGAAAAAGTTTTTTAGTTTTAAAATTACCAAGTCAAATTCTAATTAGTTTTTTTAAAAAAAATTTTAAATTTGGTTAAAAGACTAAAAAATCTTTTTTCCCCTTTTAAAAAGCGTTACTTTTTTTTCTTTTTATTTCGTATCGGTAGGGGTGCCCAAATTATTCACTGGTAAATTTTTTCAGGTTTTTAAAATATGGATTCCAGATTATAAAATAAAAAAAACCCCCAAAAAACAAAAAAATTTCTAAAATTTTTTATTAAAATTCAAAAAATTTAATTATAATAAAAACGAGAATATTTTATTGCAATATTTTAATGTTGCAAAAAAACCTTTTTGTTTTATTTTATAGCGTGATTTTAAATTTTTCCAAATAAGATGTATCATCAAATTTTATCTTTTTTTATTTAATTTTAAAAAATTTAAAAAAATTTCTTTTAAATTTTTTTTTTAAGCCAAAATTTTCGGTGAATTATGTTTTCCCCAAAATTTTGAATGAATTTGAAATTTTTAGGGGAAAAAAATGTAATCGCTAAATTGGGAATGGGAAATTTTTAACATATGCCAGTAAAGATTTTGGGAAAATTTTAAAAAAAATTTTAAAAGTTATTTAAAAAAAGTAAAAAGTTATAAACCCTATATATATATATTTTTTATTATATATACGTAAAAAAAACAAAAAAAAATCCCTTTTTCCCGGAATTACTTCCCCTTTTGTCCCGTTTGATAAAATTTTTTATTTAAAAAATTATAAACTAAAATTGACAATTTTAAATATTTTTTTACAAACTTTTAATTTCCCTCTGTTTTAAAAATTTGGTTTTTTAAAAAATTTCAGTTTTTTTTTTTTGTGGGGAAATTTTAATTTAATGACATTTTTTATTCAAAATCAATTCAATACTATTTTGAAAAAAAAATAAAAATTAGGTTTAAAAGTATTTTCAAAATTTAAAACAATAATAAATATTCGGAAAAAACTATTTTGTCTTAAACATAATTTTGGTGTTGGTAATAAAAAACCTTAAAATTTAAAATTTTTCTTTAAAATATTTTTTGCGAAAAAATTAAATTTTGGGGTTTTTTTTTTTATGTAGTTCAACCCAATAAATTTTTCAATTTTTGTATATTATATTTTTTCCCGAACCGTTGATGACTTTCGATCTATGCGTTTTTCTGAAACCCAGTTTACAATTTTTTAAAAATTATTTAAACTTATTGCATTGTTTTGTTCTATTAAAGGGTTTTAATTTAATTCCCTTTTTTTATTGTTTTTCATTAGTATTTATACAATAATAGCATTTAATTTTGATTTTTTTATTTTAATGGGTTTCCCAATTGTTAATTTAAAATTTAAACGTTAATCGTTAGTCGGGGTTTTATGATTAAAAAACGTTTGTATTAGTAATTGTTTGTTTTTAGTTTTTTATTTTGTATTTTTTTTTTTTTTTGTTAAACCCAAAAATTTTGGCCCATTTTTCCGGGTTAATTTTGGGAAAAAAACAAGTAGGGTGTTTTCATCCCCCTTTTAAAGATGGTTTTAGGGTTTCAAAACTTATTTCGCCCCCCGCGATTTGTTCAATTTTCGGCCCGACCCAAATTTAAAAACCCTTTTTCAAAATTTTCTAAAATACTTTGGGTATGCTTTAATTAAAACGCTTCTAAAATTTTTTTTTACAATAATAAAATGTATACAAACACGCGGAGGGGGAAATCACGGTTAGTAAAAAAACAAAAGGATTACCCGTCGTTTGGTTACCTGTTGAAAGGGTTTTGTGATTGAAAAATAAATTTTAAAAAAAAATACTAATTAAAAATAGTAAACCCGTTTTAAAAATTATTAAAATTTAAAAGATTCTTTGTTAAGGCGAAATATATTAAATTTTTTTTTTTAAAAAATTTACACATTTCAAAGGCAAAGACTAGATTTTTAAACATCTAATAGTTCCAAAAAATATTTTAAATTTTCGTCTTAAAATTTTCTAAAAATTTTTGCTTAAATTTTTTATCCCGATTTTTCAACACCCCTTTCCCAAATTGGGTTTTTTAATACGAAATTTTCTTCCCCTTTTTTTTTGCTTCAAAAATTTTTTAATTTCTTTAAATTAAAAAAAAATCGAAAGTATTTGCCCCTCGGGAGGGCCCTTATTGAATTCTTATCAATTTTACGGGTGGGTGTTTGTAGTTGAAAAATGAAACTAGAACTTAGAAAATTTGCTAAATATGATCATAAAATGCGCTGTATCATTTTTAAAATTTTGAATAACAAAAAAATTTGGGTTTATCTTTTTAAAAAGTACTTAAAATCGTTATAAACCCTTTTTAAATATGTTATTATTAAATTCCCTTTCCCTATATTGGCTCATTTTTGTTTTTTTTTTGAAAAATTAATAAATTTATTTATAAATTTTCAAAAAAAAAAATTTCAAAATTCTTCCAGTTTGGGGTTACGGGGGAATAAAGGGTGAACTCATAAAAATTTTATCCCGGGGATGAAAAAAAAAATAGCAAAATCTGTCTACAGGCCAAATATATATTTTTTGGGTTTTTATTGAATAAAATTTCCAAGTTATTTATTAAACATTTATAGATTTGTGAAAAAATACGTTATAATAATTGTAAAATTTTTTAATTTTTTAAAACAGAAAGTTTTTAATTTAAGTATAATGTAGGGTTTGTTTAAGGGCAAAAAAAAAGTAAACAAATTGTGTGTATTTTAAAAAAAAAAGGTAATTATTCAAGAATTATTTAAAGTTAATGAACACAATAAAAATGGGGTTTTTATAATTTTTTTTTTTTCTTTTTTCGCCTTTTTAAATTGTTTATGGCTATTACTTCTATATAAAATTTTATTTAAAAAAAAATTCCCTTTCTGTAATTAAAAATCAAGGAATTTGCGTATTTAGTCAAATTAAAATTAAAATTACCGAACAAATTTTTTTTGGGTTTTTACGAAAACGAAAAAATTTTCTGTAAATTTTTAAAAAAGGGATTTTAGCGGCCCCATGGCGAAAATCAAAAATAGTGGGCCCAAATTTATTTTTACTTGTGTAAAAAACCGTACCCTATCGACAAAATGACAAACCTTATACCTACCCCCCCCCGAAAAAATTTTTTTTTTAAAGATTCAGGGGCCAATTTCCCGGTTTAAAAGACATTCGTATTTAAAATATGGATTGTATTTTAACAAACCCAAAGAATCAGGAAAATTACAACATTTTTTTGATACGGTTTTTAATCAAACTTTTAAATCATTCGCCACGGTGAAATTTTTAACTTAGGATTTTAACCCCGGTTTTAATTTTCCGAAAGGGGGAACGGAGGGTATTTAAATTTTATATTTTTTTCCGGAAAAAGTAAGTATACGCTAAGC
>JAFHKX010000032.1:0-35138 GCA_019022885.1 Schlechtendalia chinensis
TGTTTGTTATTTTGTTTGTTTGTTATCAATGGATTGATAACTAACGGCCATCCAGTTCTACACTATATTTATTAAATTCACGGCGAAGAAAAAAAGAATAATTTAAAAATTATTAAGTTCTAAATGTTTAATTTATAAATCAACTTCTTAATAATTTTAAGATATTATTTTTTTTACTTTTTAGCATATTACAAATGTCGCACTACAGTCGAATTTTTTATACCTCAAGTCGATGGACGCATTGAAATCAGTCAAATAACGATGTCGTTGTATTATTAAACAAACTAAAAACTGATGACATTTCTATGATGTTTCCTTTTCGTGCAAACGTTTATTTTAAAGTAAACCATCATTTTTTAAATTGAATTATTTTTTCGTTATTCCTTGTCGACTACCAATTTTTATTCACTGGATACAGAGAATCATCATTGTTGTATACCAGCTTCGTTTTCTTATATTTTGAAACGGTGGTTGAGTGCAAATTCTATGAAATACTTTATAGTAGTATGATTAAAAACATTTAACAAACTAGTAACAATTCTAAGACGTGTTTTTGTCGTTCAATCGTTTGTTTTTAAGAAAATCAACTTCTGTTAGAATATTATTTTTTTTTTTTAGCATATTACAAATGTCGCACTACAGTCGATTTTTTTTATACCTCAAGTTGATGGACGCATTGATATCAGTCAAATCACGAAGTCGTTGTATTATTAAACAAACTAAAAATCTGATGACAATTTTATGATGTTTCCTTTTCGTGCAAACGTTTATTTCAAAGTAAACTATCATTTTATAAATTGAATAATTTTTTCGTTATACCTCGTCGACTACCAATTTTTATTCACTGGATACAGAGAATCATCATTTTTTATACCAGCTTCGTTTTCTTTCATCTCGAAACGGTGGTTGAGTGCAAATTCTATGAAATACTTTATAGTAATATGATTAAAAAAATTTAACAAACTAGTAACAATTCTAAGACGTGTTTTTGTCGTTCAATCGTTTGTTTTTAAGAAAATCAACTTCTGTTAGAATATTATTTTTTTACTTTTTAGCATATTACAAATGTCGCACTACAGTCGATTTTTTTTATACCTCAAGTCGATGGACGCATTGAAATCAGTCAAATCACGATGTCGTTGTATTATTAAACAAACTAAAAATCTGATGACAATTTTATGATGTTTCCTTTTCGTGCAAACGTTTATTTCAAAGTAAACTATCATTTTATAAATTGAATAATTTTTTCGTTATACCTCGTCGACTACCAATTTTTATTCACTGGATACAGAGAATCATCATTATTGTATACCAGCTTCGTTTTCTTATATTTTGAAACGGTGGTTGAGTGCAAATTCTATGAAATACTTTATAGTAATATGATTAAAAAAATTTAACAAACTAGTAACAATTCTAAGACGTGTTTTTGTCGTTCAATCGTTTGTTTTTAAGAAAATCAACTTCTGTTAGAATATTATTTTTTTACTTTTTAGCATATTACAAATGTCGCACTACAGTCGATTTTTTTTATACCTCAAGTTGATGGACGCATTAACATCAGTCAAATCACGAAGTCGTTGTATTTTTAAACAAACTAAAAATCTGATTACATTTCTATGATGTTTCGTTTTCGTGCAAAAGTTTATTTTTAAGTAAACCATCATTTTATAAATTGAATTATTTTTTCGTTATACCTCGTCGACTACCAATTTTTATTCACTGGATACAGAGAATCATCATTATTGTATACCAGCTTCGTTTTCTTATATTTTGAAACGGTGGTTGAGTGCAAATTCTATGAAATACTTTATAGTAGTATGATTAAAAAAATTTAACAAACTAGTAACAATTCTAAGACGTGTTTTTGTCGTTCAATCGTTTGTTTTTAAGAAAATCAACTTCTGTTAGAATATTATTTTTTTACTTTTTAGCATATTACAAATGTCGCACTACAGTCGATTTTTTTTATACCTCAAGTTGATGGACGCATTGATATCAGTCAAATCACGAAGTCGTTGTATTATTAAACAAACTAAAAATCTGATGACATTTCTATGATGTTTCGTTTTCGTGCAAAAGTTTATTTTTAAGTAAACCATCATTTTATAAATTGAATTATTTTTTCGTTATACCTCGTCGACTACCAATTTTTATTCACTGGATACAGAGAATCATAATTTTTTTATACCTGCTTGGATTCTTTCATTTCGAAACGGTGTTTACGTGCAAATTTGAGGAAATACTTTATGGTAGTATGATTAAAAAAATTTAAAAAACTAGTAACAATTCTAAGACGTGTTTTTGTCGTTCAATCGTTTGTTTTTAAGAAAATCAACTTCTGTTAGAATATTATTTTTTTTTTTTTAGCATATTACAAATGTCGCACTACAGTCGATTTTTTTTATACCTCAAGTCGATGGACGCATTGAAATCAGTCAAATCACGATGTCGTTGTATTATTAAACAAACTAAAAATCTGATGACAATTCTATGATGTTTCCTTTTCGTGCAAACGTTTATTTTAAGTAAACCATCATTTTATAAATTGAATTATTTTTCGTATACCTCGTCGACTACCAATTTTTATTCACTGGATACAGAGAATCATCATTATTGTATACCAGCTTCGTTTTCTTATATTTTGAAACGGTGGTTGAGTGCAAATTCTATGAAATACTTTATAGTAGTATGATTAAAAAAATTTAACAAACTAGTAACAATTCTAAGACGTGTTTTTGTCGTTCAATCGTTTGTTTTTAAGTAAATCAACTTCTGTTAGAATATTATTTTTTTTTTTTTTAGCATATTACAAATGTCGCACTACAGTCGATTTTTTTTATACCTCAAGTTGATGGACGCATTGATATCAGTCAAATCACGAAGTCGTTGTATTATTAAACAAACTAAAAATCTGATGACAATTCTATGATGTTTCCTTTTCGTGCAAACGTTTATTTCAAAGTAAACTATCATTTTATAAATTGAATAATTTTTTCGTTATACCTCGTCGACTACCAATTTTTATTCACTGGATACAGAGAATCATCATTATTGTATACCAGCTTCGTTTTCTTATATTTTGAAACGGTGGTTGAGTGCAAATTCTATGAAATACTTTATAGTAATATGATTAAAAAAATTTAACAAACTAGTAACAATTCTAAGACGTGTTTTTGTCGTTCAATCGTTTGTTTTTAAGAAAATCAACTTCTGTTAGAATATTATTTTTTTACTTTTTAGCATATTACAAATGTCGCACTACAGTCGATTTTTTTATACCTCAAGTTGATGGACGCATTGAAATCAGTCAAATCACGAAGTCGTTGTATTATTAAACAAACTAAAAATCTGATTACATTTCTATGATGTTTCGTTTTCGTGCAAAAGTTTATTTTAAAGTAAACCATCATTTTATAAATTGAATAATTTTTTCGTTATACCTCGTCGACTACCAATTTTTATTCACTGGATACAGAGAATCATAATTTTTTTATACCTGCTTGGATTCTTTCATCTCGAAACGGTGTTTACGTGCAAATTTGAGGAAATACTTTATGGTAGTATGATTAAAAAAATTTAAAAAACTAGTAACAATTCTAAGACGTGTTTTTGTCGTTCAATCGTTTGTTTTTAAGAAAATCAACTTCTGTTAGAATATTATTTTTTTACTTTTTAGCATATTACAAATGTCGCACTACAGTCGATTTTTTTTATACCTCAAGTCGATGGACGCATTGAAATCAGTCAAATAACGATGTCGTTGTATTATTAAACAAACTAAAAACTGATGACATTTCTATGATGTTTCCTTTTCGTGCAAACGTTTATTTTAAAGTAAACCATCATTTTTTAAATTGAATTATTTTTTCGTTATTCCTTGTCGACTACCAATTTTTATTCACTGGATACAGAGAATCATCATTGTTGTATACCAGCTTCGTTTTCTTATATTTTGAAACGGTGGTTGAGTGCAAATTCTATGAAATACTTTATAGTAGTATGATTAAAAACATTTAACAAACTAGTAACAATTCTAAGACGTGTTTTTGTCGTTCAATCGTTTGTTTTTAAGAAAATCAACTTCTGTTAGAATATTATTTTTTTTTTTTTTAGCATATTACAAATGTCGCACTACAGTCGATTTTTTTTATACCTCAAGTTGATGGACGCATTGATATCAGTCAAATCACGAAGTCGTTGTATTATTAAACAAACTAAAAATCTGATGACAATTTTATGATGTTTCCTTTTCGTGCAAACGTTTATTTCAAAGTAAACTATCATTTTATAAATTGAATAATTTTTTCGTTATACCTCGTCGACTACCAATTTTTATTCACTGGATACAGAGAATCATAATTTTTTTATACCTGCTTGGATTCTTTCATCTCGAAACGGTGGTTGAGTGCAAATTCTATGAAATACTTTATAGTAATATGATTAAAAAAATTTAACAAACTAGTAACAATTCTAAGACGTGTTTTTGTCGTTCAATCGTTTGTTTTTAAGAAAATCAACTTCTGTTAGAATATTATTTTTTTACTTTTTAGCATATTACAAATGTCGCACTACAGTCGATTTTTTTTATACCTCAAGTCGATGGACGCATTGAAATCAGTCAAATCACGATGTCGTTGTATTATTAAACAAACTAAAAATCTGATGACCATTTCTATGATGTTTCCTTTTCGTGCAAACGTTTATTTCAAAGTAAACTATCATTTTATAAATTGAATAATTTTTTCGTTATACCTCGTCGACTACCAATTTTTATTCACTGGATACAGAGAATCATCATTATTGTATACCAGCTTCGTTTTCTTATATTTGAAACGGTGGTTGAGTGCAAATTCTATGAAATACTTTATAGTAATATGATTAAAAAAATTTAACAAACTAGTAACAATTCTAAGACGTGTTTTTGTCGTTCAATCGTTTGTTTTTAAGAAAATCAACTTCTGTTAGAATATTATTTTTTTACTTTTTAGCATATTACAAATGTCGCACTACAGTCGATTTTTTTTATACCTCAAGTTGATGGACGCATTGATATCAGTCAAATCACGAAGTCGTTGTATTATTAAACAAACTAAAAATCTGATGACAATTCTATGATGTTTCCTTTTCGTGCAAAGTTTATTTTTAAGTAAACCATCATTTTATAAATTGAAATTTTTTCGTTATACCTCGTCGACTACCATTTTTATTCACTGGATACAGAGAATCATCATTTTTGTATACCAGCTTCGTTTCTTATATTTTGAAACGGTGGTTACGTGCAAATTTGATGAAATACTTTATAGTAGTATGATTAAAAAAATTTAACAAACTAGTAACAATTCTAAGACGTGTTTTTGTCGTTCAATCGTTTGTTTTTAAGAAAATCAACTTCTGTTAGAATATTATTTTTTTTAATTTTTAGCATATTACAAATGTCGCACTACAGTCGATTTTTTTTATACCTCAAGTCGATGGACGCATTGAAATCAGTCAAATAACGATGTCGTTGTATTATTAAACAAACTAAAAACTGATGACATTTCTATGATGTTTCCTTTTCGTGCAAACGTTTATTTTCAAAGTAAACTATCATTTTATAAATTGAATTATTTTTTCGTTATACCTCGTCGACTACCAATTTTTATTCACTGGATACAGAGAATCATCATTGTTGTATACCAGCTTCGTTTTCTTATATTTTGAAACGGTGGTTGAGTGCAAATTCTATGAAATACTTTATAGTAGTATGATTAAAAACATTTAACAAACTAGTAACAATTCTAAGACGTGTTTTTGTCGTTCAATCGTTTGTTTTTAAGAAAATCAACTTCTGTTAGAATATTATTTTTTTTTTTTTAGCATATTACAAATGTCGCACTACAGTCGATTTTTTTTATACCTCAAGTTGATGGACGCATTGATATCAGTCAAATCACGAAGTCGTTGTATTATTAAACAAACTAAAAATCTGATGACAATTCTATGATGTTTCCTTTTCGTGCAAACGTTTATTTCAAAGTAAACTATCATTTTATAAATTGAATAATTTTTTCGTTATACCTCGTCGACTACCAATTTTTATTCACTGGATACAGAGAATCATCATTATTGTATACCAGCTTCGTTTTCTTATATTTTGAAACGGTGGTTGAGTGCAAATTCTATGAAATACTTTATAGTAGTATGATTAAAAAAATTTAACAAACTAGTAACAATTCTAAGACGTGTTTTTGTCGTTCAATCGTTTGTTTTTAAGAAAATCAACTTCTGTTAGAATATTATTTTTTTACTTTTTAGCATATTACAAATGTCGCACTACAGTCGATTTTTTTTATACCTCAAGTTGATGGACGCATTAAAATCAGTCAAATCACGAAGTCGTTGTATTTTTAAACAAACTAAAAATCTGATTACATTTCTATGATGTTTCGTTTTCGTGCAAAAGTTTATTTTTAAGTAAACCATCATTTTATAAATTGAATTATTTTTTCGTTATACCTCGTCGACTACCAATTTTTATTCACTGGATACAGAGAATCATCATTTTTTTATACCTGCTTGGATTCTTTCATTTCGAAACGGTGTTTACGTGCAAATTTGAGGAAATACTTTATGGTAGTATGATTAAAAAAATTTAAAAAACTAGTAACAATTCTAAGACGTGTTTTTGTCGTTCAATCGTTTGTTTTTAAGAAAATCAACTTCTGTTAGAATATTATTTTTTTTAATTTTTAGCATATTACAAATGTCGCACTACAGTCGATTTTTTTTATACCTCAAGTCGATGGACGCATTGAAATCAGTCAAATAACGATGTCGTTGTATTATTAAACAAACTAAAAATCTGATGACAATTCTATGATGTTTCCTTTTCGTGCAAACGTTTATTTCAAAGTAAACCATCATTTTATAAATTGAATAATTTTTTCGTTATACCTCGTCGACTACCAATTTTTATTCACTGGATACAGAGAATCATCATTATTGTATACCAGCTTCGTTTTCTTATATTTTGAAACGGTGGTTGAGTGCAAATTCTATGAAATACTTTATAGTAATATGATTAAAAAAATTTAACAAACTAGTAACAATTCTAAGACGTGTTTTTGTCGTTCAATCGTTTGTTTTTAAGAAAATCAACTTCTGTTAGAATATTATTTTTTTACTTTTTAGCATATTACAAATGTCGCACTACAGTCGATTTTTTTTATACCTCAAGTCGATGGACGCATTGAAATCAGTCAAATCACGATGTCGTTGTATTATTAAACAAACTAAAAATCTGATGACAATTCTATGATGTTTCCTTTTCGTGCAAACGTTTATTTCAAAGTAAACTATCATTTTATAAATTGAATAATTTTTTCGTTATACCTCGTCGACTACCAATTTTATTCACTGGATACAGAGAATCATCATTATTGTATACCAGCTTCGTTTTCTTATATTTTGAAACGGTGGTTGAGTGCAAATTCTATGAAATACTTTATAGTAGTATGATTAAAAAAATTAACAAACTAGTAACAATTCTAAGACGTGTTTTTGTCGTTCAATCGTTTGTTTTTAAGTAAATCAACTTCTGTTAGAATATTATTTTTTTTTTTTAGCATATTACAAATGTCGCACTACAGTCGATTTTTTTTATACCTCAAGTTGATGGACGCATTGAAATCAGTCAAATCACGATGTCGTTGTATTATTAAACAAACTAAAAATCTGATGACAATTCTATGATGTTTCCTTTTCGTGCAAACGTTTATTTCAAAGTAAACTATCATTTTATAAATTGAATAATTTTTTCGTTATACCTCGTCGACTACCAATTTTTATTCACTGGATACAGAGAATCATCATTATTGTATACCAGCTTCGTTTTCTTATATTTTGAAACGGTGGTTGAGTGCAAATTCTATGAAATACTTTATAGTAATATGATTAAAAAAATTTAACAAACTAGTAACAATTCTAAGACGTGTTTTTGTCGTTCAATCGTTTGGTTTTTAAGAAAATCAACTTCTGTTAGAATATTATTTTTTTACTTTTTAGCATATTACAAATGTCGCACTACAGTCGATTTTTTTTATACCTCAAGTTGATGGACGCATGAAATCAGTCAAATCACGAAGTCGTTGTATTATTAAACAAACTAAAAATCTGATGACATTTCTATGATGTTTCCTTTTCGTGCAAAGTTTATTTTTAAGTAAACCATCATTTTATAAATTGAATTATTTTTTCGTTATACCTCGTCGACTACCAATTTTTATTCACTGGATACAGAGAATCATCATTATTGTATACCAGCTTCGTTTTCTTATATTTTGAAACGGTGGTTGAGTGCAAATTCTATGAAATACTTTATAGTAGTATGATTAAAAAAATTTAACAAACTAGTAACAATTCTAAGACGTGTTTTTGTCGTTCAATCGTTTGTTTTTAAGTAAATCAACTTCTGTTAGAATATTATTTTTTTTTTTTTTAGCATATTACAAATGTCGCACTACAGTCGATTTTTTTTATACCTCAAGTTGATGGACGCATTGATATCAGTCAAATCACGAAGTCGTTGTATTATTAAACAAACTAAAAATCTGATGACAATTCTATGATGTTTCCTTTTCGTGCAAACGTTTATTTCAAAGTAAACCATCATTTTATAAATTGAATAATTTTTTCGTTATACCTCGTCGACTACCAATTTTTATTCACTGGATACAGAGAATCATCATTTTTGTATACCAGCTTCGTTTCTTATATTTTGAAACGGTGGTTACGTGCAAATTTGAGGAAATACTTTATAGTAGTATGATTAAAAAAATTTAAAAACTAGTAACAATTCTAAGACGTGTTTTTGTCGTTCAATCGTTTGTTTTTAAGAAAATCAACTTCTGTTAGAATATTATTTTTTTACTTTTTAGCATATTACAAATGTCGCACTACAGTCGATTTTTTTTATACCTCAAGTTGATGGACGCATTAAAATCAGTCAAATCACGAAGTCGTTGTATTTTAAACAAACTAAAAATCTGATGACAATTCTATGATGTTTCCTTTTCGTGCAAACGTTTATTTTTGTAAACCATCATTTTATAAATTGAATTATTTTTCGTTATACCTCGTCGACTACCAATTTTTATTCACTGGATACAGAGAATCATCATTATTGTATACCAGCTTCGTTTTCTTATATTTTGAAACGGTGGTTGAGTGCAAATTCTATGAAATACTTTATAGTAGTATGATTAAAAAAATTTAACAAACTAGTAACAATTCTAAGACGTGTTTTTGTCGTTCAATCGTTTGTTTTTAAGAAAATCAACTTCTGTTAGAATATTATTTTTTTACTTTTTAGCATATTACAAATGTCGCACTACAGTCGATTTTTTTTATACCTCAAGTTGATGGACGCATTGAAATCAGTCAAATCACGATGTCGTTGTATTATTAAACAAACTAAAAATCTGATGACAATTCTATGATGTTTCCTTTTCGTGCAAACGTTTATTTCAAAGTAAACCATCATTTTATAAATTGAATAATTTTTTCGTTATACCTCGTCGACTACCATTTTTTATTCACTGGATACAGAGAATCATCATTTTTTTATACCAGCTTGGATTCTTATATTTTGAAACGGTGGTTTACGTGCAAATTTGAGGAAATACTTTATAGTAGTATGATTAAAAAAATTTAACAAACTAGTAACAATTCTAAGACGTGTTTTTGTCGTTCAATCGTTTTTTTTAAGAAAATCAACTTCTGTTAGAATATTATTTTTTTACTTTTTAGCATATTACAAATGTCGCACTACAGTCGATTTTTTTTATACCTCAAGTTGATGGACGCATTGAAATCAGTCAAATCACGATGTCGTTGTATTATTAAACAAACTAAAAATCTGATGACAATTCTATGATGTTTCCTTTTCGTGCAAACGTTTATTTCAAAGTAAACCATCATTTTATAAATTGAATAATTTTTTCGTTATACCTCGTCGACTACCATTTTTTATTCACTGGATACAGAGAATCATCATTTTTTTATACCAGCTTGGACATCTCGAAACGGTGTTTACGTGCAAATTTGAGGAAATACTTTATAGTAGTATGATTAAAAAAATTTAAAAACTAGTAACAATTCTAAGACGTGTTTTTGTCGTTCAATCGTTTGATTTTAAGAAAATCAACTTCTGTTAGAATATTATTTTTTTACTTTTTAGCATATTACAAATGTCGCACTACAGTCGATTTTTTTTATACCTCAAGTCGATGGACGCATTGAAATCAGTCAAATCACGATGTCGTTGTATTATTAAACAAACTAAAAATCTGATGACAATTTTATGATGTTTCCTTTTCGTGCAAACGTTTATTTCAAAGTAAACTATCATTTTATAAATTGAATAATTTTTTCGTTATACCTCGTCGACTACCAATTTTTATTCACTGGATACAGAGAATCATCATTATTGTATACCAGCTTCGTTTTCTTATATTTTGAAACGGTGGTTGAGTGCAAATTCTATGAAATACTTTATAGTAGTATGATTAAAAAAATTTAACAAACTAGTAACAATTCTAAGACGTGTTTTTGTCGTTCAATCGTTTGTTTTTAAGTAAATCAACTTCTGTTAGAATATTATTTTTTTTTTTTTTTAGCATATTACAAATGTCGCACTACAGTCGATTTTTTTTATACCTCAAGTTGATGGACGCATTGATATCAGTCAAATCACGAAGTCGTTGTATTATTAAACAAACTAAAAATCTGATGACAATTCTATGATGTTTCCTTTTCGTGCAAACGTTTATTTCAAAGTAAACTATCATTTTATAAATTGAATAATTTTTTCGTTATACCTCGTCGACTACCAATTTTTATTCACTGGATACAGAGAATCATCATTATTGTATACCAGCTTCGTTTTCTTATATTTTGAAACGGTGGTTGAGTGCAAATTTCTATGAAATACTTTATAGTAGTATGATTAAAAAAATTTAACAAACTAGTAACAATTCTAAGACGTGTTTTTGTCGTTCAATCGTTTGTTTTTAAGAAAATCAACTTCTGTTAGAATATTATTTTTTTACTTTTTAGCATATTACAAATGTCGCACTACAGTCGATTTTTTTTATACCTCAAGTCGATGGACGCATTGAAATCAGTCAAATCACGATGTCGTTGTATTATTAAACAAACTAAAAATCTGATGACAATTTTATGATGTTTCCTTTTCGTGCAAACGTTTATTTCAAAGTAAACTATCATTTTATAAATTGAATAATTTTTTCGTTATACCTCGTCGACTACCAATTTTTATTCACTGGATACAGAGAATCATCATTATTGTATACCAGCTTCGTTTTCTTATATTTTGAAACGGTGGTTGAGTGCAAATTCTATGAAATACTTTATAGTAGTATGATTAAAAAAATTAACAAACTAGTAACAATTCTAAGACGTGTTTTTGTCGTTCAATCGTTTGTTTTTAAGTAAATCAACTTCTGTTAGAATATTATTTTTTTTTTTTTTAGCATATTACAAATGTCGCACTACAGTCGATTTTTTTTATACCTCAAGTTGATGGACGCATTGAAATCAGTCAAATCACGAAGTCGTTGTATTATTAAACAAACTAAAAATCTGATGACAATTTTATGATGTTTCCTTTTCGTGCAAACGTTTATTTCAAAGTAAACTATCATTTTATAAATTGAATAATTTTTTCGTTATACCTCGTCGACTACCAATTTTTATTCACTGGATACAGAGAATCATCATTATTGTATACCAGCTTCGTTTTCTTATATTTTGAAACGGTGGTTGAGTGCAAATTCTATGAAATACTTTATAGTAGTATGATTAAAAAAATTTAACAAACTAGTAACAATTCTAAGACGTGTTTTTGTCGTTCAATCGTTTGTTTTTAAGTAAATCAACTTCTGTTAGAATATTATTTTTTTTTTTTTTAGCATATTACAAATGTCGCACTACAGTCGATTTTTTTTATACCTCAAGTTGATGGACGCATTGATATCAGTCAAATCACGAAGTCGTTGTATTATTAAACAAACTAAAAATCTGATGACAATTCTATGATGTTTCCTTTTCGTGCAAACGTTTATTTCAAAGTAAACCTCAATTTTATAAATTGAATAATTTTTTCGTTATACCTCGTCGACTACCATTTTTATTCACTGGATACAGAGAATCATCATTTTTTTATACCAGCTTTTTTCTTACATCTCGAAACGGTGTTTACGTGCAAATTTGAGGAAATACTTTATGGTAGTATGATTAAAAAAATTTATAAAACTAGTAACAATTCTAAGACGTGTTTTTGTCGTTCAATCGTTTGATTTTAAGAAAATCAACTTCTGTTAGAATATTATTTTTTTACTTTTTAGCATATTACAAATGTCGCACTACAGTCGATTTTTTTTATACCTCAAGTCGATGGACGCATTGAAATCAGTCAAATCACGATGTCGTTGTATTATTAAACAAACTAAAAATCTGATGACAATTCTATGATGTTTCCTTTTCGTGCAAACGTTTATTTCAAAGTAAACTATCATTTTATAAATTGAATAATTTTTCGTTATACCTCGTCGACTACCAATTTTTATTCACTGGATACAGAGAATCATCATTATTGTATACCAGCTTCGTTTTCTTATATTTTGAAACGGTGGTTGAGTGCAAATTCTATGAAATACTTTATAGTAGTATGATTAAAAAAATTTAACAAACTAGTAACAATTCTAAGACGTGTTTTTGTCGTTCAATCGTTTGTTTTTAAGAAAATCAACTTCTGTTAGAATATTATTTTTTTTTTTTTTAGCATATTACAAATGTCGCACTACAGTCGATTTTTTTTATACCTCAAGTTGATGGACGCATTGATATCAGTCAAATCACGAAGTCGTTGTATTATTAAACAAACTAAAAATCTGATGACAATTTTATGATGTTTCCTTTTCGTGCAAACGTTTATTTCAAAGTAAACTATCATTTTATAAATTGAATAATTTTTTCGTTATACCTCGTCGACTACCAATTTTTATTCACTGGATACAGAGAATCATCATTATTGTATACCAGCTTCGTTTTCTTATATTTTGAAACGGTGGTTGAGTGCAAATTCTATGAAATACTTTATAGTAGTATGATTAAAAAAATTTAACAAACTAGTAACAATTCTAAGACGTGTTTTTGTCGTTCAATCGTTTGTTTTTAAGTAAATCAACTTCTGTTAGAATATTATTTTTTTTTTTTTTAGCATATTACAAATGTCGCACTACAGTCGATTTTTTTTATACCTCAAGTTGATGGACGCATTGAAATCAGTCAAATCACGATGTCGTTGTATTATTAAACAAACTAAAAATCTGATGACAATTTTATGATGTTTCCTTTTCGTGCAAACGTTTATTTCAAAGTAAACTATCATTTTATAAATTGAATAATTTTTTCGTTATACCTCGTCGACTACCAATTTTTATTCACTGGATACAGAGAATCATCATTATTGTATACCAGCTTCGTTTTCTTATATTTTGAAACGGTGGTTGAGTGCAAATTCTATGAAATACTTTATAGTAATATGATTAAAAAAATTTAACAAACTAGTAACAATTCTAAGACGTGTTTTTGTCGTTCAATCGTTTGTTTTTAAGAAAATCAACTTCTGTTAGAATATTATTTTTTTACTTTTTAGCATATTACAAATGTCGCACTACAGTCGATTTTTTTTATACCTCAAGTGGATGGACGCATTGAAATCAGTCAAATCACGAAGTCATTGTATTATTAAACAAACTAAAAATCTGATGACAATTCTATGATGTTTCCTTTTCGTGCAAACGTTTATTTCAAAGTAAACCATCATTTTATAAATTGAATAATTTTTTCGTTATACCTCGTCGACTACCATTTTTTATTCACTGGATACAGAGAATCATCATTTTTTTATACCAGCTTGGATTCTTACATCTCGAAACGGTGTTTACGTGCAAATTTGAGGAAATACTTTATGGTAGTATGATTAAAAAAATTTATAAAACTAGTAACAATTCTAAGACGTGTTTTTGTCGTTCAATCGTTTGATTTTAAGAAAATCAACTTCTGTTAGAATATTATTTTTTTACTTTTTAGCATATTACAAATGTCGCACTACAGTCGATTTTTTTTATACCTCAAGTCGATGGACGCATTGAAATCAGTCAAATCACGATGTCGTTGTATTATTAAACAAACTAAAAATCTGATGACAATTTTATGATGTTTCCTTTTCGTGCAAACGTTTATTTCAAAGTAAACTATCATTTTATAAATTGAATTAATTTTTTCGTTATACCTCGTCGACTACCAATTTTTATTCACTGGATACAGAGAATCATCATTATTGTATACCAGCTTCGTTTTCTTATATTTTGAAACGGTGGTTGAGTGCAAATTCTATGAAATACTTTATAGTAGTATGATTAAAAAAATTTAACAAACTAGTAACAATTCTAAGACGTGTTTTTGTCGTTCAATCGTTTGTTTTTAAGTAAATCAACTTCTGTTAGAATATTATTTTTTTTTTTTTAGCATATTACAAATGTCGCACTACAGTCGATTTTTTTTATACCTCAAGTTGATGGACGCATTGATATCAGTCAAATCACGAAGTCGTTGTATTATTAAACAAACTAAAAATCTGATGACAATTCTATGATGTTTCCTTTTCGTGCAAACGTTTATTTCAAAGTAAACTATCATTTTATAAATTGAATAATTTTTTCGTTATACCTCGTCGACTACCAATTTTTATTCACTGGATACAGAGAATCATCATTATTGTATACCAGCTTCGTTTTCTTATATTTTGAAACGGTGGTTGAGTGCAAATTCTATGAAATACTTTATAGTAGTATGATTAAAAAAATTTAACAAACTAGTAACAATTCTAAGACGTGTTTTTGTCGTTCAATCGTTTGTTTTTAAGAAAATCAACTTCTGTTAGAATATTATTTTTTTACTTTTTAGCATATTACAAATGTCGCACTACAGTCGATTTTTTTTATACCTCAAGTCGATGGACGCATTGAAATCAGTCAAATCACGATGTCGTTGTATTATTAAACAAACTAAAAATCTGATGACAATTTTATGATGTTTCCTTTTCGTGCAAACGTTTATTTCAAAGTAAACTATCATTTTATAAATTGAATAATTTTTTCGTTATACCTCGTCGACTACCAATTTTTATTCACTGGATACAGAGAATCATCATTATTGTATACCAGCTTCGTTTTCTTATATTTTGAAACGGTGGTTGAGTGCAAATTATGAAATACTTTATAGTAGTATGATTAAAAAAATTTAACAAACTAGTAACAATTCTAAGACGTGTTTTTGTCGTTCAATCGTTTGTTTTAAGTAAATCAACTTCTGTTAGAATATTATTTTTTTTTTTTTTAGCATATTACAAATGTCGCACTACAGTCGATTTTTTTTATACCTCAAGTTGATGGACGCATTGATATCAGTCAAATCACGAAGTCGTTGTATTATTAAACAAACTAAAAATCTGATGACAATTCTATGATGTTTCCTTTTCGTGCAAACGTTTATTTCAAAGTAAACTATCATTTTATAAATTGAATAATTTTTTCGTTATACCTCGTCGACTACCAATTTTTATTCACTGGATACAGAGAATCATCATTATTGTATACCAGCTTCGTTTTCTTATATTTTGAAACGGTGGTTGAGTGCAAATTCTATGAAATACTTTATAGTAGTATGATTAAAAAAATTTAACAAACTAGTAACAATTCTAAGACGTGTTTTTGTCGTTCAATCGTTTGTTTTTAGAAAATCAACTTCTGTTAGAATATTATTTTTTTACTTTTTAGCATATTACAAATGTCGCACTACAGTCGATTTTTTTTATACCTCAAGTCGATGGACGCATTGAAATCAGTCAAATCACGATGTCGTTGTATTATTAAACAAACTAAAAATCTGATGACAATTTTATGATGTTTCCTTTTCGTGCAAACGTTTATTTCAAAGTAAACCATCATTTTATAAATTGAATAATTTTTTCGTTATACCTCGTCGACTACCAATTTTTATTCACTGGATACAGAGAATCATCATTATTGTATACCAGCTTCGTTTTCTTATATTTTGAAACGGTGGTTGAGTGCAAATTCTATGAAATACTTTATAGTAGTATGATTAAAAAATTTAACAAACTAGTAACAATTCTAAGACGTGTTTTTGTCGTTCAATCGTTTGTTTTTAAGTAAATCAACTTCTGTTAGAATATTATTTTTTTTTTTTAGCATATTACAAATGTCGCACTACAGTCGATTTTTTTTATACCTCAAGTTGATGGACGCATTGATATCAGTCAAATCACGAAGTCGTTGTATTATTAAACAAACTAAAAATCTGATGACAATTCTATGATGTTTCCTTTTCGTGCAAACGTTTATTTCAAAGTAAACCATCATTTTATAAATTGAATAATTTTTTCGTTATACCTCGTCGACTACCAATTTTTATTCACTGGATACAGAGAATCATCATTATTGTATACCAGCTTCGTTTTCTTATATTTTGAAACGGTGGTTGAGTGCAAATTCTATGAAATACTTTATAGTAGTATGATTAAAAAAATTTAACAAACTAGTAACAATTCTAAGACGTGTTTTTGTCGTTCAATCGTTTGTTTTTAAGAAAATCAACTTCTGTTAGAATATTATTTTTTTACTTTTTAGCATATTACAAATGTCGCACTACAGTCGATTTTTTTTATACCTCAAGTCGATGGACGCATTGAAATCAGTCAAATCACGAAGTCGTTGTATTATTAAACAAACTAAAAATCTGATGACAATTTTATGATGTTTCCTTTTCGTGCAAACGTTTATTTCAAAGTAAACCATCATTTTATAAATTGAATAATTTTTTCGTTATACCTCGTCGACTACCAATTTTTATTCACTGGATACAGAGAATCATCATTATTGTATACCAGCTTCGTTTTCTTATATTTTGAAACGGTGGTTGAGTGCAAATTCTATGAAATACTTTATAGTAGTATGATTAAAAAAATTTAACAAACTAGTAACAATTCTAAGACGTGTTTTTGTCGTTCAATCGTTTGTTTTTAAGTAAATCAACTTCTGGTAGAATATTATTTTTTTTTTTTTTAGCATATTACAAATGTCGCACTACAGTCGATTTTTTTTATACCTCAAGTTGATGGACGCATTGATATCAGTCAAATCACGAAGTCATTGTATTATTAAACAAACTAAAAATCTGATGACAATTCTATGATGTTTCCTTTTCGTGCAAACGTTTATTTCAAAGTAAACCATCATTTTATAAATTGAATAATTTTTTCGTTATACCTCGTCGACTACCATTATTTATTCACTGGATACAGAGAATCATCATTTGTTTATACCAGCTTCGATTCTTACATCTCGAAACGGTGTTTACGTGCAAATTTGAGGAAATACTTTATGGTAGTATGATTAAAAAAATTTATAAAACTAGTAACAATTATAAGACGTGTTTTTGTCGTTCAATCGTTTGATTTTAAGAAAATCAACTTCTGTTAGAATATTATTTTTTTACTTTTTAGCATATTACAAATGTCGCACTACAGTCGATTTTTTTTATACCTCAAGTCGATGGACGCATTGAAATCAGTCAAATCACGATGTCGTTGTATTATTAAACAAACTAAAAATCTGATGACAATTTTATGATGTTTCCTTTTCGTGCAAACGTTTATTTCAAAGTAAACTATCATTTTATAAATTGAATAATTTTTTCGTTATACCTCGTCGACTACCAATTTTTATTCACTGGATACAGAGAATCATCATTATTGTATACCAGCTTCGTTTTCTTATATTTTGAAACGGTGGTTGAGTGCAAATTCTATGAAATACTTTATAGTAGTATGATTAAAAAAATTTAACAAACTAGTAACAATTCTAAGACGTGTTTTTGTCGTTCAATCGTTTGTTTTTAAGTAAATCAACTTCTGTTAGAATATTATTTTTTTTTTTTTTAGCATATTACAAATGTCGCACTACAGTCGATTTTTTTTATACCTCAAGTTGATGGACGCATTGATATCAGTCAAATCACGAAGTCGTTGTATTATTAAACAAACTAAAAATCTGATGACAATTCTATGATGTTTCCTTTTCGTGCAAACGTTTATTTCAAAGTAAACCATCATTTTATAAATTGAATAATTTTTTCGTTATACCTCGTCGACTACCAATTTTTATTCACTGGATACAGAGAATCATCATTATTGTATACCAGCTTCGTTTTCTTATATTTTGAAACGGTGGTTGAGTGCAAATTCTATGAAATACTTTATAGTAGTATGATTAAAAAAATTTAACAAACTAGTAACAATTCTAAGACGTGTTTTTGTCGTTCAATCGTTTGTTTTTAAGAAAATCAACTTCTGTTAGAATATTATTTTTTTACTTTTTAGCATATTACAAATGTCGCACTACAGTCGATTTTTTTTATACCTCAAGTTGATGGACGCATTGAAATCAGTCAAATCACGAAGTCGTTGTATTATTAAACAAACTAAAAATCTGATGACAATTTTATGATGTTTCCTTTTCGTGCAAACGTTTATTTCAAAGTAAACCATCATTTTATAAATTGAATAATTTTTTCGTTATACCTCGTCGACTACCAATTTTTATTCACTGGATACAGAGAATCATCATTATTGTATACCAGCTTCGTTTTCTTATATTTTGAAACGGTGGTTGAGTGCAAATTCTATGAAATACTTTATAGTAGTATGATTAAAAAAATTTAACAAACTAGTAACAATTCTAAGACGTGTTTTTGTCGTTCAATCGTTTGTTTTTAAGTAAATCAACTTCTGTTAGAATATTATTTTTTTTTTTTTTAGCATATTACAAATGTCGCACTACAGTCGATTTTTTTTATACCTCAAGTTGATGGACGCATTGATATCAGTCAAATCACGAAGTCGTTGTATTATTAAACAAACTAAAAATCTGATGACAATTCTATGATGTTTCCTTTTCGTGCAAACGTTTATTTCAAAGTAAACTATCATTTTATAAATTGAATAATTTTTTCGTTATACCTCGACGACTACCAATTTTTATTCACTGGATACAGAGAATCATCATTATTGTATACCAGCTTCGTTTTCTTATATTTTGAAACGGTGTTTACGTGCAAATTTGAGGAAATACTTTATGGTAGTATGATTAAAAAAATTTATAAAACTAGTAACAATTCTAAGACGTGTTTTTGTCGTTCAATCGTTTGTTTTTAAGAAAATCAACTTCTGTTAGAATATTATTTTTTTTTTTTTTAGCATATTACAAATGTCGCACTACAGTCGATTTTTTTTATACCTCAAGTTGATGGACGCATTGATATCAGTCAAATCACGAAGTCGTTGTATTATTAAACAAACTAAAAATCTGATGACAATTCTATGATGTTTCCTTTTCGTGCAAACGTTTATTTCAAAGTAAACCATCATTTTATAAATTGAATAATTTTTTCGTTATACCTCGTCGACTACCAATTTTTATTCACTGGATACAGAGAATCATCATTATTGTATACCAGCTTCGTTTTCTTATATTTGAAACGGTGGTTGAGTGCAAAATTTATGAAATACTTTATAGTAGTATGATTAAAAAAATTTAACAAACTAGTAACAATTCTAAGACGTGTTTTTGTCGTTCAATCGTTTGTTTTTAAGAAAATCAACTTCTGTTAGAATATTATTTTTTTACTTTTTAGCATATTACAAATGTCGCACTACAGTCGATTTTTTTTATACCTCAAGTTGATGGACGCATTGAAATCAGTCAAATCACGAAGTCGTTGTATTATTAAACAAACTAAAAATCTGATGACAATTTTATGATGTTTCCTTTTCGTGCAAACGTTTATTTCAAAGTAAACCATCATTTTATAAATTGAATAATTTTTTCGTTATACCTCGTCGACTACCATTTTTATTCACTGGATACAGAGAATCATCATTATTGTATACCAGCTTCGTTTTCTTATATTTTGAAACGGTGGTTGAGTGCAAATTCTATGAAATACTTTAGTAGTATGATTAAAAAAATTTAACAAACTAGTAACAATTCTAAGACGTGTTTTTGTCGTTCAATCGTTTGTTTTTTAGAAAATCAACTTCTGTTAGAATATTATTTTTTTTTTTTTTAGCATATTACAAATGTCGCACTACAGTCGATTTTTTTTATACCTCAAGTTGATGGACGCATTGATATCAGTCAAATCACGAAGTCGTTGTATTATTAAACAAACTAAAAATCTGATGACAATTCTATGATGTTTCCTTTTCGTGCAAACGTTTATTTCAAAGTAAACCATCATTTTATAAATTGAATAATTTTTTCGTTATACCTCGTCGACTACCAATTTTTATTCACTGGATACAGAGAATCATCATTATTGTATACCAGCTTCGTTTTCTTATATTTTGAAACGGTGGTTGAGTGCAAATTCTATGAAATACTTTATAGTAGTATGATTAAAAAAATTTAACAAACTAGTAACAATTCTAAGACGTGTTTTTGTCGTTCAATCGTTTGTTTTAAGAAAATCAACTTCTGTTAGAATATTATTTTTTTACTTTTTTTTTAGCATATTACAAATGTCGCACTACAGTCGATTTTTTTTATACCTCAAGTTGATGGACGCATTGAAATCAGTCAAATCACGAATGTCGTTGTATTATTAAACAAACTAAAAATCTGATGACAATTCTATGATGTTTCCTTTTCGTGCAAACGTTTATTTCAAAGTAAACTATCATTTTATAAATTGAATAATTTTTTCGTTATACCTCGTCGACTACCAATTTTTATTCACTGGATACAGAGAATCATCATTATTGTATACCAGCTTCGTTTTCTTATATTTTGAAACGGTGGTTGAGTGCAAATTCTATGAAATACTTTATAGTAGTATGATTAAAAAATTTAACAAACTAGTACAATTCTAAGACGTGTTTTTGTCGTTCAATCGTTTGTTTTTAAGTAAATCAACTTCTGTTAGAATATTATTTTTTTTTTTTTAGCATATTACAAATGTCGCACTACAGTCGATTTTTTTTATACCTCAAGTTGATGGACGCATTGATATCAGTCAAATCACGAAGTCATTGTATTATTAAACAAACTAAAAATCTGATGACAATTCTATGATGTTTCCTTTTCGTGCAAACGTTTATTTCAAAGTAAACTATCATTTTATAAATTGAATAATTTTTTCGTTATACCTCGTCGACTACCAATTTTTATTCACTGGATACAGAGAATCATCATTATTGTATACCAGCTTCGTTTTCTTATATTTTGAAACGGTGGTTGAGTGCAAATTCTATGAAATACTTTATAGTAGTATGATTAAAAAAATTTAACAAACTAGTAACAATTCTAAGACGTGTTTTTGTCGTTCAATCGTTTGTTTTTAAGTAAATCAACTTCTGTTAGAATATTATTTTTTTTTTTTTAGCATATTACAAATGTCGCACTACAGTCGATTTTTTTTATACCTCAAGTTGATGGACGCATTGATATCAGTCAAATCACGAAGTCGTTGTATTATTAAACAAACTAAAAATCTGATGACAATTCTATGATGTTTCCTTTTCGTGCAAACGTTTATTTCAAAGTAAACTATCATTTTATAAATTGAATAATTTTTTCGTTATACCTCGTCGACTACCAATTTTTATTCACTGGATACAGAGAATCATCATTATTGTATACCAGCTTCGTTTTCTTATATTTTGAAACGGTGGTTGAGTGCAAATTCTATGAAATACTTTATAGTAGTATGATTAAAAAAATTTAACAAACTAGTAACAATTCTAAGACGTGTTTTTGTCGTTCAATCGTTTGTTTTTAAGAAAATCAACTTCTGTTAGAATATTATTTTTTTACTTTTTAGCATATTACAAATGTCGCACTACAGTCGATTTTTTTTATACCTCAAGTTGATGGACGCATTGAAATCAGTCAAATCACGATGTCGTTGTATTATTAAACAAACTAAAAATCTGATGACAATTTTATGATGTTTCCTTTTCGTGCAAAAGTTTATTTTTAAGTAAACCATCATTTTATAAATTGAATTATTTTTTCGTTATACCTCGTCGACTACCAATTTTTATTCACTGGATACAGAGAATCATCATTATTGTATACCAGCTTCGTTTTCTTATTTTGAAACGGTGGTTGAGTGCAAATTCTATGAAATACTTTATAGTAGTATGATTAAAAAAATTTAACAAACTAGTAACAATTCTAAGACGTGTTTTTGTCGTTCAATCGTTTGTTTTTAAGAAAATCAACTTCTGTTAGAATATTATTTTTTTTTTTTTTAGCATATTACAAATGTCGCACTACAGTCGAATTTTTTTTATACCTCAAGTTGATGGACGCATTGATATCAGTCAAATCACGAAGTCATTGTATTATTAAACAAACTAAAAATCTGATGACAATTCTATGATGTTTCCTTTTCGTGCAAACGTTTATTTCAAAGTAAACCATCATTTTATAAATTGAATAATTTTTTCGTTATACCTCGTCGACTACCAATTTTTATTCACTGGATACAGAGAATCATCATTATTGTATACCAGCTTCGTTTTCTTATATTTTGAAACGGTGGTTGAGTGCAAATTCTATGAAATACTTTATAGTAGTATGATTAAAAAAATTTAACAAACTAGTAACAATTCTAAGACGTGTTTTTGTCGTTCAATCGTTTGTTTTTAAGTAAATCAACTTCTGTTAGAATATTATTTTTTTTTTTTTTAGCATATTACAAATGTCGCACTACAGTCGATTTTTTTTATACCTCAAGTTGATGGACGCATTGATATCAGTCAAATCACGAAGTCATTGTATTATTAAACAAACTAAAAATCTGATGACAATTCTATGATGTTTCCTTTTCGTGCAAACGTTTATTTCAAAGTAAACCATCATTTTATAAATTGAATAATTTTTTCGTTATACCTCGTCGACTACCATTTTTTATTCACTGGATACAGAGAATCATCATTTTTTATACCAGCTTGGATTCTTACATCTCGAAACGGTGTTTACGTGCAAATTTGAGGAAATACTTTATGGTAGTATGATTAAAAAAATTTATAAAACTAGTAACAATTCTAAGACGTGTTTTTGTCGTTCAATCGTTTGATTTTAAGAAAATCAACTTCTGTTAGAATATTATTTTTTTACTTTTTAGCATATTACAAATGTCGCACTACAGTCGATTTTTTTTATACCTCAAGTCGATGGACGCATTGAAATCAGTCAAATCACGATGTCGTTGTATTATTAAACAAACTAAAAATCTGATGACAATTTTATGATGTTTCCTTTTCGTGCAAACGTTTATTTCAAAGTAAACTATCATTTTATAAATTGAATAATTTTTTCGTTATACCTCGTCGACTACCAATTTTTATTCACTGGATACAGAGAATCATCATTATTGTATACCAGCTTCGTTTCTTATATTTTGAAACGGTGTTTACGTGCAAATTTGAGGAAATACTTTATGAGTATGATTAAAAAAATTTAATAAAACTAGTAACAATTCTAAGACGTGTTTTTGTCGTTCAATCGTTTGTTTTTAAGAAAATCAACTTCTGTTAGAATATTATTTTTTTACTTTTTAGCATATTACAAATGTCGCACTACAGTCGATTTTTTTTATACCTCAAGTTGATGGACGCATTGATATCAGTCAAATCACGAAGTCGTTGTATTATTAAACAAACTAAAAATCTGATGACAATTCTATGATGTTCCTTTTCGTGCAAAAGTTATTTTTCAAAGTAAACCTATCATTTTATAAATTGAATTATTTTTCGTTATACCTCGTCGACTACCAATTTTTATTCACTGGATACAGAGAATCATCATTATTGTATACCAGCTTCGTTTTCTTATATTTGAAACGGTGGTTGAGTGCAAATTCTATGAAATACTTTATAGTAGTATGATTAAAAAAATTTAACAAACTAGTAACAATTCTAAGACGTGTTTTTGTCGTTCAATCGTTTGTTTTTAAGAAAATCAACTTCTGTTAGAATATTATTTTTTTACTTTTTAGCATATTACAAATGTCGCACTACAGTCGATTTTTTTTATACCTCAAGTTGATGGACGCATTGATATCAGTCAAATCACGAAGTCATTGTATTATTAAACAAACTAAAAATCTGATGACAATTCTATGATGTTTCCTTTTCGTGCAAAAGTTTATTTTTAAGTAAACCATCATTTTATAAATTGAATTATTTTTTCGTTATACCTCGTCGACTACCAATTTTTATTCACTGGATACAGAGAATCATCATTATTGTATACCAGCTTCGTTTTCTTATATTTTGAAACGGTGGTTGAGTGCAAATTCTATGAAATACTTTATAGTAGTATGATTAAAAAAATTTAACAAACTAGTAACAATTCTAAGACGTGTTTTTGTCGTTCAATCGTTTGTTTTTAAGTAAATCAACTTCTGTTAGAATATTATTTTTTTTTTTAGCATATTACAAATGTCGCACTACAGTCGATTTTTTTTATACCTCAAGTTGATGGACGCATTGATATCAGTCAAATCACGAAGTCGTTGTATTATTAAACAAACTAAAAATCTGATGACAATTCTATGATGTTTCCTTTTCGTGCAAACGTTTATTTCAAAGTAAACCATCATTTTATAAATTGAATAATTTTTTCGTTATACCTCGTCGACTACCATTTTTTATTCACTGGATACAGAGAATCATCATTTTTTTATACCAGCTTGGATTCTTACATCTCGAAACGGTGTTTACGTGCAAATTTGAGGAAATACTTTATGGTAGTATGATTAAAAAAATTTATAAAACTAGTAACAATTCTAAGACGTGTTTTTGTCGTTCAATCGTTTGATTTTAAGAAAATCAACTTCTGTTAGAATATTATTTTTTTACTTTTTAGCATATTACAAATGTCGCACTACAGTCGATTTTTTATACCTCAAGTCGATGGACGCATTGAAATCAGTCAAATCACGATGTCGTTGTATTATTAAACAAACTAAAAATCTGATGACAATTTTATGATGTTTCCTTTTCGTGCAAACGTTTATTTCAAAGTAAACTATCATTTTATAAATTGAATATTTTTTCGTTATACCTCGTCGACTACCAATTTTTATTCACTGGATACAGAGAATCATCATTATTGTATACCAGCTTCGTTTTCTTATATTTTGAAACGGTGGTTGAGTGCAAATTCTATGAAATACTTTATAGTAGTATGATTAAAAAAATTTAACAAACTAGTAACAATTCTAAGACGTGTTTTTGTCGTTCAATCGTTTGTTTTTAAGTAAATCAACTTCTGTTAGAATATTATTTTTTTTTTTTTTAGCATATTACAAATGTCGCACTACAGTCGATTTTTTTTATACCTCAAGTTGATGGACGCATTGATATCAGTCAAATCACGAAGTCGTTGTATTATTAAACAAACTAAAAATCTGATGACAATTCTATGATGTTTCCTTTTCGTGCAAACGTTTATTTCAAAGTAAACCATCATTTTATAAATTGAATAATTTTTTCGTTATACCTCGTCGACTACCATTTTTATTCACTGGATACAGAGAATCATCATTTTTTATACCAGCTTGGATTCTTATATTTTGAAACGGTGTTTACGTGCAAATTTGAGGAATACTTTATGGTAGTATGATTAAAAAAATTTAACAAACTAGTAACAATTCTAAGACGTGTTTTTGTCGTTCAATCGTTTGTTTTTAAGAAAATCAACTTCTGTTAGAATATTATTTTTTTACTTTTTAGCATATTACAAATGTCGCACTACAGTCGATTTTTTTTATACCTCAAGTTGATGGACGCATTGATATCAGTCAAATCACGAAGTCATTGTATTATTAAACAAACTAAAAATCTGATGACAATTCTATGATGTTTCCTTTTCGTGCAAACGTTTATTTCAAAGTAAACCATCATTTTATAAATTGAATAATTTTTTCGTTATACCTCGTCGACTACCATTTTTTATTCACTGGATACAGAGAATCATCATTTTTTATACCA
The DNA here is from genome assembly GCA_019022885.1 of Schlechtendalia chinensis. Classification (NCBI taxonomy): domain Eukaryota; kingdom Metazoa; phylum Arthropoda; class Insecta; order Hemiptera; family Aphididae; genus Schlechtendalia; species Schlechtendalia chinensis. The sequence continues at coordinate 26,213 of JAFHKX010000032.1, forward strand.
GCTTCGTTTCTTACATTTTGAAACGGTGTTTACGTGCAAATTTGAGAAATACTTTATAGTAGTATGATTAAAAAAATTTATAAAACTAGTAACAATTCTAAGACGTGTTTTTGTCGTTCAATCGTTTGTTTTTAAGAAAATCAACTTCTGTTAGAATATTATTTTTTTACTTTTTAGCATATTACAAATGTCGCACTACAGTCGATTTTTTTTATACCTCAAGTCGATGGACGCATTGAAATCAGTCAAATCACGATGTCGTTGTATTATTAAACAAACTAAAAATCTGATGACAATTTTATGATGTTTCCTTTTCGTGCAAACGTTTATTTCAAAGTAAACTATCATTTTATAAATTGAATAATTTTTTCGTTATACCTCGTCGACTACCAATTTTTATTCACTGGATACAGAGAATCATCATTTTTTTATACCAGCTTGGATTCTTATATTTTGAAACGGTGGTTACGTGCAAATTCTGAGGAAATACTTTATAGTAGTATGATTAAAAAAATTTAACAAACTAGTAACAATTCTAAGACGTGTTTTTGTCGTTCAATCGTTTGTTTTTAAGAAAATCAACTTCTGTTAGAATATTTTTTTTTACTTTTTAGCATATTACAAATGTCGCACTACAGTCGATTTTTTTTATACCTCAAGTTGATGGACGCATTGAAATCAGTCAAATCACGAAGTCGTTGTATTATTAAACAAACTAAAAATCTGATGACAATTCTATGATGTTTCCTTTTCGTGCAAACGTTTATTTCAAAGTAAAACTATCATTTTATAAATTGAATAATTTTTTCGTTATACCTCGTCGACTACCATTTTTTATTCACTGGATACAGAGAATCATCATTTTTTATACCAGCTTCGTTTCTTACATTTTGAAACGGTGTTTACGTGCAAATTTGAGGAAATACTTTATGGTAGTATGATTAAAAAAATTTATAAAACTAGTAACAATTCTAAGACGTGTTTTTGTCGTTCAATCGTTTGATTTTAAGAAAATCAACTTCTGTTAGAATATTATTTTTTTACTTTTTAGCATATTACAAATGTCGCACTACAGTCGATTTTTTTTATACCTCAAGTCGATGGACGCATTGAAATCAGTCAAATCACGATGTCGTTGTATTATTAAACAAACTAAAAATCTGATGACAATTTTATGATGTTTCCTTTTCGTGCAAAAGTTTATTTTTAAGTAAACCATCATTTTATAAATTGAATTATTTTTTCGTTATACCTCGTCGACTACCAATTTTTATTCACTGGATACAGAGAATCATCATTATTGTATACCAGCTTCGTTTTCTTATATTTTGAAACGGTGGTTGAGTGCAAATTCTATGAAATACTTTATAGTAGTATGATTAAAAAAATTTAACAAACTAGTAACAATTCTAAGACGTGTTTTTGTCGTTCAATCGTTTGTTTTTAAGTAAATCAACTTCTGTTAGAATATTATTTTTTTTTTTTTTAGCATATTACAAATGTCGCACTACAGTCGATTTTTTTTATACCTCAAGTTGATGGACGCATTGATATCAGTCAAATCACGAAGTCATTGTATTATTAAACAAACTAAAAATCTGATGACAATTCTATGATGTTTCCTTTTCGTGCAAACGTTTATTTCAAAGTAAACCATCATTTTATAAATTGAATAATTTTTTCGTTATACCTCGTCGACTACCAATTTTTATTCACTGGATACAGAGAATCATCATTATTGTATACCAGCTTCGTTTTCTTATATTTTGAAACGGTGGTTGAGTGCAAATTCTATGAAATACTTTATAGTAGTATGATTAAAAAAATTTAACAAACTAGTAACAATTCTAAGACGTGTTTTTGTCGTTCAATCGTTTGTTTTTAAGAAAATCAACTTCTGTTAGAATATTATTTTTTTACTTTTTAGCATATTACAAATGTCGCACTACAGTCGATTTTTTTTATACCTCAAGTTGATGGACGCATTGATATCAGTCAAATCACGAAGTCGTTGTATTATTAAACAAACTAAAAATCTGATGACATTTCTATGATGTTTCCTTTCGTGCAAACGTTTATTTTAAAGTAAACCATCATTTTATAAATTGAATAATTTTTTCGTTATACCTCGTCGACTACCAATTTTATTCACTGGATACAGAGAATCATCATTTTTTTATACCAGCTTGGATTCTTACATCTCGAAACGGTGTTTACGTGCAAATTTTGAGGAAATACTTTAGGTAGTATGATTAAAAAAAATTTAAAACTAGTAACAATTCTAAGACGTGTTTTTGTCGTTCAATCGTTTGATTTTAAGAAAATCAACTTCTGTTAGAATATTTATTTTTTTACTTTTTAGCATATTACAAATGTCGCACTACAGTCGATTTTTTTTATACCTCAAGTCGATGGACGCATTGAAATCAGTCAAATCACGATGTCGTTGTATTATTAAACAAACTAAAAATCTGATGACAATTTTATGATGTTTCCTTTTCGTGCAAACGTTTATTTCAAAGTAAACCATCATTTTATAAATTGAATAATTTTTTCGTTATACCTCGTCGACTACCAATTTTTATTCACTGGATACAGAGAATCATCATTATTGTATACCAGCTTCGTTTTCTTATATTTTGAAACGGTGGTTGAGTGCAAATTCTATGAAATACTTTATAGTAGTATGATTAAAAAAATTTAACAAACTAGTAACAATTCTAAGACGTGTTTTTGTCGTTCAATCGTTTGTTTTTAAGTAAATCAACTTCTGTTAGAATATTATTTTTTTTTTTTTTAGCATATTACAAATGTCGCACTACAGTCGATTTTTTTTATACCTCAAGTTGATGGACGCATTGATATCAGTCAAATCACGAAGTCGTTGTATTATTAAACAAACTAAAAATCTGATGACAATTTCTATGATGTTTCCTTTTCGTGCAAACGTTTATTTCAAAGTAAACTATCATTTTATAAATTGAATAATTTTTTCGTTATACCTCGTCGACTACCAATTTTTATTCACTGGATACAGAGAATCATCATTATTGTATACCAGCTTCGTTTTCTTATATTTTGAAACGGTGGTTGAGTGCAAATTCTGAAATACTTTATAGTAGTATGATTAAAAAAATTTAACAAACTAGTAACAATTCTAAGACGTGTTTTTGTCGTTCAATCGTTTGTTTTAAGAAAATCAACTTCTGTTAGAATATTATTTTTTTACTTTTTAGCATATTACAAATGTCGCACTACAGTCGATTTTTTTTATACCTCAAGTCGATGGACGCATTAAAATCAGTCAAATCACGAAGTCGTTGTATTTTTAAACAAACTAAAAATCTGATGACATTTCTATGATGTTTCCTTTTCGTGCAAAAGTTTATTTTAAGTAAACCATCATTTTATAAATTGAATATATTTTTTCGTTATACCTCGTCGACTACCAATTTTTATTCACTGGATACAGAGAATCATCATTATTGTATACCAGCTTCGTTTTCTTATATTTTGAAACGGTGGTTGAGTGCAAATTCTATGAAATACTTTATAGTAGTATGATTAAAAAAATTTAACAAACTAGTAACAATTCTAAGACGTGTTTTTGTCGTTCAATCGTTTGTTTTTAAGTAAATCAACTTCTGTTAGAATATTATTTTTTTTTTTTTTAGCATATTACAAATGTCGCACTACAGTCGATTTTTTTTTACCTCAAGTTGATGGACGCATTGATATCAGTCAAATCACGAAGTCATTGTATTATTAAACAAACTAAAAATCTGATGACAATTCTATGATGTTTCCTTTTCGTGCAAACGTTTATTTCAAAGTAAACCATCATTTTATAAATTGAATAATTTTTTCGTTATACCTCGTCGACTACCAATTTTTATTCACTGGATACAGAGAATCATCATTGTTGTATACCAGCTTCGTTTTCTTATATTTTGAAACGGTGTTTACGTGCAAATTTGAGGAAATACTTTATGGTAGTATGATTAAAAAAATTTATAAAACTAGTAACAATTCTAAGACGTGTTTTTGTCGTTCAATCGTTTGATTTTAAGAAAATCAACTTCTGTTAGAATATTATTTTTTTACTTTTTAGCATATTACAAATGTCGCACTACAGTCGATTTTTTTTATACCTCAAGTCGATGGACGCATTGAAATCAGTCAAATCACGATGTCGTTGTATTATTAAACAAACTAAAAATCTGATGACAATTTTATGATGTTTCCTTTTCGTGCAAACGTTTATTTCAAAGTAAACTATCATTTTATAAATTGAATAATTTTTTCGTTATACCTCGTCGACTACCAATTTTTATTCACTGGATACAGAGAATCATCATTATTGTATACCAGCTTCGTTTTCTTATATTTTGAAACGGTGGTTGAGTGCAAATTCTATGAAATACTTTATAGTAATATGATTAAAAAAATTTAACAAACTAGTAACAATTCTAAGACGTGTTTTTGTCGTTCAATCGTTTGTTTTTAAGAAAATCAACTTCTGTTAGAATATTATTTTTTTACTTTTTAGCATATTACAAATGTCGCACTACAGTCGATTTTTTTATACCTCAAGTTGATGGACGCATTAACATCAGTCAAATCACGAAGTCGTTGTATTTTTAAACAAACTAAAAATCTGATTACATTTCTATGATGTTTCGTTTTCGTGCAAAAGTTTATTTTTAAGTAAACCATCATTTTATAAATTGAATAATTTTTTCGTTATACCTCGTCGACTACCATTTTTTATTCACTGGATACAGAGAATCATCATTTTTTATACCAGCTTGGATTCTTACATCTCGAAACGGTGTTTACGTGCAAATTTGAGGAAATACTTTATGGTAGTATGATTAAAAAAATTTATAAAACTAGTAACAATTCTAAGACGTGTTTTTGTCGTTCAATCGTTTGATTTTAAGAAAATCAACTTCTGTTAGAATATTATTTTTTTACTTTTTAGCATATTACAAATGTCGCACTACAGTCGATTTTTTTTATACCTCAAGTCGATGGACGCATTGAAATCAGTCAAATCACGATGTCGTTGTATTATTAAACAAACTAAAAATCTGATGACATTTATGATGTTTCCTTTTCGTGCAAACGTTTATTTCAAAGTAAACTATCATTTTATAAATTGAATAATTTTTTCGTTATACTCGTCGACTACCAATTTTTATTCACTGGATACAGAGAATCATCATTATTGTATACCAGCTTCGTTTTCTTATATTTTGAAACGGTGGTTGAGTGCAAATTCTATGAAATACTTTATAGTAGTATGATTAAAAAAATTTAAAAAACTAGTAACAATTCTAAGACGTGTTTTTGTCGTTCAATCGTTTGTTTTTAAGAAAATCAACTTCTGTTAGAATATTATTTTTTTTTTTTTTAGCATATTACAAATGTCGCACTACAGTCGATTTTTTTTATACCTCAAGTTGATGGACGCATTGATATCAGTCAAATCACGAAGTCGTTGTATTATTAAACAAACTAAAAATCTGATGACAATTCTATGATGTTTCCTTTTCGTGCAAACGTTTATTTCAAAGTAAACTATCATTTTATAAATTGAATAATTTTTTCGTTATACCTCGTCGACTACCAATTTTTATTCACTGGATACAGAGAATCATCATTATTGTATACCAGCTTCGTTTCTTATATTTTGAAACGGTGGTTGAGTGCAAATTCTATGAAATACTTTATAGTAGTATGATTAAAAAAATTTAACAAACTAGTAACAATTCTAAGACGTGTTTTTGTCGTTCAATCGTTTGTTTTTAAGAAAATCAACTTCTGTTAGAATATTATTTTTTTACTTTTTAGCATATTACAAATGTCGCACTACAGTCGATTTTTTTTATACCTCAAGTTGATGGACGCATTAACATCAGTCAAATCACGAAGTCGTTGTATTTTTAAACAAACTAAAAATCTGATTACATTTCTATGATGTTTCGTTTTCGTGCAAAAGTTTATTTTTAAGTAAACCATCATTTTATAAATTGAATTATTTTTTCGTTATACCTCGTCGACTACCAATTTTTATTCACTGGATACAGAGAATCATCATTATTGTATACCAGCTTCGTTTTCTTATATTTTGAAACGGTGGTTGAGTGCAAATTCTATGAAATACTTTATAGTAGTATGATTAAAAAAATTTAACAAACTAGTAACAATTCTAAGACGTGTTTTTGTCGTTCAATCGTTTGTTTTTAAGTAAATCAACTTCTGTTAGAATATTATTTTTTTTTTTTTTAGCATATTACAAATGTCGCACTACAGTCGATTTTTTTTATACCTCAAGTTGATGGACGCATTGATATCAGTCAAATCACGAAGTCGTTGTATTATTAAACAAACTAAAAATCTGATGACAATTCTATGATGTTTCCTTTTCGTGCAAACGTTTATTTCAAAGTAAACTATCATTTTATAAATTGAATAATTTTTTCGTTATACCTCGTCGACTACCAATTTTTATTCACTGGATACAGAGAATCATCATTATTGTATACGAGCTTCGTTTTCTTATATTTTGAAACGGTGGTTGAGTGCAAATTTGAGGAAATACTTTATGGTAGTATGATTAAAAAAATTTATAAAACTAGTAACAATTCTAAGACGTGTTTTTGTCGTTCAATCGTTTGATTTTAAGAAAATCAACTTCTGTTAGAATATTATTTTTTTACTTTTTAGCATATTACAAATGTCGCACTACAGTCGATTTTTTTTATACCTCAAGTCGATGGACGCATTGAAATCAGTCAAATCACGATGTCGTTGTATTATTAAACAAACTAAAAATCTGATGACAATTTTATGATGTTTCCTTTTCGTGCAAACGTTTATTTCAAAGTAAACTATCATTTTATAAATTGAATAATTTTTTTCGTTATACCTCGTCGACTACCAATTTTTATTCACTGGATACAGAGAATCATCATTATTGTATACCAGCTTCGTTTTCTTATATTTTGAAACGGTGGTTGAGTGCAAATTCTATGAAATACTTTATAGTAATATGATTAAAAAAATTTAACAAACTAGTAACAATTCTAAGACGTGTTTTTGTCGTTCAATCGTTTGTTTTTAAGAAAATCAACTTCTGTTAGAATATTATTTTTTTTCTTTTTAGCATATTACAAATGTCGCACTACAGTCGATTTTTTTTATACCTCAAGTTGATGGACGCATTGAAATCAGTCAAATCACGAAGTCGTTGTATTTTTAAACAAACTAAAAATCTGATTACATTTCTATGATGTTTCGTTTTCGTGCAAAAGTTTATTTTTAAGTAAACCATCATTTTATAAATTGAATTATTTTTTCGTTATACCTCGTCGACTACCAATTTTTATTCACTGGATACAGAGAATCATCATTATTGTATACCAGCTTCGTTTTCTTATATTTTGAAACGGTGGTTGAGTGCAAATTCTATGAAATACTTTATAGTAGTATGATTAAAAAAATTTAACAAACTAGTAACAATTCTAAGACGTGTTTTTGTCGTTCAATCGTTTGTTTTTAAGAAAATCAACTTCTGTTAGAATATTATTTTTTTACTTTTTAGCATATTACAAATGTCGCACTACAGTCGATTTTTTTTATACCTCAAGTCGATGGACGCATTGAAATCAGTCAAATCACGAAGTCGTTGTATTATTAAACAAACTAAAAATCTGATGACAATTCTATGATGTTTCCTTTTCGTGCAAACGTTTATTTCAAAGTAAACTATCATTTTATAAATTGAATAATTTTTTCGTTATACCTCGTCGACTACCAATTTTATTCACTGGATACAGAGAATCATCATTTTTTTATACCAGCTTCGTTTCTTATATTTTGAAACGGTGGTTGAGTGCAAATTTGAGGAAATACTTTATAGTAGTATGATTAAAAAAATTTAACAAACTAGTAACAATTCTAAGACGTGTTTTTGTCGTTCAATCGTTTTTGATTTTAAGAAAATCAACTTCTGTTAGAATATTATTTTTTTACTTTTTAGCATATTACAAATGTCGCACTACAGTCGATTTTTTTTATATACCTCAAGTCGATGGACGCATTGAAATCAGTCAAATCACGATGTCGTTGTATTATTAAACAAACTAAAAATCTGATGACAATTCTATGATGTTTCCTTTTCGTGCAAACGTTTATTTCAAAGTAAACCATCATTTTATAAATTGAATAATTTTTTCGTTATACCTCGTCGACTACCAATTTTTATTCACTGGATACAGAGAATCATCATTTTTTTATACCAGCTTGGATTCTTACATCTCGAAACGGTGTTTACGTGCAAATTTGAGGAAATACTTTATGGTAGTATGATTAAAAAAATTTATAAACTAGTAACAATTCTAAGACGTGTTTTTGTCGTTCAATCGTTTGATTTTAAGAAATCAACTTCTGTTAGAATATTATTTTTTTTACTTTTTAGCATATTACAAATGTCGCACTACAGTCGATTTTTTTTATACCTCAAGTCGATGGACGCATTGAAATCAGTCAAATCACGATGTCGTTGTATTATTAAACAAACTAAAAATCTGATGACAATTTTTATGATGTTTCCTTTTCGTGCAAACGTTTATTTCAAAGTAAACTATCATTTTATAAATTGAATAATTTTTTTCGTTATACCTCGTCGACTACCAATTTTTATTCACTGGATACAGAGAATCATCATTATTGTATACCAGCTTCGTTTTCTTATATTTTGAAACGGTGGTTGAGTGCAAATTCTATGAAATACTTTATAGTAGTATGATTAAAAAAATTTAACAAACTAGTAACAATTCTAAGACGTGTTTTTGTCGTTCAATCGTTTGTTTTTAAGAAAATCAACTTCTGTTAGAATATTATTTTTTTACTTTTTAAG
>JAFHKX010000033.1:0-34831 GCA_019022885.1 Schlechtendalia chinensis
TTTTTAATTAGTGGTGGTGTGAGGGTTTTGTAATTAGGAGAGTTGTGTTGGGAAATGATTAGGGTAATGGGGGTTGTTGGAGGTGTTATAGTGGAGGTTGTGGGGGGGATGGATTGATGAGATTAAGGTGGGGGTAGTTTTTGGAAGGTGGGGGATTGGAATAGGTGATAGTAGTGTGAGTGATGTGGTTGTGGTGAGTGGGAGTGTGGGGGGTTGTTGTGTTTGTGAGGTTGAGTGTTATGGGGGTGGAGAGATGGGGGAATAAGTATAATAGGAGTTTTTTTAATATGAGTTATGGTATAAGAGGTTTTTGTGTATTGATGTTTTGTGGTTTTTTGATTTTGTTGGGGTGTGTGGGGTTTGTTTTTGGAATAGAGATTGGGATTATGGTTTTTTTGTTGGTTATGGGTATAGAGATTAGTTAGAGAGGAAATTTTGGAGTTATAGGAAATGGTGTGAGGTTGTTATGGGGGAGTTGTGTATTGAAGTAGAGGTGTGAATTAGAGTGTTTGTGTGGGAGTTGTATTTGTTGGGGGGGAAAGGGAATGGGGTAAGAAGTAGTGTGTTGATTTGGTTGGGTTGGGGTTATTGGAAGTTAGAGGGGATTGTTTGGGTTATGGTGGGTTTGTGGGGTATGGGTTTGAGTATAGTTTGGGGGATTGTGTTGGGTTTAATTGATTTTTTTTTTTATTGGGATTGTGGTAGGGGGGGATTGTGTGGTTTAAGTTTGTGGTGTGAGTGTATAGTTGAGGGGTTTTATGTCGTAGTGTGGGGTTGTGGGGTTTTGAGAAGAATTATGGGGTTTTTTTTGGTGTTTTGGTGGGTTTTTATTGTTTTTTATTTGCGGGGGTTGTTTTTTTTGGGTTTTTGGAGTTTGGGATGGTTGTTGTTTTTGTTGGGGTTTAGAGTTTTGTGGGTTGTAGGGGGGGTTTGTGGGTTTTGTGTGTTGTTTATTTTTTGTGTGTGTAGTTTGGGTGGTTTTTTGAGTTGGGGTTTTTTGTTTTTTGGTTTTTGTGGGGAAGTGTTTTTGTGTTTTAGGGGTGTGGATGGGGTATTAGATTTGGAGTGAGTATTTTTAGGTATGTGGGGTTTTTTGGATGGATTTATTGTTTGTGGTTGTGGGTTTTTGTTGGAAGGGGTTTGTTTTGTGTTGTGTTGTATTTTGTGTAGTGTTGATGGTTTTTATTGTTGGGGTGGGGTGTGTTTGTGTTTTTGCTTGTTTGGTTTTGATTTGTTGGGTTTATGTTTTGTGGGGGATGTGGGGTTTGTTGGAATTGTTGGCTATTGGTTTTTTGGAAGTTATTGTAGTGATTTGTGTGAGTGGTTTTTATTTTGGTTATGTTATGTTGGGTAATTTTTTTGAGTTTTATTAGTGGGGGGGTGGTTGGTGGTAGTGAGTATGGGTGATATAGTGTATTGTGTAATATTTGGGTTTGTGGATGTGTGGAATTGGAATGTTTAGTAAAGTTGTTTATTTTGTTGGTGTGAAGTTATGAATATTTGGGAGTGAGGGTTATTGTTGAGTTGGTTGTTTGGTTTTGGGGAATTATTTTAATTGTGGTGTGTTGGTGGGTTGAAGGTATTTTGTTTTGTTGTGGTGGGGGTTGTTGTAGTGTAGAAGAGTTTTGTGTGGGTGGTGGAATTTTATAGAATAGTGTTGTTTAGGTTGTGGGTGGAGTGGGGGGTTGAGGGGGGGGTTTTGTTATGTTGTAGATGGGTTTATGTATGGATGGTGTGGTTATTATTTGTTAATTAATTTGTGTTAATTTGTAGGATTGTTTTTGGTTTTGATGGTGGTTTGGTTGTTTGTGGGATTGTGTGGTAAAATTTGGTGTTTGTGGTGGGTTGTGAATATTTTAAGGGGTTGTGATGTGGGTTGTTTGAATGTTTTGGGAATTTTTGTTATGTGATATTGTGATGTTGGGAGTTATGTTGGAGTTTTTTGGAGTATTGTTTTAGTGTGGTTTTTTGTTTTTGAGGTTTTTATTTAGTGTTTAGGATTGAGGGGGGGGGGGAGGAGGTGTTTATGTATGGTTTAGGGAGTTGTTGGGAAGGTGTTTATGATGTGGAATGTGTGGGGTTTGGGGGTTGTGGGGTGAGTGTTTGTTTTTGGATTTTTGGTGTTGGAAGTTGAATATATGATTTTGTAGTGAGGGTGGGGTTTGTGTGGGGTAGTTGGAGGGTGTGGTTAGTGTTTTTGGTGTTTAGTAAGGGGTGTGTTGTTGGTTGGATTTGTAATTTATTGGAGTTGTAGGTGTGGGTGGATTGTATTTTGATGTTGTGTGTGGAGGAGGAGTTTGATGGGAGGGATTGGGAGATGTTGTTTGATTGGAAGTTTTATGGGATGTGGTATGGTGGGAATGGAATTGGTTTTTTTTATAAGGGTAGTGGTGGTGTTTGTTGGTTTGTGTGTATTAATTGTGGTGTGTTATTATTATGGTTTGTTTTGGATGGTAGTGGGGTTTTGTGTTGGGGAGTGAATGGTTGTGGATTTGTGTATTGGGTTGTTTGGAGAGGTGTATGTTAATGGTTTGGTGTTGGTAGTTGTGGGTGAGTGGGGTGTGTTATGTGGTTATGGTGGGGTTATTGAGGGGTTAGTGTATTTGGTTTTTTTTTGTGTTTTGGTTGGGGTGGGGAGAAGTGGTATGTTATATTTTGTGGGTATTTTTTGTGGTAGGGGTTGGTTATTTGTTTGTTTTGGTGTTGGTGGTATGGGTTTTGTTGTGTGTTGTTGGTGTATGGAGTGGTTAGGGGGGATGTGTAGTGATGGTGTTTTGGTATGTAAGGGGGGTGGGTTTTGTTTTGGTTTTTTGGGGGAGAGGGTGTGATGGTTGGAAGGATGGATTGTGTGAATTTTGTTGTGGGGTGTTTGAAGTGTTTGTGGTTAGGATAGTTGTTGTTTTTGGTTTGGTTTTGGGAGAGTTGTGTTTGGGGGTTGGGTGGTTTGGGGGTGGGGGTTTATTTAATTTTGTGTGGGGGGGTTAATGTTGGTTTGTTATTTATATTTGTTGGTTGTTTTGGTTTTTGATTTAGTTGTTGTTGGTGGGGGTTTTGGAAGTTGTTGTGATGTTTGGAGAAGTATTTTGGTAATGGAAGTGTAAGTTTGGATTTAGTTTTTTTTTTTTTTTGAAGGTGAATTGTTGGGAGTAATGTTTAATAAATGTGGGAGTTGTGATATTGTGGGTGTGGGTTTGTTGGGTTAGTATTTATTGTATTTTTGATGGTTTTTAATATTTTTTTTGGGGGTTTAGTGGAAGGTGTTATTGGGGTGAGGAAGTGTTTGTATGGTTTTGTTTTAAGAGGTTGTGTGTTGTGTTTGGTTGGTTGAGGGGGTGAGGAGTTTTTGATTTATTTGTTTGTGTGTTTTTTATGGTGTTATAAGTTAATTGTTTTTGTAGGTTTTTAGTGTGGTTGGGTTTTTTTTATTAGGGTTTGAGGTTGTTTATGTTTAGGAGGAGGTGGTTTTGGAAGTTTTGGAGTTGGGTAAGTATTGTGGTTTTTGGGGGTTTTGAGGGTTGAATTAAATGGTTTGGGGTATGTTGGGGTGTATTTTTTATTGTTTTTAAATTGATTTGTTTGTGGAGTTTTTTTTTGGGTTGGGTGTGAGATTGTAGGGTGTTGATTTTAGGTTTTGTGGTGTGGATGTTGGTATGGGTAGTTTTTATTGTGTTTTTTGTTGTGGTTTAATTTATATGTGTTGTATGTTTTTTGGGTGGTGATGATGTTTTGAGAGGTGGTTTATATGGGGGAAATGGGGAGGAGAGAAAATTTTGTGATGATGGTTTGTTGGGGGTTTTTGGTAGTGGGAAATTTTTTTGTTTTTGTTTTGTGTGAGTGTTTTTTTTGAAATGAGTTTTTAGGTTTTGAATGTTGTTTGGGTTTGTTTTTTTAATTGGGGGGGGGTGGGTGAAATTGTTATTTGAGGGTTTGTGGTAGAAGTTTTTTAGGGGATGTTGGTTATGGTGTTGTGTTTAGGTGATGAGGAATTGTTTAGATTGGAATTTAAGAGTTGAATTGATGTAGGTGTGGATTTTTGAAATTGGTGGGGATGTTTTTATTGTTTTTTAGTAGTTGGGGGGGTTTGTTATTGTTTATGTATTGTGGTTATGGGTGTAATGGTTGTGGTTGTTTGTTGTTTGGGGGTATGTTGTGGGAGATTTTGAATTATTTTGTGGAATAAGTTTTTTTTAGTGTTGTTTTTGTGTTGGTGATGTGATGGGTGGAAGAGGGGTGGGTGGAAGGTGGTTAGTGTGTTGGGGGGTTGTTGATAGTGTAGTGGGGTGGGGGTGGTTTTGTTAGTTTTGGGTTGTTGGGTTTTGGGGTTTAGGGGTGTGGGTGGTGGTATGGGGTTGTTATGATATATAAATTTTGTTGGTTTTTTTGTGATGTGTATTTGTGAATGGTGGTTGTTTGGAGTTGAGTAGTGTTTTGTTTATTTTGTTTAAGAGTTTTTTTAGTTGTTTTGTGGGTGTTGAGTTTAGTTGAGGTGTTTATGTTTGTGTTGGGGGGTATTTTTGTTGTGGTGTTGTGTTGAGTTGGAAATAATGGTTAATTTTGGTGGTGAGGTGGGTATTGGAGTGGTGTGTTGTGGGGTGATTAGTGGGGGGAGTGATTAGTAAATATTTGTTGTTTTGTTAGTTTAAGTTGTTTGTGTGTTTTATATGTGGGGGAGTTTGTAGTCTGTTATTGAAGTGAGGGAGTTTTTTAATTGTGTTAGTTTGTTAGTTGTGGATTGTTTTGGTTTTTGTGATGGTTGTGTTGGTTGGGTTTTAGGGTAGTTGGAGTGGGTGGGTGGTTGATGGGTGGGGGGGGTGGAATGTTTTTAATATTTTTGATGGAGTTTGGGTTGTGTGGGGGGGGTGTTGTGTTTGAAGTGGTGAATTGTGGTTTTTTTTGGTGTTAGTGGGATTTTGTGTTTTGTTTTGGGAGAAAGGTTAGTTTTTTTAAATGTGTTTTTGGGGGTTTTTAGTGTTTTTTTGAATAATGGTTTTTTATGTTTTTGTTGTTATGGGTGTAGGGTTTTAAGAGAGATGGGGTTTTGTGGGGGGGATGGGGTTTGTGGGTGATTGGGTGAAGTGGGGGTTTTTTGGGTTTAAGGGGGTTTTGTATGTATTAGTTTGGGGGTTGTAGATTGAATTGGGGGATGTAGATTGATTGTTTATGTGTTAAGTGGGGGTAGATTGGGGTGGTTGGAGTTGTGGGGGGGGGGGGTGAATGGGGGGTTTTTGATTTATTAGTTTTTTTTGGGTTTGGGGGTTTAGTAATTTTTGAAGTATTGTGTAAATTTTTGGGGGGTAGGTTTTGTTTATTTTTTGGTGGAGTAGTGGGATTGGTTGGGAAATGGGGTAATGGGGTAAGATGGGGGTTATGTTTAGTGGGTAAGTAATGTATGAGAGTTAATTGGGGGGGTTGGTTGGGTATTGGGAAAGTATGAGAATTAGTTTTTTTGGTTGAATGGGATTTAAGAGTTTGGGGGAGGGGGGATTTAGGGGAGTTTTTTTGGAGTTAGAGGGGGTTGGGGTGGAATTTAGAGAGTGTTTTGTTTTTTTGGTATGGTTGTTTTTTGGGAAAATTGGAGTGTTGTTGTTTGATGGGGTTTTTGATGATGTTGGTTTGGTAGTTGGGGGTGTGGTTTTAAAGTAGTTGTTTGTTGTTTATATTTGAAGTTGGGAGGAAATGAAGTTTTTATGTTTGTAGTGTGGTGATGTATAGTAGTGGATTAATGTAGTGATGTAGTTTGTTTGTTTTGATGTGGAAATTTTTTTGTGGTATATTTGAGGGGGGTTTAGATTTGGTTATATGTGTTTTGTATGTTAAAATGTTTGTGAAGTGTATTGGGTAATGGGTAGTTTTATGTGGTTGGGTTTTTAATTGAATGGTTGTGGAAATTTTTGGGTTTGGGGATTTTGGAGGGGTATTATGTTTTGGAAATGTTTGGGGGATGGTGTGTTGGTGGTGGTTGTTTGAGGTTGTTTTTTTGTAATGGGGTTTTTGTGGGGTTTTGTTATGAGTGTGTTTTTATTTAGTTGTTTTAGGAATGAGGAGGGTGGTGGTGTTGTTGGGAGGGGGTTTTTATGATTGTTGTTGTATTAGTGGTTTGGGGTTTGGTTTGGTGATGTGTTTATGTGGAAGAATGATTGAATTAGGTTTTGGGTGGTTGTGGGTTTGGGGTTTTAAGGTGTTATGGGTTAGTTGTAAGTTGAAAAAGTGGAAGGGGAAGGGTAGAATTTGGTGTGTGGTTGGTGTATGTTGAGGAATGAGTAGGTGGATGGGAAAATTTTTAGTAAATAGTAGAGTTGGAGTTTGAATATATTTGGGTTGATGTTGGAGTTGAGTTGTTATTGTTATTTGTTGGTGGGGGGGGTGGTGGTTTTGTTTATTTAAAATGGTGGGTTATTTTGGGGGTTTTTTTTGGGGTTGGGTGTGTGATGTGTGTGTTGATGTTTTTGGGGTGAAGTTTGGGTTTGGGTTTGGGTTTTGGGTGGATGGGGAAAAAAGTTGGGTGTTTTAATAGTAGTTGGATAGGTTTGTTATATAAGGGGTGGAATTGGATTATTGGTTTTTTGTTTGATAGTTGGTTGGGGTGTAGGTTGTGGGAGTAGTTGTTAATTGTATGTTTGTGTGTGGGATGGGTATGTTTGTTGTGTTTTTTTGAGTATTTTTAGTTATGATATGTGTTGTTTTTGTTAAATATTTTTTGGGGGAGAGTGGGGTGGTGTTTGTGATTTGTTGTTTATGTTGGGGGTTTGGATAATGAAATTTGTTGTTATATTTGTTGTAATGTTGTAGAATTTGTTTGGTGGTAGGAGTTTGTAAGGATTTTTTTAGAAATTGGGTATTGTGGTTTATAATTGGGTGTATTTTTTGGGATGTTGTGGTTTATGTGGTGTGGTTATTGGTGGAGGAGGGTTTTTGGGGGTTTTGTGGGGTTATTGTTGGTGTTATGAATATTAGTGTTTTTGGGTTGGGGGAATGTGTTGTGAAGGTTGGGGTTATTGGGGGGGTTATGGATTGGGGGTAGTGGTGGATGGGTAGGTTTGTGAAGGAGAGGGTAAGGGAGGGAGTTTAATTTTTAGGTGTTTTTGATGTTGATTTGGGGGATAGGGAAGGTTTTGGGTTTATTTGAGGAGGGTGGATGGGAAATTTGGGAGGGAAGGGGTTGTGAGTATGGATTTATGATTTGGTGGGTTGTGATAAAGGGGGGGTTATTGAGAAGAATGTTAAATATTTGGTATAAGGTTTTTGTTTTTGGGAGTTTTTTTTTATGGAGGTTTAATGGGGAGGTGGAGGGGTTTATGTGGGGGGGTTTTTTGGATAAGTATGTATTAAGTATGGGGAATAGTTGTTTGGTTATGATTTATATGAGGTGATGAATAATGGGTTTGGTAGTTTATTGTGTTAGTAGGAAGAGTGTGAGGGGTTTTGTGTATTAGGAGATGTATTGTTGGGGATAGGGGTTTTTTGTGGTTGTTTTTGGTTAATTTGTAGTAGTGGGGAGTTAGTTTTTATATGGTTGGGGGTTTTTGTAGATGTTTTGAAATTGAGAGGTGGTTGAGGGGTGTGTTATGTTTTGTGGATGTAAGTGGTTTGAGTGTTTGGGGTTTGGGTTTTTATTAGGGGAATGAATGTATTGTGATGAGGTGAAATGTTATGGGGTATGGGGGTGTGTTAGGAGTTTGGTTATTATTTATTTTTTGTGATTTTTATTGGGGGGTGGGTTTGTTTTGTTTTAGGATTTTTTTGGGGTTTTAAAATTAATGTAAGAAAATTTTTTATGTGGGTGTTTGGTTTAGTGTTTAGTAGTGTTGTTTTGTGTGGAGAATTGGGTTTTTGTTGAAATTAGGGATGAATTTGTTGATTGTGGTTTAATGAGAGGTTTGGGAGGAGATGTAGATAAGGTGATTTTTGGTGAAGTGTATGTTTAGTTTATGAATGGTTTTTGGGGTTTGTGTGAAGTTTTTGGTGTTTTTATTGGGAATTTGTTTTGGGGTATTGGTATGTGATTGTGAATGTGGGTTTAGTGAGAAAATGTAGTATAAATGGTATGTATGGAACAATTTTTTTAGGCATTGGTGTATGGGGGGCATGGTGAGATTTTAGAGAAGTTAACGAAGTTGGTTGTGGGAGTTAATTAAAAGATTTGTTATTTTGTGTATGGTTTTTGTAGATTTGAAGGGTTGTTTTTATTTTTTGTAAGTGTGGTTGTGGTTTTTGGTGTTATTTATATTTTATTTTAGGTTGTTGATATTTGTAGTTGTTTATTGTTTGTTTATAGGTTGTGGGTATATTTTTTTTGGAGATGGGAGTTTAGATAGAATTGAGGAGGTGTTTTTTTGGGGTGTTGAATATGAGGATGAGTTATGGGTTAGGGAAAGGGGAAATTTAAAATTATAGTGTTAAAATGAGTGGTTATTATTATAATTTGTGGGAGGATAATATATATGTTATGATGATTAATGGATTTTAGTTTGTATTTTATTTTTAATGGATTGTATTTAAATGGATTGAGATGGTTGGGGGTTGTGTTTTTTATGTTGGATTTATGGTGTGGAAGATTTGAATTATAGGGGGGGGGAAATTGTAGTTTGTGGATGGAAGTTGGGGGAAAGTTTTGATTTAAATTTTGGGGGGGTTTGGGGTTGGGGGGGGTTGTATATTTTTTGTATAGGTTATTAGTGGTTTTTTTTAAAGGATTTGGATTGGGGTTTTGAATTTAGTTGTATTTGTGTTGGGATGATTTGGGTGGATGTGGAAGTTTTTTGTGTGGGGGGAGTTTGAGGGTTTTGGTTTGGTGGGTTTGTTGGGAGAGTAAGGGGTTATTTAGTTGGGGTTTTTGTATTGTTATTGAGGGTGAGAGATGGGGGTTATTTATTGTTGGGTTTTAATTGGGTGGTTGGGGAATGGTAAAATGGGATTTTTTTGGGGTTTGGAATTTTTTGGGAAAAGATTGGGGGTTTTTTGGGGGAAATTTTGGGGGGGTTGGGGAAAGGGGGAAAAATTTTTGGGTGTGTTGTTGGGGTGGTTTTGGGGGGGTTTTATTAAGGAAAAAGGTTTTTTTTTTTTGGGGGGTTGGGTGGGGTTTAAGGGATGGTAGGTTTGGAGAGGAGGGTTTGGAAAAAGTTTGGGGGGGAAGTAATGGGGGGAAAAATTTTTTTATTTTTTGGATGATGGAAATTTTGGGTTTGGGGTTTTTATTTTGTTTAAAGTTGTCTTTTATTTTTAAAATGAATTTGGGTAATTGGGGGGGAGGGGGGGGTTATTGGGGGGTGATGTTTTGGGTTTAATTAAATTTTAATTTTTGTTTTGGGGGGGGATGGTTTTTTTATTGGGTGATGTGTAGGGGTTTTTTTAAAAGGGGGGTGTAAGGGGTTGGGTATTTGGGGGGAAAATGGGAATTTTGGGGGAGTAGGTTTTTGGGGTGGGGGAAAGTGGGGAAAGTTTGGTTGGGGTTTGGGAGGGGTTAATTTAATTTTTTGGGGAATTTGGGGGGGTTTTGGGGGTTTGGGGTTTTTTGGGGTTTTTTAAAAGGTTTTTGTGATGGGGAGTTTTGTTGGGTTTTTTGGGTATTGGGGGAGGGGGTTTTGGGGGGAAGGGATGGGAATTGGTTAAATTGATTTTTAAAGTGAAAAGAATGGTTTGGGGTTTGGGTTTTTTTGGTTTAAAATAGGGGGGGGATTTTTGGGGGGGTTGGGGGGGGGTTTTTGGGGTTTGGGGTTGGTTGGATTTTTATGGTTTGGGGAAATTTTTTTTTGGGGTGGGGGGTTTTTGTTATTAATATTAAGGGTTGGGGTATTGGGGTGGTGGGATAGAGGTTGGTGATTGTAAATTTTGAGGGGGATTGTGGGGGGGTTTTTTTGGGTTTTTTAATTGGGTTTGGGGGTGGGTGGGGTTTTTTGTATTAGGGGGGGGGTTTTTTTGGGAAAAGGGGGGGGGGGAAGGGGGGTGGGTGTTTTTTGTTAAGTTTGGGGGGATAAGGGGGTTATGGGGGTTAAAAGTTTGTTGGGAAATTTTTTGGGGGTGGAGGTTTTTGGTTTGGGGGGGGGTTTGGAGAGGGGGGTTAGGGGAAGTTTATTGGGAAATGTTGGGGGGGGGTATGAAAGGGTAAATTGTGTTTTTTGGGAGGGTGTTGGGGGGGGGAGGGGTTGGGGTTTGGTTTTTAATAATAGAGGGGTTTTGGGGGGTTTTTTGGGGGGGGAAAATTTGGGGGGGGGGTTTATTTAAAGGGGGGGTTTTGGGGGGGGGGGTTATTGGGGGGTTTGGGTGTTTGGGTTGGGGGTTAGGGGTTTATTGAATGGAAAGGGTATGGATTATTTTGGGGAAATGGTTAGTTTTTTTGGGGGGAGGGGGGGGGTTTTGGGGGGGGAGGGGGGTGGGGGTTTGGGGGGTTTTTATGGTGGGGGGGAGGGGAAGTTGGGGGGTTTTTTTTATTTAAAATTTTAAAAAGTTTGAGGTTTTTGTTTGGGGTTTGGGGAGGGGGGGGGGGGGAGTTGGGTTTTGTGGGGAAAGGTTGGGGGGAAATAGTTTTTTTGGGGGAAATTTTATTGGGGGGATTTGGAGAGGGGGAGGTTTTAAATGGGGAGGGGGGGTGGGGAGGGGGGGGTTTGGGGGGAGGGTTTTTTGAATGTTTTTGAGGAAATTTTTTGGGGTTTTTAGATAGGGGGGGTTTGGGGGAAAGGGGGAAATGAGGAAAATTTTTTGGGGTGGTATGGGAATTAAAATTTTTAGGGGAATAATTGAGGGTGTTTGTAGGGGTTTTAAGGTTTATGTTTGTTTTGATGGTGGGGGGGAATTTTTTTTGGGGGTTTGTAGGGGGTGGGGGTGGGGAGAGGGGGTTTTTTGGGGGGTTTTAGGGTGGTGAAAGGTTTGGGAGGGTTGAGGGGTTTTTTTGAAATTTAAAGGGGGGATTGTTTATTAAGGTTTGGGGGGATGGTTATTAGATTTTGTAAGGGGAGTTTGAGTAGTGGGGTTTATGGGTTGTGGTAGTGAAGGGGTTTTTTTGATGTATTTGTTTGTTTAGGGGAAATAAGTGGGGGGATTTGGGATGTGGGGGTAATGTATTGGGGGATATTTAATTGTAGGAAGTTTGAGGGGGAATAATTGTTGGGGGTGGATTTTAAATTTTGTTTAGGTTGGGTTGTTTTGGGGTTGATGGTTATGGTGGGGGGTGATGGGTTTTTGGGGTTTTAAAAAGTTTGTTAGGGTTTGGGAAAAATGGGTTTGGGGTGGTTAGGGGGGGTTTTTTTTTTGGGGGGTTGGGGTTTTTTTTTGGGGGTTTTATGGGGGTTTTGTTGTTTTGGTTTGGGGGGGGGGGTATGGGTTTGGGGGGTTTTTAAAGATAATTTGGGGTTTTATTTGGGGGTTTTTTGGTTTTAAAAGGATTTGGAGGGAGGGGTTTTTTGGGGGTTGGGGGTAGGGGGGTTTGGTTTTATGAAAGGGGGGTGGGGGATATTTTGGGGGGGAAAGGAAGTTGGGGGTTATGTGGGGGGGGAATTGTTGGAATTTTTATGGGGTTGGGGAAAGGGGTTTTTTGGGGTTTTAAGATTTTTTTTTATTGAATGGATTGAATGATATATGGGGGGGATAATTAAAAAATATTGGGAAAGGGTTTTTTTTTTTTATTGGGGGATTTTTTTTTTTAATTGGGGGGATGGGGTGGGTTTTAGGGAAAATTTTTAAATTTTTGGGAAGTTTAGGAGTAAGGGTGGGAGTTATAGTTTTTTTAATGGGGGTTTTGATTTTGGGGGGTTTTGGGGGGGTTTGGAGGGGGAGAGGGGGAAGAAGGGGGGGAAAAAATTTTGGGGGGGGGGTTTAATGGGGGGGGAAAAATATTTTGAGGGGTTTTTTGGAGGGGATGGTTTAAATTTTGGGGGTTTGAAAATTTTAAAAAGTGGGGGGGTTTGGGGGGGGGTTTTAAATGTTGGGGTGGTAATGTTGAGGTTTTGGGGGGGGGGTTTGGGAAAGGGGTTTAAAGGGGTTTTTAATGGATTTTTTTGGGTGGTTTTTGGGGGTTTTTAGGGGGTTTTGGGGGGGATATTGGGGGGAAAAATTAGAAAATAGGGGTTTTTGGGGGGGGGGTTTAGATGGTTAAAAGGGAAAAAAATTTGGGGTTGGGGTTTGGGTTGGGAAGGGGGGGGGAGAAATTTTTGGGTTTTAATAATAGTGGGGTTTTTTTGGGGGTTTTAAGGGTTTTGTTTAGTTGGTATGTTGAAAAATTGAATTTGGGGGGGGAGGATGATTGTGGGGGGGGGGGTTTTTTAGGGGTGAGGGTATGTGGGGGAAAGGTTTTTTGGGGGTTTGGATTGGGTTTGAATTGGGGAAATTTATAGTTGGGTTTTGTAAGGGGTGATTAGGTGGGGGTTTTGGGGGGAAAGGGTTTTTTTTGAGGGGGTTGGGAAGGGGGAAAAGGGGAAAGATATGGGGGTTTTGTTTTTAAGGGGGGGTTTTGATTTGGGGGTGTATGGGTTTTGAAAGGGGTTTTAAGGGGGGGTTTTGGGGGAAAAAGAGGAAAAGGGGTTGAATTTTAGGGGGGTTTGGGTTTTTAAATGATTGAGGTGGGGGGGGTGGGAGGGGGATTTTGGGTTTGTTAAAAAAGGGGGGGGGGGTGGGGGGTTGAAATTTGGTGAGATTAGGGTGGTTTTAAAAATGGTTTTGGGGGGGGGAATTGGAGGTTGTGGGGAGGATAGGTGTGGGGGAATTGTTGGGAAAAGTGTTGGGGGTTGGGGGTTTTTTTTTGTTGGTGGGGAGGGGGTTTAAGGTTTATGGGGAGGTGAGGGGTTGAATTAAATTTTGGGGGGTTTTTTTGGGTTTTATTTTGGGGGGGGGAAAAAAATTTTTTTTTTTGGGTTGAGGGGGGGGGTTTTTTTTTTTGGGGGTTTTGGATATGAAAGGGGTTTTTATTTAGGGATAGTGATATTTTAAAAATGGTGTGGGGGAAATAAGGGGGAAATTTTTGAGGTAGGGGGTTTTTTAAATTGGGGGGGAAATTTTATAGAGATTTTGGAGTTGGTAGGGTTTTTGGTTGGTTTTGGGGTTTTAAAGAAGAGGGGAGGGGGTTATGGGGGGGTTTGGAAAAGGGGGTTTTTGTATTTGGGGGAGATGTTTTTAGGGGAGGAATTTGGGGGGGGGGGAGAGGATTATTTTGGGTTTTGGGGGGGGGTTTGGGGTGGGTATGGTTTGGTAAAAGGGGATTATATTTTGTTATTTTTATTTTAGAAGTTTGTTTTGGTTGGGGGTGGGGTGGATAATTTTTTAGGGTTTGGGGAGGGTTTGGGTTTAAAGGGGGTGGGGGGGAGTGTTGTTTTGGTTAATATTTGGGGTTTGGGGTTTTTTGGTTGGAAGGGGGGGAGGAGGGGGGGGGTTTTGAGATGGTGGGGGGGTGAAAATTTTTTTGGTTTTTGGGGGGGTGATTGGGTTTGGGGGTTTAGGGGGAGGTGGGGTTGGGGGGGGGGGGGGGGTGTTGGATATGGGGGGTTTTTGGGGGGGGTTGGGGGGAAATTTTGGGGGGAAATTTAAGGAAATTTGGTTGTGTTGGGTTTTTGGGGTTTTTGGGGGGTGAAAATGGGGTTGGGGGGGGGATTTTTGGGGTGTTTTGGGGGGGGGGGAGGTTTTTTGGTTTAATTAAAAATTTGGGAAATTTGGGGGTTTTTTTGAGGTTGGGGGGGTGGTTTGGGTAATGGGGGGTAGGTGGGTTTTTGTGTGGGGGGGGGGTGTTTTTTGGGTTGGGGGTTTGGGGGGGAAATTTTTTAGGGGGGTGGGGGGTTTTTGGTTTTTTGGGGAGGGGGAATTTGGTTTAATGGGGATGGGGTTTTGTTGGGGGAGGGGGTGATTTTGGGGGGGGGGTGATGGGTTTTTTTAATTTTTTTTGGGATAAGGAAAATGAGGGTGTTTGGTTTTTGGGGGTTTTTGTATTTGGGGGGAGGTTTTTTTGAGGGGTTTTTTTTTATTGGAAAAAGGGAAAGGGGGGGGTGGGTTGTTGGGGGGGTTTTGGGGGTGTGGGGAGTGTGTTGGGGTGGGGTGGGTTAAAAGAATAAGTTTGGGAATTTTTTTTTTTTGTTTTTGGGGGGGTTGTGGAAAAGGGGGGGGGGGAAGGGGGGGGATTTTATTGGGGGGTGGTGTTGGGGGGTTTTTGTTTGGGGGAAAATTTTTTGGGGGGTTTTATTGTTTGGGGGGTTTTTGGGGGGGTTTTTTGTAGGGGTTGGGAAGGGGGGGTTTTTTTTGTTTGTTTTGGTGGGGGGTTTTTTGGGGGAGGGGGGGTGGGGGGGGGTTTGGGGTTTGGGGTTGGGGGTTTTGGGTGGGGGTGGGGGTTTTTTTTTTTTGTGGGGGGGGTGGAGGGGGGGGGTGGTTGGGGGGGGGTTTTTTGGGGTTTTTTTTTTGGGGTAAAGGGGGGGTTAAAATGTTATTTGGGGTGGGGGGGGGTTTGGGTGGGGGTTTTGGGGGGGGGGGTTTGTTTGGGGTTTTGGGGTTTAGTGGGGTAGTTTTTTTTGGGTTTTTAAAGGGTTTTTTTAGGGGGGGGGGGTTTTTAGTTTTTTTTGGGGATTGGAAGGTTTTTTATTTGGGTGGGTTTGTTTAAATTTTTTTGGTTTTTGGGGATTTTTTTGGGTTTTTGATGAATATTGGGGGGTAAATGATTTTTTTTGGGTTGGGGTTTGGGGGAGGGGGTTTTGGGGGTTTTGGGGGGGGTTTTGGGGGTTAATTGGTTTTGGGTGTTATGGGGGGGGGGGGGGGTTAAGGGGGGAGTGGGGGGGGATTTGGGTTTTTTGGGGGTTAGGGGTTGGGGGGTTTTTTTATTTTTTTTTGGGGTTTTTGGTGGGTTTGGGTTTTTGTTTGGGTGGTTAGGGGGGGGGTAAAAATTTTGGGGGTTTTGGGGGGGGGGGGGGGTGGGAGGGGGGGGGGGTTTTGTGGTTGATGTTTTTTTGGGGGGGGAAATTTGGGGGTTTTATAGGGGGGAATTGGGGGAAGGTTTTTGGGTTTTTTGATTTGGGAAAAAGAAGTTGGTTTAAGTTTTTTTGAGTAAAGTTTTTGGTGTAGAAGGGGATTTTTTTGTAATGTTGATGGGGAAATTTTTTATATTTTAAAGGGTTTTTTTAAATTGGGGAGTTTTAGTGATGTATTTTGGTTGTTTTTTTGGGGGTTTTTGGGGGGGGGAAAGTGGGAATTTTTGATTTGGGGTGGTAAAGGTTTTTGGAGGGTTTTAAATTTTAAGGGGGGTTTAAGGGGGGGTTTTTTTGGTTTGTAAAGGGATGTTTTATTTGGGGGGAAATTTTGGGGGAAAATTTTTTTGGGGGGGAAAGGTGGGTGGGGTTTTGGGGGGGGGTGGGTTTGGGGTTGGGGGGGGGTTTGGGGGGGGATTGGGGAGTTTGGGAGGGTGGGGTTGGGGGGGTTTAGGGGGGTGGGGGGTTGGTGGGGGGTGTTTTGGGGGGGGGGGTTTTTTTTGTTGGGGGTTGGGGGGGGGGGGTGGGAAAGGGGGGTTTAAAAGGGTTTTTTGGGGTTTTTTTGGTTGGGGTTTTTTTTGGTTTTATTGGAGTTTGATAGTAAAAGGTTAAATTGGGTTTGGATAGGGGGTTTTTTGTTTTGTGGGAGGGGGGGTTTTTTGTTTTTTTTGGTGGTGTTTTTTGGGGGGGGTTTTGGGGGGTTGTTTGGTGATTTTTGGGGTTGGGATTTGGTGGGGGGGGGGGGGGGGTTGGGGTAAGTTGGTTTGGTTTGATTTTGTTATGGTTTTTTATTTGGGGAAATTTAAAAATTTTTTTTTTTGTTGGGGGTTTGTGGGGGGGTGAGGGTATTGGGGGGTTTTTTTTGTGGGGGGGGGGTTTTTGGGGGTTTGGGGGTTTTTTTATTTAGGTTTTTGGGGTTTTTTTGGGAAAGATTTTTAAGTTGTGATTTTGGGGTTTTTTGGGGGGGGGGTTTTAAGGGTGGTGGGGTTTTTATAAAAAGAGTTTGGGGGATTTTTTGGTTTTGGGGTTTTTTAAGGTTTTTGGATGTATTGGGGGGGTTTTTTGGGGGAAATTTGGGGTTTGGGAGTTTTGGGGGTTTTTTGGGGTTTTTTTTTTTGGGTTTTGGGGGGGGGGTTGGGTTTTGGAGTTAGGGGGGGAGTGAATTGTTGTTTAAGGGGGTTTTTGGGGGGGGGGTATTTGAAGGTTTTTTTGGGGAGTTTTTTGGGTTTTGGGGGGTGTTTGGAAAAGGGTTTGGTTTTTGTGTTTTTTGAATTTTTGGGAGGGGGGGGGTTTGGTTTTGGGGGGGTTTTGGGTTGGGGGGGGTTTTGGTAATTTTTTGTGTTTTATGAAGGGTTTGGGGGGAATGTTGGGTTGGGTTGGTTTTTAAGGGGGGTTTTTTGGGGGGGGAGAAGAATTTTGGGGGATTTTTTGGGGGGGTTTTTTTTTTTTTAAAGGTTTTTTAGGGTTTTTAAAGGGTTTTTTTATGGGGGAAAAAAGGTGGGGTTGGGGGGAATTTTTATATTTTTGAAATTTTTGGGGGGGGGGGGTTTTTGGGGTGGGGGGTTTAATTTTGATTATTGGGGGGGGTATTTTGTGTTTTTTGTGTGGGGGGGGGGGGTTTGGGTTTTTGGGGGGGGTTGTTTTGTTTTGGGGGTGTTTTTAGGGGGGGTTTGGATTGGTTGTTATGGGTTTTTGGGGGGTGGGGTTGTTGGGGGGGTGGGGTTTGGGGGGTTTTTTTATTTTGGGTTTTATGGGAAAGGGGGGTGGGTTGGGGTTTTTTTTGGTTTTTTTTTTTTGGGGGGTGAGGGGGATTATTTTTTGGATGGAGGAAGGTTGTTATATTGGAAATTTGGGGAAATTTATTTGGGTTGGGGGTTTTGTTATTGGGGGGTTTGGGGTTTTAGGTGGGTTTTGGGGGGTAGATTTAGGTTTAAAGGTTTTTAGAGGGGGGGATTTTTTGGGGGGGGAAAGGGGTTTGGGGGGGGGGGTTTGATTGGGTTTTAAGTGGGGTTTTTGGGTTTGGGGGGGGTGGGTTTTTTGTTTTTTGGGTTTAAATTTTTAGGTAGGGTTTGGTGGGGGTGTTTGGGTTTTTTTTTGGTGGGTTGGAAAAAGGGGAGGGGGTTTTAGGGGGGTTGTTGGTTTGGGGGTGGGGTTTTTTTTTTGGAAATTTTTTAGTGATTTTGGGGAGTAGGGGGTTTTGTTTTTTAGAGGGAGTAGGGGGTTGGGGGTTTTTGGGGGGGGGGGGTTTGAGGGGGTATTGGGGTTTGGGGGGTTGATTTAATTTGGGTTTTTTGGGATGGGGGGGGTAGGGGTTTGGGTTTTTTAGGGGATTTTTTTGTATTTTTTAATTTTGGGTTTTTTTTGGTTTTGAGGGGGAGTAGGGTTTGGGGGTTTTTTTTTTGTGGGGGTGGGTTTTTGAGTGGTTTTTTTGGGGTTTTTTTTTTTTTTTTTATTTGTTTGGAGTTTTATTGTTTTTTTTTAGGGTTTGGAGGTTTTTTTGGGGGATTTTTTTTTTTGTGGGGGGGTTTTTTTGGGTTTTTGGGTTTTTTAAATGTTTTTTGTTTGATATGTTTTTTTTATTTTTGGGGGTAATTTTGGGGGTTTTTAGTTGGTGGTTTTTTTTTTGGAATTGAGTTGAAGGGGGTTTTTTTTGGGAAAAGGTTTTGAGTTTGTTTGGGGGAAATTTGGGGTTTTTTGGGTTTTTTTTTTTTTTGTTTGGGGGGGGAGGGGTTTTTTTTTGGTTTTTTAATATTTTGTAGTAGTGAGAGTTTAAGGGGGGTTAGTTTGGTATTGAATTTTTTTTTTGGGGGGGGAATTTGGGGTTGGGGATGAAAGGGGGGGTTTTTATGATTTTTAGTTTTTTATTATGGGTTTTTGATAAATTGTTTTATTATTTTTGAATTTTATTTGGGGGGTTTTGGGTTTTTATGGTTTTTGTTTTGAATTTTTTTTATTTTTGGGGATTGTATATAAGGGGGTTTTTTATTTTTTTGTTTTTAAAAGGGTAGATGTGGGGTTTGGATTGGGGGGTATGTGGAGTAGGGGGTTAAGTGGGTTTTGATTTTTTATTTGAAGGGGTTTTGGGGTGGGGGAATTTTTATGTTGGGGTTTGGGTTTTTTTGGGTTTTTATTTTTTTTTGGATTGAAAAAGGGGATTATGAGAGGAGGGGTTTGTATTGTGGGTTGGGGATTAAAATTTTTGGGGGGTTGGTGGAATTTTTTTTTTTAGGTTTTTTTTGGGGGGAAGGGGGTTTTAAAAATATTGAATTTTTTTTTGTATGTATGGGGAAGGGTTAAGGGGTATTTTAATTTTTTGGGTTGTGGGGTTTTTTTTTTGGAAGAAGGGGTTTTTTTATTTATTTGAAGGGGGTTTTTGTTTTTTTTTTTTTTAAGAGGAAATTTAGTTTTTTATTTGGGGGTTTTTATAAATTGGGGGGGTTTGTTTTTATTTAGGTTTGGGGGGGGGGTTTTGGGGGGGTGGGGGTGTTTGGTTGGGGAAATTTTGGTTGTTTTTTGGGGGTTTGGGGGAAAATTTTAAGGGGGAGGGTTTTTTTTGGGGTTTTGAGGGGTTTTTTTTTTATTTGGGTTTTGGGTGGGGTTTTTTAAGGGGGATTTTTTTTTATTTTTATAAGAGGGGGTTTTGGTTTTTTGAAAGGGTTGGTTTGGGGTTTTTTTTTGAAGTTTGTTTGGGGGGGGGGGTGTTTTGGGGGGGGGTTTGGTTTTTTGTTTGTTTTTTGGAGGAGGTTTTGGTTTTTTAGGGGGGGGGGATGGGGAGTTGGGGGGTTTTTTTGGGGTTGGGGGGGGGGTGGGAATTTTAAATGGGGTTTAAAAGGAATGGGGGGGTTAAAGGGGGGTTGTGTGGTTTTTGGGGGTTTGGATTTTTGGTTTTGGGGAAATGAGTAAAAGGTTTTTGGGTTTTTTTGGGGGGTTAGGGGGTTTGGGGGGGGAGAATTGGGGGGGGTTTTAAAGGGGGGATTGGGGAAAGTTTGGGTTGTTGGGGGGGTGTTGGGGAAATTTTATGGAAAAAGGGTATTTTTGGGGGGGTTTTTTGGGTTTTTGGGGTATTTTTTTAAGTTTTGTTTTTTTTGTTTTTTTTGTGTATGGGGGGTTTTGGGGGGTTTTTTTTTTAATTTTTTTTTTTGGGGTTTTTTTGGTTGTTGGGGGGTTTTGGGAGTGGGGTTAGTTAAATTTTTTTTTGGGGGGGATTTTTATTTTTTGGGTTTTTTTTGTAGTTTTTTGTATGTTGGGTTTTTGGGTTTTTTGGGGGGGTGAAAGGGTTTTTGTTGGGGTGGGTGTATAATTGGGGGGTAATTTTTGGTTTTTTTAGGTAGGGAATTTTTTTTTTTTTGTGTTAAATTTTAATTTTTAGGAAAATTTTTTGGGGGTTAAAATTTAAAATTTGTGGGGGTTTTTGTTTGAAAAAAAGAATTTGGGGTTGGGGGGGTTTTTTTTTTTTGGGGGGAGTTTGGGTTTTGGTAAATTGTGGGGGTGGGTTTGGGGGTTTTTTTAGGGGGTGGGGTTTGAAATTTGGGGGGGTTTGGGTTTTGAGGTTGGTTTTGGTTTAAAAAGGGGGTGTAGGGGGTTTTTGGGGGGGGGGGGAATGAGTTGGGTTTGATGGGGGGGGTTTTTTTGGTTTTTTTTATTGGGGGTTTGGTTTTGGTTTTGGAGTTTTTTTTTTTGGGGTTTGGGGTTTTTTGGGGTGGGGGGTTTTTTTGGGGTTTGGGTATTTTTTTGGGTTTGGGGTTTGGGGAGTTTAAGGGGTTTTTTTGGGGGGGATGGGGGTTTTGGGTTTTTGGGATGTTTTGTAGATTTTTGGGGGAATTATTTTTGGGTAGAAGGGGTTTTTGTGGGGAATTTTTTTGGGGTGTGATTTTGGGGGGGTTTGGTTTTGTTTTTTTTTGGGGGGGTGGTTTATGGTTTTTGAAATATTTTGGGGTTTTTGTTTAGGGTTTTTGGGGGTTTTTGGGGATTGTTTGGGGTATTTTTTGTGTATTGGGGGGGGGTTTTTTTTTATTTGGGTTTTGGGGGGGGAGGGTTTTTTTGGGGGTTTTTGGGTTTGGATTTTATGTGTTTTTTAATAGATTAGGGGTATTGATGGGTTTTTTTTTAATTTTTTTGGGTTTTTTTTTTGTTTTGGGGGTTTTTTTTTGTGGGGTTTTGGGAAGAATAGTTAGGGATTTTTAGGAGATTTTTTTAATTTTGGGGGGGTTTTTTTAAGTTTTGGGTGTTTTGGGTTTTTAAGATTTTTTTTTTTTTTTTTTGGGGGGGGGGTATTTTTAAAAATTTTGGTTTGGGGTTTGGGTATGGTATTATGGGTTGTTTTTGGGGGTTTTTATGGTTTTGGGGTTTTATTTTTTTGGATTGGGGAAAAGGTTTTTAAGGGGGGTTTGGGTGGGAGGGAAATGTTTTTTGTTTTTTGGTTTGGGGGTTTTTTTTTTTTTTTTATTTTTTGGGGGGGATTTGGGGAAATTTTATTGGGTTTTTTTTATTTTTAATTGGAAAGTTGATTTTTTTTGGGGGTTGGGGGTGGGGTTTTGGGTTTTGGATGGGGTTTTTGGGGGGGGTTTTAAGGGTTTAAGGGGGTGTTTTTAGGGGGGGTTTGGGGGTTATTGTTTTGGGGGTTTGGGGGGTTTTAAGGGTTTGGTTGGGAGGGGGGGTGGATTTATTTGGGAAATTGATGGGTTTTTGAGGGTTTAGGGGGGGGGGGTTTTTGGTTTGTTATTTTAATGTTTTTTTGTGGGTTTTGGAGTTTTTGGGTTTTTTTTGGGTTGTTTTTGTGTTGGGTTTAGTATAAGTGGGGAAGATTTGTTGGTGGATTTTTGAAAGTTGGGGTGGTTTTTTATTATGGGGTTTTTTTTTTTGATTTTGGGGGGGGTTTGATTTTTTAAAAATATATTAGTGTTTTTTATTTGTTATTTGGTTTTTTAGGGGTTTGTGAATTTTTTTAAAGGGGTTTTTTGTTTTGGGGGTTGAATGGGGTTTGGGGGGGGGAAATGGTGGGAGAATTTTTTAGGAAGGGGTTTGGTTTTTTATTTTATATATAATTGGGGGTTGTGGGGGTTTGGGGATTTTTATGTTTTGGGGTTTTTTATTTAAGGGGTTTTTTGGGGGGTTTGGGGGGGGTTTTGGGGTTTTAAATTGGGGGGTTTTTTTGGGGGGGTTTAGTTTTTTGATATTTTGGGGGTTTTTTTTTTTTGGAAGGGGTTTTGGGGTTGGAGGGTTTTTTTGGAAAAAATGGGGGGATTTTTTTAATTGTTGGGAGGTTTTAAAAAGATTGGGATTGGGGTTTTTAAAAGTTTTTGGGGGGTTTTTTTTGGTTTTTATTTGTAGATTTGGTTTTGTGGAAATTTGGGGTTTTTTTTTGGGTTTTTTTGGTTTAGAAAATTGGGGTGATTATTTGGGGGGTTAATAAATTGGGGGGAAAATTTTTTTTTTTAGGTGAAATTTTGGGGATGGTTTATTTTTTGGGTTTTTTGGTTTTATTGTGGGAAGGGGGGGTTTGGGTTTTTTGTAGGGGTGGTTTTTTTGGGTTTTTGGGGTTTTAAAATTTTTTTGTGGGTTAAAGGGAGTTAATATTTATGGGGGGATTTTGTTTGTTTTTTGGGTTGGGTTTTTGGGGGGTTTGTTGTTTTTGATTGATTTTGAAGGGGGGGGGGTGAGGAGAGGTTTTAGTATAGGAAAGGGGGTTATTTAAAGTGATAGGGGGGGTTTTATGTGGGGAGGGTGTATTTATTTTTTTTTGGAAAATTTAAATGGGTTTTTTATTTGGGGAAATTATTTGTTGTTTTTTGGGGGGTATGTTGGTTTGGGGGTATAGTATTTTTGGGGTTTTTGTAAATGGGGAAATTTTTTTTAGGTTTTTTTATGATTGGGTGTGTTTTGAATTTTTTTTAAGGTGGGGGGGAGGGATTTTTGGGGGGTGGGGTTGAATTTTTTTTGGGGGGAATTTTGTGTGTTGTGGGGTTTTTATTGGGGGTTTTTTGGGAAATATGTTTTTTGGGTTGGGTATTTTTGTATTAAATGGTTTGGGTTTTTTTAGGGTTGTATGGGGGGGGGGGGAGGGGTTGGGGGAATTTGGGTTTTGTTTTTTTATTATTGTTGGTTTTTAAGATTTTGGGGAAAATTTTTTTGGGGGTTTGGGTGGTAGGGTTGGGGGGTTTAAAAGGGGGTTTTTTTTGGGGGGGATAATTGGGGGGAGGGGTAGGATTGTTTGGGGGTTGTAAGTAATGTTTTTTTTGGTTGGGGGGGGGTAGGGTTTGGGGGGGGTGTATTTGGGTGGGTTGAGTTTATGATAGTTGGGGTTTGTTGTTAATTGTGGGTTGTTAATGGGTTTATGGGTTGTATTGGGGGTTTATTTGTGGGTTGGGTATTAATTTTTTGGTTTTGGGTGTTTGGAGAGTTTGATGATTGGTAAGGGGGGGGGTTGGGGGGGGTTTTTTTTGTGGGGGTAGTGTTGGGGTTTTTTTTGGTTTGGGTAGTTTTTGGTTAGTTTTTGGGGGTGGGGGTTATGATTTTTTTTTTGTTTTTTGGTGTGGGAGGGAGAAGTGGTGAGGTTTTGATATGGTTGGAAGTTGGGGGTTTTAGTGTGGGATTTTTGTTTGGTTGTTTGTGGGTGGAGTGGGGGGATGTGGTGGAAGTTGAGATGTTTGTTGTGTAATGTTGAAGGGGTTTTGTGGTATAGTGGAGGAGTTGTAATGGGTGAGGGGTTTGTAGGGTTTGGGGGGTGTTGGTTGGTTTAATGGTTTGGGTTGGGTTAGAGGTTGTGGGTGGTTATTTGGTAGTGGAGTGTTGGTAGTAGTGTAGGGGGTTGGATTTATTGGTGTTTGGGTTTTTGGGGGATGGGGTATGTAGTTTTATGGGGTAGGATGGGTTGTTTGTGGGGGGGTATATATTTGGTGGGTTGTATGGGTGGAGGGGATTATGTTTATTTGTGTATTGGTTTGGGGGTGTGGGGTGTTTGTGGTGGTAGTTGGATTTTGGGATTTTTGGAGTGGGGGGGTGTGAAAGATTTATTTTGTGTGGTATTAGGGAAGGTGGAAAGTTGGTGTGGTGATTGGGTTTGTGTTGTTTGTTGGTAGGGGAGGTGGGGGTTGTGTGGGGTTAGGGGTATGGATGTTGGGTTTTTGGGGGGTAGGAGGTAGGGGTTGTGTATGTTGGTGATGGGGGGGGGTGGTTTGGGGTGTTGTGTTATGTGGGTTTGGGGATTTTTTTTTTTTGTGTTGGAAAGGGGTGAGGTAAGGGTAGTGTGTGGTGGGTTTTAGTGTTGTTTGTTGGTATTATGAATATAGTAGGGGGTTTTTGGTTTTGGTTATGGGGGGGGGGATTTGAAAATTTGTGGTGGAGGGGATGGTTTTTTTGTATTGGTGTGAGGGGTTGTATGATAGTTTTGGGGGGGGTTTATGTGGGTAGGTTTGATGGTGTGTGGTATATTGTAGATAGGGTTGTTTAGTGGGGTATTAGGGTTTGGGGGTTGGGGGTTGTTTTGTGTGGTTAGATGTGTTCATTGGGGGGAAAGTTTAGTCTATTGAGGAATATGGGTGGGATTTTTGGGGGTTTTTTATGATAGATTTAGTTTGTTTTAGGGTTTTGTTGGGGTTGATTAGTAAAGGTTGGGTTTTTTGGTCGTTGTTGGTTATTTGGAGTGATTTTTAGGTGAGTTGAGTTTAGAAGGTGTTGGGTTAGGATTTTCTTAAAGTTTGTGTTGTAGGGTGGATTGTGTATTTGGGGTAGGGGACTCTTGATGGTTGGTTTTAGTTGGGTAAGTGTTAGTATTTTGAGTTTGTTTATTTGGATTTTCTTTGTTGGGTCTTGTTATAGATTTAGTAATTGTAAGGTTGATATTTTAGTTTTAATTGTTTGTTTGTTATATTTTATTTTGTGAAGGTATGTTTTATTGGATTTATAGGATTGTGGGGGTGGATAAGATTAGTTTTAGAGTATTTTGGAAGTTTTTTTGGGAATTTTTTTCTGTATGTGATGGTGTTGAGGGTAAATTTTTTTAGGGGTTGGAAAATTTATTAGGGGGGGTTTGGGGTTTTTTTATTTTTTTTTGGATTTATGTTTTGGGGGTTTTTTGTTTTTTTAGGGTTTTTTTGGGTGGGTTTTTTAATTTTTTTTGGTTTGGGGAAGGATTTAGGGGAAATTGTGGAGTGGTTTTTTGGGTTTTTTTTAAAGGTTTTTTGTTTTTTTTTTTTTGGGGTTTTGTAAGGGGTTTTTTTTTTAAGGGGGTAAGAATTTTTTGGGATTTTGTTATTTGGGGTTTTTTTTGGGGGGGGTTTTTTTTATTGATTTTATTAAGGGGGTTTTTGGGGTTGGGGGTGAGAAATTTTTTTTTTTGGGTGGGTTTTTTTTTGTGTATTTTATGGTATTTGTGTGAGAGGGTTGGGGGAAAGTGTTTTTTTTTTGTTAGGTGGGTTTTTTTTTTTTTAAGTGGGTTTTTTTTTGATTGGGGGGGTGGTAAGGGGGTTTTTTTGATTTTTTTTGGGGGAGGTTTGATTGGGGGGGAAAGTTGAAGTTGGAATTTTTTTTTGGGTTTTGGGGGGAGAGTTTTTTATTTTTTTTAGGGGGGTTTTGTATTTGGGGGAATTTATATATGTTTTTTTTGGGTTTAGGGGGTTTTTATGGGGGGGGGGTTGGGTAATTTGGTGTGTGTTTTTTTATGTTGTGGTTTGATGGTTTTTTTAAGAAGTGGTTTTTTTTTGGGGATTTTGGGTGTGTATAATTTATTTTTTTTTGGGGAAGGAAGTTTTGGGTTTTTTGTTTTTGATGGGATTTTTAAAGGGTTTGGGGTAGGGATATTTTATTTTTGTTTTTATGGATTTTTTTTTGTTTTTTTTTTGTTTTTTGGGGGGGGAAATGTTTAGGGTTTTTTTGTTTTTATGTTTGGGGGGGATTTGGTTTATTTTGGGTTTTGGTTTTATGTTTTTAATTGTGGTAAGGGATTTTTAGTGTTTTGGGTATTGGGGGGGAGGGTTTTTTTTTATTTTGGGGGGTTTTGGGGTTTGGGTTTTTGTGTTTTTGGGGGGTTTTGGGTTTTTGGGTTTGGGGTTTGGGGTTTTTATTTTTGTTTTTAGTAGTTTTTTTGGGGGAGTATTTTGGGGGGGGGGTTTGGGGGTTGGGGTTTTTATGAGAAGTGATTTGATAGGTTGGGGGGGTTTTTTTGGGGGGTTTATTTTTTTGTTTTTTTATGGGGTGTTTTTGTTGGGGTTATAGATGGGAGGTGTAAATTTTTTGGGTTTTTGAAAGGAGGTGGATTTGATTTTTTGGTATGGTAGGTGAATTTGTTTTTGGGGGGGTTTTTTTTTGGTAGGGGTTTAAATTGTGAGAATTGGTTTGGGTTTTTGTTAATTGAGAATTTTGGGAAATGGTTAGTTTTTTATTTTGGGGGGAGTTTTGTAGGTTTTTTTTATTTTTTGGGGGTTTGGGAAGGGTTTTTTAGATATTTGGGTTTATTTTTTTGGTTTGGGATTGAATTAAGGGGGGGTTTTTAAAATTTTTTTGGTTGTGTGAAAAAATTTTTTGGAAATTTTTTGGGGTTTTTATTGGAAAGGGGTTTTTTTTTGTGGTTTTATTTTGTTGTATTTTTAAATTTATATGGTTTTTTTTTTTTGGGTTTTTTGGGTTTTTATGGGAAAAAAAAAGGGTTTTTTGATTTTTTTTTGGGGGTTAAAATTTTGGGGGGTTAATGGGGGTGGGTTTTTTGTGTTGTTTTTTTGTTGGTTTTTTTTTGGGAATTTTTTTATTTGTAAAAATTTGAAAATTTGTT
Organism: Schlechtendalia chinensis; assembly: GCA_019022885.1. NCBI lineage: Eukaryota > Metazoa > Arthropoda > Insecta > Hemiptera > Aphididae > Schlechtendalia > Schlechtendalia chinensis. Next base: position 25,696 of record JAFHKX010000033.1, read on the forward strand.
ATTTTTTTGGTAATTGGGGGGAGGTGATTTGGGAAAAAGGTGAATTTAATTGGGGGGGTAGTTTTGGGTTTTGGGTTTTAGGGGGTTTTTTGTTTATGGAATTTTGGGGGGGGGGGGTTAAAAGATTAGGGGAGAGGAGTTGTTTTATTGGGTTTTTTTGTTGGAAAAAATGGGGGGGTGAAAAAAGGGTTTTTTAGGGGGGATTGTTTTGGTGAAGGAGAAATTTTTATGTTTGGGTATGGGTTTTAAGTGTTTTGGGGAAATTTTTTTGGGGTTTTTATAGTGGGGGAGGGGTGTTTTTTGTTTTTTGGTTTGGTTTTTTAAATTTTTTGAGGGGTGGGGGAAAGGGGTGAAGTTTAGTGGAATTAAAAGTAAGGTGATAGTGGGGGTTTTTGGGGGGGGTTAGAGGGGTTTTTAGGATTGGTTTTGGAGTTTTTTTAAATTTTTTTGTTTTTTGTGGGGTTGGATTGGGGTAATTTTGGGGGGGTTTTGGGGATTTTTGGGGTGTGGGGAATTATTGGGGGTTTTTAAAAAGGGTTTTTTTTTAAGGGGGGGGGGGTTATTGAAGGGTTGGGGGGTGAAATTTTTTGGTTTTGGGGGTTTTTTTGTAGGGTTTTTTGGGGGTAATTGGGTTTTTGGGATTTTTGGGGGGTTTTTTTTTTTAAAGGGGGGGTTTAAAAGGAAAATTTTGAGGGGGGTTGGGGGGGTTTTGGATTTTTTTTTTTTTGGGTTTTAAAGGTTTTATTTTTTTTTTTTTGGTTTTTTGGGGGGGTTTTTTTGTGTTTTTGTGGGTTTTTAAAAAAAAAGGTTTGGGGGGAAAGGTAATTTGTTTTTTGTTTTTTTTGTGGGGAAATTGTAAAGGGGGGGTATTTTTGGGGGGTTTAGTTTTGGTTTTGGTTTTTGGGGGGGTTGGGTTTTGGGGTTTTTGTGGGGGTAAAATTTTAGGTGTTTTTTGTTTTGGGAATTTTTTTTTTGGGGGGGGGTTGTTTTTGGGGTTTGGGGTTGGGTTTTTAGGTGGGGGGTTGGGGGGGGGGGTTTTGGTTTTTTTGTGGGGGTTTTTGAGTGGGGGTTTTTTGGGGGTTTGGGGGGTTGGGGTTTTTGAAAGGTTTGGGGGGGGTTTTGGGTTTAAAAAGGGAGTTTAAGGTTTGGGGTTGGTTGGGGGGGGTGGTTTTTAAAGTTTGGGTGAAGTTTTGGGGAAGGGGGTTGTTTGGGGGTTTTTTGGGGGAAGGGGAAGGGGTGTGGGGGGAGGGTTTTTTTAAGGTTTTTGGGGGTTTTTGGAATGGGGGAAAGGTTTTTTTTGGTTTAGGGGGTTGGGGGGGATTGGGGTTGGGGTTTTGGGGTTTTTTTTAGGTTTGGTTTTTGGTGGGAATTTTTTTTTTTTTTTATGTTGGTTTTGGTTTTTTTGTAGGGGGGGTGTTTGGGTGGTTGAAATTTAAAATGGAAAGGGGTGGTTGGGGGGAAATTTTGGGGGAGAAAGGGAAAGTTGGGGGGGGGAATTTTTTTGTTTTTGGAATTTTTTAGGAGTTTTGGGTTTTAGAGGGTGGTTTTTAGGTTTTTTTTGGGGTTGGTTTTGGATTTTGGGGGGAAATTTTTAAAGGTTTTTTTGGGTTTTTGGGTTTAGGGGTATGGGAAAAGGGGTTTTTGGGGGGGGGTTTTTTTGTTTATGGGGGGTTATTTGGGTTTGGGTTGGTTTTAAAGGTTATGGGTTTTTTTGGGGGGGGGGAAGTTTTTTTTAAAGGGATTGGTTTGGGGGGGGTAAAAGAGGGAGGGGTTTTTTTTGGGTGGGGGGGGTTTTTTGGGAAATTTTTGGTTTGGGGGGGGAGGGGTGTTGGTTTTAAATTGTTAGGGGTTTTGGGTTTTGGGGGGTGGGGGGGGGGGGAAGGGGGGGAGGAGTATTTTAAGGGGGAAGGTTTAATTTGTTTTTTTTGGGGGGTAGGGGGGGGGGGAGTGGGTTGGGGGGGAAATTTTGTTTTTAGTTGGGGGAGTGGGTTATTAATTGGGGTGGAATTTTTTGGGGGGGGGTTTTTTATTGGGGAGTTTTTTGGGGGGTTTTTGTGGGTGTTGGGGGGGTGGGGGAAGGGGTTTTTTTTGGGGTTTTTTGAAAAAGGAGTGGGTTTTGGGGGTTTGGGGGGGTAGGGTTTGGGGGGGTTTTTTGGGGGGGGGGGTTGATATTTAAAAAGGGGTTTAGGGGGGGGGGGTTGGGGTTATTTGGTTTAAATTTTGGGGGGGAGGGGGGTTGGGGGTTTTGGGGTTTTGGAGTTTGGGAAATTGGGGGGGGGTGGGTGGGGGAAGTGTTTGGGGGGTTAGTTTTTTGGGGGGAAGGGGGGTTTGGGGTTGGGGGTGGGTTTTTTGGGGGGGGTTGTTTGGGGGGGGAGGGGTTTATTTGGGGGAAAATGGGGGGAAATTTTTAAAGGGGGTTTGGGGTTGGGTTTTTTGGGTTTTTTATGGGGGTGAAGGGGTTTTTTTGGGGATAGTGTTGGGGGGAGGGGGGGATTTTTTGGGGGGGGTTTTTTGAGGGGGGGTTGGGGGGGGGGGGGGGGGGGTTTAAAAGGGGGTTTTTTGGGGAGGGGGGGGGTAGGGTTTGGGGGGGTTGGGGAAAAATTTTTGGGAAATTGGGGGGGGATTGGGGGGGGGGTTGGGTGGGGAAAGGGGGGGTTTGAGGGGGGGGTGGGTTTTTTGGGGAAGGGGGGGGATTTTTTTTGGGGGGTTTTTTGGGGGGTTTGGAGTAATTGAGGTTGTGTGAGGGAGATTTGGGGGTGGTGGGAGGGTTATTTGGGGGGGAATTTTTGGGGGTATGGGGGGGGAATGGGGAGGAGAGTATGGTTTAATGGGGTTAGTTAGGATTTGTGGGGGGAGTGTGTTGGGTGTGAGGGTGTGTGGTGTTGTGTGGTATTTTTAAATAAGAGGGTGGGTGAGGTGAAGGAGTGTGTTGGAGGTTTATGGGGGTTGTGGTTTGGGGGTGTGTTGGAAGGTTTGATGGTTTGTGAAGGTGAGTTTAGATTAATGTAGTAGTATTGTTGGAGGGGTAGGGTGTGTGGGTTGAGGGGGTTGAGGGGGAGTTGTTGTTGAGGGGGGGTTTGGTTTAATTGAGAGTTGTAAGGAGGGGGGGTATAGGGGTGTTATGGGGGGTAGTGGTTGTTTTTAGGGGGTGGTTGTGTTGGGGAAAGGGGGGGGGTTTTTGTGTGGTGGTGGTGGTGAAATATGGAGGGGGAGTGTGTGGTATATTTGAGGGGAGTGGTGTATGATGGGGTTTTTAAATGGGGGGGAGGGAAAAATTATGGGTTGAATGGTGTAGGTGTGGTTGGGGGGTGTATGGGGGGGAGATTTGGGTGTGGGTAATGGGGTTGGTTTATGGGAGGATGTGAGAGTTTTGGGGGGGGGGGGGGGTTGGAGAATTATTGGGGGTTAGTGGGGTTTGTTGGTATTTGGGGGTTTTGTTTTGTTGATGGGGGGGGGTGATTGGGGGGTGGGAGTGAGTGGGGTTTTTGTGGGTGGGATGTGGATTTGATGGTGGTGTGATGTGTGTTTTTGGGATAATATGGGGGGTTTGGGGGGGAGGGTTGTGTTTGGTTGGGGAGGGAGTTGTGGTGGTTGAGTGATAGGAATTTAGAGGGGGGATGGGGGGGTGAGAGAAGGGAATTTGTGTGGGTTAGGGAGGGGTGTTGTTGTTGTGGTTATATTTTTGGGTTTTTGGGTGGGTGTTTGGGGTGTGGGGGTTTGTGGGGTAAGGGTGTGAGGGGAATTGGTGGGGAAATTGGGGGTGGTTGGAATGTGGGATATGTGGGGGGGGAGTGGGGGGGTAGTGTTGATTTTGGGGGTGGGGGGGGGGGGTTATTGGGTGATGTTTTGGGAGGGTGGTGTGGGATTGTGAGAGGTGGGGATGTGTATAATTGGGGGTGTGGAATTTGGTAGGAGTGGGGGGTTGGGGGGGTGGGGGGTATGGTGGTTGTGTGTTTGTGGGGGTGGTGGGGTGGGCGTGATATGGGGTGTTAGGGTATTTTTATGTGGATGTTGTGGGGTGTTGGTGTGGAGTAAGGGAAGGAGGAGGAGTTGAAGTTAGTATGAGTGTGGATAATGGTTAGGGGTTTTGAGAGTGTTTGGGGAAGTGGAGTTGATGGGGTGTATTTGGGGGTGTTGGGGGGAGGGGGATTTTGAATGTGGGTTTGGTTGAGGAATTTGGAAGTTTTGTAAGTTTGATGTTTGGAGGGGGGGGTGGTGTTTAGGGAGGGGATGTGGGGAGTATGGGTGAGGGGTTTGGGGGATTTTATTGGGGGGGGGGGGGAGGTTGGGTGGTGGGATTGTGGGGTGGGGAGTGTGGGATGGAATGGTATGGAAATTGTGGGAATGTTGGTGATGATTATGAAGTATGTTGTGGGGGGTGGGGGTTTGGTGTTGGGAGGGGGTTTTTGGGGTGGGAGATGGGAATTGTGTTTTGGGGTAATGGTGGGATGTTGGGGTTTGGGTAAGGAATGGGTGGTTTTGGGGGGGGGGGGGGGGGGGGGTTGTGAGTTTGTGGGGTGTTTATGGTGGGGGGGGAATGGGGGGTTATTGGGAGGGGAGGGGGTGTTATTGGTAAGGGATGTGTTTTGGAGTGGGGGAGTGTTGGGGGTTGTTTGTGGAGGTGTATGATAATGGTGTGGGAAGGGGGGTGTTGTGGGGTTTGGAGGGGGGTGGGTTTGTGTGGGGGTTTGGGGTGGTTGGGGGTTGGGGATTGTAGGGGTGGGTTGGGGGTGGGGGTGAGTTTGGGGGGGGTTGGTTGTTTTTGTGGATGAAGAGGGTATTTTTTTTTTTTGGGGGTGGGGGGTTTTTGTTAGGGGGAGTGTGGGGGGTGTGTTTGGGTGGGTTTGTGGGTTGTTTGGGGTAGGATTTGGGGGGGAGGAATGGATGGGGGGGAAGGGAATTGGGGGTAGTAGAATTTTTTGGGGGGGGGTGGGTGGGGTAATGTGTTTATAGGGTTGGGTAGTGTTTTGGGGAAGGGTTTGTGTTAGTGGAAAGGGATTTGGGGGTTGGGTGGGGGGTTTGAATTGTGGTGGTAATGTGGGTGGGAATGGTGGTAGGGAAAGTTTGAAGTGTTTGGGTGGAAGTTATGGGGGGTGAGTTGGGTTTTGGTAGTGGGGGGTATTGGGGAGTTGGGGGGGTAGTAGTTAGGGGAGTGGGATAGGGGTTTGGATGGTATGATAGGATTTGGGTGGTGGGTAAATGAGGGGTTTTTTTGGTGTTGTAAAGGGAGTTTGAATTTTATTTTTGGGGGAAATTGTAGTGTTTTATGAGGGTTAGGGGGTTGGTTTGGGTTGGTATTTTGAGGAGGTGGGTAGTTGTTTTGGTGGTGGTTTGTTTGTATGTTGTGGGGTATTGTGGAATGGGTTGTTTGTGGGGTAGGGGGAGATTTGAGATGTTGAATTTGGTGGGATGTGGTTTTGTGAGGTGGGGGGGGGATTTTTGGTGGTATGGGTGGGGGGGTGTTGGAGGGGGGGGGATTTGTTGGGTTGTTGGGGGGGGAAGTTGTTTTGTAATGATATGGTTAAGTGGGGTTTGTATTTTAGGGGGGTTTAGGGTTGGTGGTGTGAGTGGTGGGGATGTGGTGGTGTGTGGGGTTTTTAGGTGTGGGGGGGGTGTGTTTTGTGTGTGGTAATTGGTGGTTGGATGGGTGTGGGGGGGGTTTTGTGGGGGGGAGGTTTATTGTGTGGTAATTTGGTGTGGGGGAGGGTGGGGTAGTGTGTGTTGGGGGTGGGTGTTGGGTTTGTTGGGTGTGTTATGGGGGGTTTGTTTGTGGATTTGTGTTTTGATGAGTTTGTTGGATTGTTTGAGTTTGGTTTTGAGGGATTGGAGTGTGTGATTTTGGTTTTTAGGATGTTTTTTGGATGGGGTTTGTGATGATGTGTTTTGAGTGAGTGGTAGGGGGATATGGATTGAGTGGGTTTGTTGTGATTAGTTTGGGGTGAATATTTTTGTTGAGTATGTTTGATTGGGTTTTGTTTTGTTTTTTGGTTGTTGTGGGTATTTGGTTGTTGGAGTTGGTTTTGGGAGGAATGTAGTGAGTGTTTATTTGGGGGGTGGGTGGGTGGTTTGATGATTTTTTGAGGGGTAAAAGGATTTTTTGAGAGGGGTGGGTGTAGGGGAGGGGATAAGGGTTGAAGAATTTGAGGGGGAATTGGGTGAGTTTTGTGGTGGGGGGATGGGTTGGTTAGGGGGGAGTATTAGTGGATATGTGTTTGAGAAGGGGGGGGGGAGTTGTTGGGGTAGAAGGGGAAGGGTAGAGTTTGTTTGTAAGGTGGGGGGGGGGTTGGGGTTGTGGAAGGGTGTGTGAGTTGGGGTTAGGATTGGGTATAAGAAATTATGATTATGTATTTGGGTGATTAGGAGATTGGTTGGGGGGAGGATAGGGATTTTTGGGGGGGAGGTTATTTTGGGGTTATGTGTGTGAGAATTGAGGAGTGGGTAGAGAGGAGAAGGATGGGGGTTTAGGTGGGTGATGAGGTGGGTAGATGTTGGGGGTAAGTGTTTGAGGTTGGGGGAGTGAAGGAATGAATGTATAGGTGTTATTGGTTAGGGTGGGTGGAAGGGGAAGGGATGGGGGGATGGGGGGGGTTAGGTTTTTTGAGGGGAGAGGGGTGGGGGGGGGGAAGATATGAGGTTATTGGGGGGGGGTGGTGAATGTAAGTGGAAGGGTGAGGGTATGGTTTTATGGGGGGTTTGGGGTGAGTTGGGAGGGTGGGGTAAGGGTTATAGGAGGAGTTTAGGTTTGGATGGGGGTTAGGTTTGATTGAAGGTGTTTGGGGGGAAGAGTGGTGGTTTGTGGGAGAATTTGTAGATAAGTTTTGGATAGTTTTGAGGTTAGTGTAGTTTTAGTGTGTTTTGGGGGTGGGGGGGGAAGGGGATTTGGATGATGGGAAGTGGGTGATGTGGGGTGAGGGGGGGGGGTGAGAGGTTGTGGGATGTAGAGGAGGGGTAGGAGGGTTTGGTGGGGGAGATGGAGGTGGGAAGGTGGAGAGTGAGGGTGTGGGATGAGTGGGGGTGTAAGGGGGGGGTGGAGAGGGATGATTAGTAGGGTAGTTAGAAGTTTTTGGGGGGTTGTTGAGGGGGGGGATGGAGGTTGGGAAGTGAGGTTTTTGGAGGTAGTATGTGGTTGTGGGGTGGAGAGAGTGGGGTTTGGGGGGGTTGTAGTGTTTTTTGGTGGTGGGGGGGGAGGGTTGGGAGGATATTGGAGGAGAGTATTATGGTGAGGATTTGGGGTTTGGTATATGGGGAGGGTGTTGGTGGTGTGGGGTTGGGGGAGTGGTGTGAATGGTGGGATGTTTTGGGGTGTGGGGTGTGGGGGGAGAGTGGATGTGGGTGGAGAGAGGGATGTGAGGGGAGTTAGATGGGTTTGGGGGATTGTGATGGGGGAGGGAGGTGAGTGTTATGGGGGGTGGAGGGGTGGGGGGGGGGTGGAGTGTTTTGGGGTGATAAGGGTGGTGGGGGGGGGTAGTTGGAGGATTTGGGGGGATTAGATATGGGGAGGAGATGATGTTTGATGGGGGGGTGGAGAGGGATGAGTGAATTTTTGGGGTGGGTTGGGGGGAGAGGGGAAGGGGGGGAGGGGAGTGTAGGGTTTGGAAGATATGATTGGATTTTGGGTAGGATTGGGTAATGGAAGAGGGTAGGGGTTGGAATGAGTTTGGTTTGGTAAGTTGTGGGGGTGAGTGGTGGGGGGAGGGAGAAGGTTGTTATGGTGTGGGTATGAGGTGGTGGTGAGGAGCTGTTTTTGTGGGTAGTGGGGGGGGTTGGGGGTGGGGGTGGTTGGTTGTGGATGGTAGATAAATGTGGGATTGAAGTGTTTATTGAGGATAGAGTTTTTGTTGTAGGAGGGGTAGGAGAATTGTTGTAGAAGAAGGGTAGAAGAAGTATGAGTATAGGAGAGTGGTTATGAGGGGAGGGGGAGGGTGTTTTTTGATAGTAAGGTGGGTTAATGTGATGAGGGGGGTAAGAAGTAGTTTTGTTATGATGGTTGTGATATGTTTGTTATTGGGGGATGCGGGGTTGATGGTGGGTTGGGGTGTTGTTGGTGGTGGTTTGAGGAGTAGTTTTGGACGTTGGGTTACAGTGGTTGGTTTTGTGGGTTTGAGGGGATAATGTGGTTGATGAGGGTGCTGTTTGTGGTAAGAGGGGGGGGGTGTGGTGTGTTGGCATTGGGGGGAGTGGGTAGAGGAGGAGGAGGTTTAGGGATGTAGTTGGGGGAGGGGGGAAGGTGTGATGGGAATGGTGAGGGGGGTTTAGAGAGTTTTGTGGGTGGTTGAGTAGTGATTTGAGGAGAAGAAGTTGGAGGGGAGAATGGAGGGAATGTAGGATTTTGGGGGAGGGTGATATGGTGAGTGGGAGTGGTGAGTTTGTGATTTGGGGAAGAAGAAGTTTGAGTTTATAGTGGTGGGTGGAAGGGAGAGGGGAATTTAATGTTAGTGGGAGAGAGGGGGATGGTTGTTGGAGGGGGTAGAGTTGAAGATGGGGGGAGATGAGGGGGTATGGAGGGTATGATGTTTTGTTGAGGTATGTGTTAGAGAGGGGTAGGGGATAAGTTGTTGAGGAGAGGGGGGGGATGGGGGGGATTGTAGGAGATTTTGGGGTGAGTTGGGGGGGAGTGAGTAGTGTGAATGATAGAATGGTGATAGGTTGGTGGGGTGTTGATGTGGGGGTGTGATAGGGGTAGGAGGATGATGTTTGGGAGATATTGGTTTAGGGTTGGATTTATTTGTGGGGTGAGTGGGGTGTGAGGGAGGGATGGAGGGAAGTGGTGGTGGGTATAATGGGGGTTTGTGGATTGGTGGTTGTGGGGTAGTGAAGTGATGTTGGGGAGTTTATAGAAGGTGGTAATTAATGTGTATTATATTGTGGGGTGGAAGTTTAGTGGAATTGTTGGGGTAGATGGGGGGGGAAGGTGGGGTGTTTGGGTGAGTGGTTTGGGGTTTTGGGGTGTTTGGGTGTTGTGGGGTGTGTGGTTTTGGGTGTGGGTTTTGTTGGGGTTGGGAGTCGTATTTTATTATGCTTGACTGGTGGATTTTTTTTTGGTGGGGTTTTGGTGTTGGTGGGGGGGTTGGTTTTGGGGGTTTGGGTGGGGTGGGGGGTAGTAGGTTGGTTGTTGTTTTTTTTTTGGTTTTTTTAT
>JAFHKX010000034.1:0-34489 GCA_019022885.1 Schlechtendalia chinensis
ACGTAATTAGTAGGGTTCGGATTTTGAGGCAATATAAATGATGAAAAAAAGCACTTAAAATGTGAAAAAGGCAAAAAAAGGCATTTAGAAGTTGTAAAAAGCAAAAAAAAGGCATTTAAAAAAAAAGATGTAGGGTGAAAAATTAAAAACTTATTATTAAAAAAAATCAACAACCATTAAGTATTAAAAATAAATAAGGCATTTAAAAAATATCGATTCTTAAATATATAATGTATAAAAAAAGTATTGTGTGTTAAAAAATAATTGACAAACATTATATTTGATAAACTGTCTTTCGTAATTTTTGACGGTTCGGACTTAAAATATTTTTGTATATTGAAAACCATGACATGTGTCAAAGCTGTGAACTTTATAGCTATTATTGGATAAGGTCTTATCAATTTGTACCATTGAATTATAAAAATTATTAAAAAAATAATTGTAATAAATTGATAATTTAACAAAAAATATATAAAAAGGCAAAAAAAATTTATAGGGGAAAAAAAGCAAAAAAAGGCAAAAATAATGTTTATCTCTTAGCATAGAATTAAAATGAACACATTTTTTATAAGAACTGTCTTTCTATCACTTCCCAAATAAAAAAAAGGATTTGCCACAAAATCCGAAACCTAGTAATTAGCATACTAAAGATATTATAATGTACAAAATGTACACCCAAGACTACCCGTGATCTCGTCTCCTCGTCAGTGTGTGCGCACACCCAACTACGATCCATATTCAGGGACCAATTCTGTGTTTGCGGGACATAAATTTAGTTTCGCGAAATTTTAATTTGAGTATTGGTTAATTTTATATTTGTCGGTGAATTCGCTTTGGAAGTGAAGTCATCGACCCAACCTTTTTTCTCTTTCTGTTTATCGTTTGATGTCTTTATGCGATCGTGTCGTCTTGCGGATACCAGTTGAGACATCGAGCACGAGCTAAGGTAAGAAATTTACTATTTGACAATTTGTTTTCGAGTTATTGCCTCACATATTTTATTTTCATTCTTTTTATAATTTTTTTATATCCTTACGTGAAATATTCCTAAACGGTTCTCGAATCCACCACCCGTATAATAATAATACCTACCCTGGTCTCCTTTCTTAAAAGCGACCTTTATAAATTTTACTTATTATTTTAAGTATTATTACAAAGTAGCGCCCAACACAGGAAACAGTTTAAGTTATTTTTAAATAATGAAATATTTAAATAAACCAATCGGTTTGTGAAAAGCTAACTTTTCTAGTGTATCAACGACTTGGGTGCACCGATTAAATAAACAAAACTTATACGAATTATCTAGAAAACTTAAAAAACTACAGGTATAGTGGTTTGAGGAAATGATAGCTTTTTAAAAATATTAAGGCTGAATTCCCACCAGAAGATTTTTGAAGTCCCTGTGAAAAGATAATTTCTCTACCAAATCCAATAATACACGTAAAACAATCCTTAGGAAGAAAAAATATGGCAGACAACAAAAAACCTTATTTCAAACCGGGTAAATTATCGGAGGCTATATCGGAGGATATCGATCAATTTCTAAAACGTTTTGAAAGGGCCGCTAAATTAATGGGTGGACTGATTCCGAAATAGCCAATATATTGTTGTTTATCTGGCACCTAACGTAGCACTTAATTTCTATGAAAATGTTCATTACTTGTTGATTTTATTGAATGGGAAGAAAAGGGTTGAAACCCTCAATAGCACGATATATTGAATTATGGAAAATAAAAACATTAGATGAAATAAAAACAATATCAGAAAATACGTTATCTAATCGTGGTTCGGTTGCGTAACAGATACTATATCCAGCACTAATATTTTGATTTGATACACTCTATGATACACGATTGAGAGTATTTGAAAATGAAAATTCGCGCGCGCGTATAAATGTTATCATATTGTTATCTACGCGGTACGAGATTAACCAGAAATGAACGTTAACTCTACCGACACTGTTAACGTCATAAGAAACAAATTCGGGTCTACGTTATCGCTATAGACGCGTTACAATTTGGTATTTTGCGGAATTCGTTGATGAAACTTAATCGTCGGTAAGTTAATAGTTCATAGTCTTTGTACATTCATTTATGAGGGGTTTCGAGAAACGTCAGAACCTCGCAAGAGAACATGATGATTTCGCGTGAAGAATATAAAAGGAAAGACAAAAGAAATAGAAAACGCGTAATATTGTTATTCCTCGGGATCTGGTAAGGTTTATAAAAAAATAGATTTTTTGTTCTTTTAGCTTCTCAACTACGGGAACGTATGAAATAGAGCACAAAAAGAAGTGGTTTAAACCTCGCAAAAAAAAAAATCATGAAAAAGCTTGAGAAACCAATTTATTGTCAAGCGCTATCGAAAATAGCGAAATTTGAGGAGAACAAAGGTCCAATTAACCTAACAACATATTGGTAAATTATAACTATTGGAGGGGTTTTATTTGGACATTAATTTTTAATATGAAATGTTTTTGGTGATGTTGATTTGGAATGGAGTTGTTTGCACAGTACTTGGCACTGTTATCGACGTGTTTGATATTTATTCTGGTTTATATGCGTTTGTGTATTCAAGAAGTTGGTGATTTTTTAGTTGGGGGTTATTTAGTATTTTATCTGATATAACAATAACACTTATATGAAATTAATATTAGTAAAAGCAAGTATATGTGCTAATATTTATATTAAAAATTTTATTTAGTTATCAGTATGATCCCGTAATTAAATTTTTTTGTATGTTGTACGATTGTATACTTTGAGTATTGGGTTAGATTTCGGAGTGGTTTGTGATGTGTTGTATATAATAATCTTATTCCTATTTTTATTTGGGTAATACTAAGATTAGAAAGGTGAATGCTTGGCAGTGGCTTGAGTGAATGTAGAATGTCCCTTTATAAGGGTTTGTGTAAAAATCCATAGTGTAATTATATTTGTATTTGTGAGTGTGTAATGGTACATGGTGGGGGTGTGAGGTTAGATTCGTTGGGGGTGTTATTTAGAGCGTCAAAGTTTTAAGTATTGGTAATGTATGGTGTTTATTGGATAGTTGCGTAAGATCCGTGGTGATGTAGTGTGGTTTCGTGGTAGTTATTATTAGAAAGGATATAGGTTTGTGTTGGGTTTAGTAAATAAGTTGTTTTGATGAAATTAGGTATAGGGTGTTGATAGGGGAAATGTAATTCACTTTATGGTGATTGTAAGGAGGTTTTGTTAGGTCAGTATTTTAGTTTGTTTTTTTGTTGTCTAATTGGTTAGGGAATGTAGTTAGTATCATTTGATACCAATACAAAATTAATGTGTGAGGGAGGGGTTATATTGGGATTCTTAATATTATGTAAAGTTGATTTTATGTGATGTTTGTGTGGTATTTTTATGTTTAAGATTTTTAGGTGTTAGACTAGATGTTACGTTTGTTATGGTTTGTGGGTTTGCATGGTGTTATTGTTAAGTGGTGTTTTTTTAAAATAGTAGATTGAGATTAGGATGAAAGTAACGTGAATTTGCCAGATTTGGGGAAGGATGTGATATTCAAAGGAATATTGGTGTAAAAATATAGGATTATATTATTTTTTCATTTTATTGTGTGGTTGTAGAGTGAAAGGTTTGGGATTATATGTAGGGATTTTAGTGTTATTGATGTGACAATGAGGTTAGATAATGATGATTGGGTAAGGTGTATAAGTGGAGGTTTTTGGTTAGTTTTTTGTTTGAAAATTTGGTATTGTTGTAGATTGGATGGGAGTTTGGTAAAAGGGGGGGGGTTGTAGTTGTATTGAGTGGTAATAGTTAGAAAATAATGTTATAGGGTGTTTAATTGGGGGTTTGATTATGTGTTTGTTTGTGTTACATAAGTTGGGTTTAGAGAAGGATTAGAGCATTAGTTTGATTTTGGGATGTTTATAAGGGTTTTTAATTTTGTTGGTATTTTGGAGTTTTTTCCAGGTACGATGGTGGATTATTATGGGGATGATTTTTGTTTGTGGTTGTTTTTGGTTTGTATATTAGGTATGGGGTTGTTTGGCTGGAATAATTGTTATAATACTAATTTTTTATATAGGTTTCATTGGTGGTTCATTTTATTTATTGGTAATTGGTTGGTTGTGTTTTAGTATGTTGTTTCAGAAAATTGGTATGAGTTGAGATTATGTAGTGTATTGGGGTTTGTTTACTTTGAGATGTAAGTTTTTTTAGTTGGGTGATGAGTAGGAAGGTTTTTATGGGGATAATTTGGTTTATATGAGGGGTTATTTGTAGAGGTGTTTGAAATTTTTTTTTTGGGTTTAATTTTATAGGTATTTTTGTGTAAATAGGGGTGTTTAGTGTATGGTGTTGGTTTAATTTGATATTATAATTATTGGGGTTTTTACGGTTGTGGCGTAAAGGTAAACGAGAGGAAATAGGAATGAGAAGTTGTAAAAATATTTGTGGGTGATATATTGGAAAGTTTGAGTATGGGATATTGTTTGTTGTGGGTTTTGTTGGTTATTGAATTTTAGTATTTTATAAAGTTGATGGTTGCGATATAAAATGAAAGTTAGTTATGTGATGTTGTGTACCCTGGGTATCTTTAATTTTGGTGTGTGGGTTTGTTAGGTTTTGTGTGGGTGCAGTTTGCGATTTAGAAATTGTGTTGGTTATTTTTTTTAGGTGTGAATGGGGTATGATATTTTTTGGTGGTTTTATTTGTTTTTTGGATAGTTGGTGAGAGGGTTTGAATGGGTTGTTGGTAGGAGGTGTTGGATTTTGGATTAGGTGTATTGTTTGATTTTTTTTTTGGTGTTTTTTTTGAGGGGTAAGAATATAGTTGATGGTTGGGGTAATGTTGTTGGTTTGATGATGTTTTGTTAGTGGTTGTTTGGGTTGGTGTGGGTTTTGTTTTGTGAATGGTGGGGGTTTATTTGGAGTTGGTGTTATTGTAATGAGTTAATGATGTAGTGGGTGGAGATTGGGGGGGGGGGGGTATGATTTATCGTTGTGTAGTGTGTTGAAATAAGAGTTGGATTTTTTGTATTTTGGTTGGTGTTGGGGTGATTGTATTGTGAGGGGTGGTTTTGGGATGGAATTAGGGGTGTTGGTGTGGGTAGTTGTGGTTTGTTATATTTTTGTGGAGTTTGTTTGGATTGTGGTTTTGTTGTGGGTTTTATAGTAGTTGGGTGTGGAGTCTAGTGTTGGGTGATTGGTGGGTTTTTGTTTGTTAGTTGTGTGGGGGGTGGGTTGTGGAAGGGTTTTTGATGTGGATGTTGGGGTTATTTTGTTGGAATGATTGTTTGTTGGTGTGGGGGGTTATGATTAGTATGGGGGGAAGGTTTATGTTTATTGGGAGTGGTGTTTGTGTTTGTGTTGGGTTGTGTGGTTGAGGGAGGTGATTGAATGATTTGGGTTGGGGGTGTGTGGGTGTGGGTTGGGGTGATTGTGGGGATGAGTGGAGTGTGGTGTTGTTATTTTTAGGGGTATTTATGGGGTGTGTTTGTTGGGGAGGGATAGTTTTTGGATTGTTTTATGTGTATTATTGGGTGGGATAGGAGGATGGATATGTGGCGGTGGTTGGGGGTTTGGGTTTTGTTTTTGTGGTTTTTTTTGTCTTTTTGATTTGTTATGTATATATTCAGTTTGATTTATTGTGTGATTGTGGGGGTTATGTTAGGAGTGGTGGTATTACTGATTTAATACTTTTTTATATAAATAAAATATATATATTATTTGTTTTGATTTGTATGTTAAATATAAGATGTTTTTTAATTATATTCTTATTTTATTTGCCTAATGTATCTACTGTATAATTATATCCGATTATATTCATACAACATTGAAAGCGTTTTTTCGTATATTTTGTTGTGGTTATGGTTAATTTAATTACACAATTTTTTTCATATTAATATCTTATTTGGGATAAAGGTTTTGGTGTTTTATATGGGGTTTTTTTTGTGATTGATTTTAATTTTTGGGTAGGTGGTTTCGTTTGGGATTTTGTTTTAAGATTGAGTGGGGAAATTATTGTAGTTGAATAATTGTTGGGTTGGGATATTAATGAGTGTGTGGAGTGGGTAATGTTTTGTTTATGTTTTGGAAAGAAGTGATGGTATTAGGGGAGATTAATGTGAGGTATTTTTTAAGTAGTTGGAAATTTGGTTTAGTGAGCGTGTTATAAAGAGGAGTAGGGATGTTAATAGGATGTGGGTATTTTAGTTTTATTGAGATGTGGTATCATTGAGGGTATGGTTAGTGGGGATTTGATTAAATGGGATGAATAGTGTGTGAATTTAGGGTGGTGGGTTAGTTTTTTTTTATTGTTTGTTTGGTTGTGAATGTTATAGATGTTTGGTGATGAAAAGGGTTTTGTAGAGAAGGGGTTTGGGAGGATTAATGTTTGTAAAGAAAAGGTAGAAAAGGAGTTGATTTGGGGGAATAAATTATAGTGTGAAGGGGGTAATATTTTGTGTTTAGGAGGGGGTATGGATTGTGTTTTTGGGAGGTTTATGATAGATGAAGGGTTAATTTTAGAGGTTGAAATTGTTTTTGTTTTTATAGTTAAAATGATAGTTAGTTTTATTTTGTGGTAATTAGTGGGTGTGTATCAATGTGTTTTTGGTGTAGGAAGTAGGTTTATTTGGTTTTATTGGTTTTGGTATCACTTAAATATTTTTTCAGTTTTAGGTCTATTATATTGGGGTTTAGAGATTTTTTTTAAGAGGTGTTAGGTTGTTTTTGAATGCTTTTTTTATTTTTTTTATGTATTTTGGGGTTTTTTAGATATTGGAAGTGATAGGTTGCTCTTTTACTTGGCAATAGGTTGTATGTTTTGTTTATTTATTAGGGGTTTGTTTTGGTGGTTTTGTGTGTATATTTTTGATTTTGTTTGTATAATTAAGGTTTTTTTCGTAATATTTGTGAATTGAATTTTTTACATTATTATGAATGAGTAATAGGATTAATGGTTGTTTTTTGTGGGGGTTGTGGAGGTTGGTATATTTTGTATTGGTGGGAGATTGAGGTTTGAGGGTTGTTTAGGTATATTATAAAATTCGAATATTTTGTATGTTTATGGTAGGTTTTTGTATTTTTGGATGTGATATAGATTATGTGGAAAGTGAATTAAGAGGGATGTTTGGAAGGTTAGGTTGTTGTTATTGAAAGTTTGATTTTGGGTGATTGGTGGGGTTTGTTATGTAGGAATTGGAGAGTTAAGGTGTTGGGTAATTTGGGGATGTTTTGTGATGATGTTTATTGTAGATGTTAGTAATATGTTTGGGGGATTTTAGGTGGTGAGAGGTGTATGTAAGTTGATGTTTAATATAATAAGGATATAGGTTGGGTTGGTTTGTTTTTGTAAGTTGAGTATTATTGTGTAATGGGTTAGAGAGTGAATATCGTATAAGATTTTGGGGAAATTGGGGCGTTGAGGCTGCCAGTTGATTTTATATATTTGTTTTGAGGTTGGATGGGTGGAGGTGTGTTATTATTTGGGGGGAGGGTGGGTGTGGTGTTTGATTGTAAGGGTTTAACTATATTTTAAATTTTAATGGATGGGTTGGTGTTGTATTGAAAGGGTATATAAAAGGTTGTGGAGTGTGGGTGATGGAAATATTATATATAATATTGATTGTTATATTTTTGTAAGAGTTGGAGACGTATTATTTGATTCTAGAGTTTTTGTTGTCCAGTTGTGTTAATTTACAAAATTTTAATTTATATGTGAGCTTACAGCCATAAGATAGAAATTATTGGTCTATTTAGTGTTTTTGGTTTTGTGTTGGTATGGGTTTTATAATAATCGAATAGTCACTTATTATGGTTTTGAAATTGTTTATTAGATGGAGTGTTATTTGATTCACTGTTTGAAGACTTTTGTAGTTATAATATTATATAAAATATTAAATGCTTGTAGGATTAGATGGTGTTGTTATGTTGATACTATTGTTATAGTTTTTTAAGGAGGGTGGTGAGGTCTATATTTTATGGATAGTTTTTGTTAGAATTGTATTTAAGGGATTTTGTTTATTGGGTTGTTTTTGGGTGTTACTGATTGTTTATTGTAGTATTTATTGAATGTTTTGTTGAGTTTTGTAAATTTTTATTACTTATTGGATTTGATTTTTTTAGTTATTTTTATGTAGATTTGTTAAGAAAGCTTCAG
The DNA here is from genome assembly GCA_019022885.1 of Schlechtendalia chinensis. NCBI lineage: Eukaryota > Metazoa > Arthropoda > Insecta > Hemiptera > Aphididae > Schlechtendalia > Schlechtendalia chinensis. The sequence continues at coordinate 8,137 of JAFHKX010000034.1, forward strand.
TTTGTTGGTTGGGGGTTTTTTTGGATGGGATTGTTGGTGTTTTTTTTTTTGGATGTTTTTGGGGTTGTTATAGTTTATTTCGTGGAAGGGTGTGTTGGTGGTTGTGTAGACTAAAATGCTTGGGGTTAGAGGATAGGGGGGTTTGTGAAGGGGGTGGTTTTAGTTTGTGGAGGTATTATTTGTTTATGGGTAGGGGATGGTTTGTGTTGGAGGTGGGGAAGGACAAAATTGTTTGTGGAGTGTTTGTTAGGATTCTAAGTTATGTTTTGGAGTGGGGGATGTTGTGTTATGTTGGTGGGGTGTTGGTTGTGGTGTGGGATGTTGGGATTTAAGGGGTGGTTTATTTGGGGGTGTATGGATTGGGAGTTTTTGGAAGGTTGATGTTAAAATATAGGGTTAAAAAATGTGTCGTTGTATGGTGATGTAGGGTTAGTTAAAGAAAGTGAGGATTTTAGGGAAAATGAGAAATAAAGGAAATAAGGAGATTGAAGATAATGATTTAGTTTTGGGTTGTGAGTGGGAATGGGGTTGGTAGGGTGGGTTGTGGAATGAGTGGGGAAGGGGGGGTGGGGTTATGGTGGGGAGGATGGTGGGTGGGAATTTATTGAGAATGATTTTAGTTTATGGTGTTGTGTGTGAAGTGGTTGTTGGGTGGATGGGTGGTGGGTGGGGTGTGTGGGGAAGAGGAGGAGTGTGGGGGTGTGGGGGTTTGTTTGGTAGTTTTGTGATATTGGTGGGAATTTAGGGTGGGGAGGGACGTTGGGGTATTTATTTGTGTTTGGGTTTGATGTTATTTAGGGGGGGAGGGGATTGGGGGGAAGGGGATTGAAGGGTTTGGGTGTTTTAGGGGGATGGATGGTATGTAAGGGTGTTTTGTGTGAGTTATTATAGTTGATGGGATGTGGGTGGGGGTTGATTGTGGTTGGGTGTAGAGGGGGTGAATTATTTCAATGGGGTGGGAGGGGGGGGGGGGTAGTGTTGGATATGTTGGTTGGGGGGGGGGGTGTATGGAAGTGAGTTAGGTGATGAGAGGTGATGAAGTGGGATGATTGGGGGGGTGGGGGGGGTAGGGGGGGAGGGGGGAGGTGTGAATGGATTTTATAAAATTGGATGATAAGGTTGAAGTGTTTGGGATGGGAAGATGGGGATTTGATAGGTTTGTTGTGGAAGATTTGATTTGTGGTGTTTTAGTGAATTTGAAGGAGGGTTTTAGGTTTGGGGTGGGGGTGGGGAGATTTTGTTTGATGTGTAATTGTATGGGTGGGTTGTGGTGGTGGTTGGAGGGGGAGGAAATTTTGTTGGGTGGGTTGTGGTGAGTAGGTATTGAGAGATGGTGTGGGATGGGGATTGAAGATTTTTTGGTGGGGGTGTTGGTGGGGGATTTATTATGTGGTTTGATGGTGAGGGGTTAGGGTATTGATTTAGGATGGAGTGAAGGGTGTTTGAGATTTAGGATTTTGTGTGTGAGGAGGGTGTTGGAATAGGTTGTTGGTTTGAGGTGGAGGGGTAAGGTGATATGGTTATGGTATAATGGGGATGGGGGGAAATAGGTTGGGGGGTGGTGTTTTAGATCGGGTTATAATTGTTGTTGTTAGGGAGAGGATGGATAGGATGGTTATTGGGGGAAGTTTGGTGTATTGATTGTATGGGGGGAATGATGTTGGGTGGAGTGTTGTATGAGGTGGGAGGATTGTGTTGGGTTTTTTTTGTGGAGGAGGGGAATTTGATGGAGGAATGTGGGGTAGGGGGAGGGAGGGATGGGGGGTGTTGTGTAGGTGTGGGGTGTGGGTGGTATGTAATTTTGATATTTAGAAGGGGGTGTGTAATTTAGTGTTGGTTTTGTGGGTTGGGGTGTTTGATTTGGTGATTGTTTTGGTGGGGGTGATAATTGTGAGGGTGGTGATAAGTGTGTGTATGGTATGTTGGGTGTGAGGGGGGATTGTGTGTGTAGGGTTATGTAGGGTATATTGGGTTTTTGGGTATTATTTTGGTTTGTGGTTGTAAAGGTTATGGTTGAGGATTTGAGAGTTGTGTGTGGGTGGGGGGGTAGTGTTGATGGATTGAAGGAGATTAGTTTAATTAGTAATTTAATAGTAGGTTGTTTTTTGAAAGGGGAGGGGAATGTAGGGTATGGGGGAATTTTTGTGATTGGGTTTTTGATGTGTTTTAAGGTATATTTGTTTTTTTGGTGGTGGTGGGGTGGTGGGTGGGATGGGGTGAGATGTTTTTTGGGTTGGTGTTGTGTGTGGGGGGGAGGGTTCTGGTTAAGTGTATTTGGGTGTGGGGTGGGAGTTGTAGGGTGTGGGGTTTGTGGGTTTTTGTGGTTTGGGGGAGGTGTTTGGTATGATGTTATTTGGTGAGTGGGTTGGAGGTGAGGGTGTTTTTTTGGTGTGATTTTTGTTGGTGTTTTTTTTGTGGTAATGGTTTTGGGGGGGGTGTTAGTTGGGGGTGGTTTTGTTGTGGATTGGGTATTTTGGGTATTGGGTGGGTGTTGTGGTGATGTGTGGGGGGAGAGTGTTTTTTGGTTGAATTTTAGTTGGTTATATGGTTGGTTTTTTTTTTTGGTTTGGGGGGTGATGTTGTTGTTTGGGTGTTGGTGGTAGGGTGGTATTGGGGTTGGGTTGGGTGGGTGTATTATGGGGGGGGGGGTTAGGTGGGGTGTGTGGTTTGTGTTTATTGTGGTTAGTGATTGGAGTAGTGGTGTTTTTGGTTTGAAGTTGTTGGGTGTGTGTGGGTTTATTGGGGTGTGGAGGTTATGGTGGATTAGAATGGGGTTGGTAGTTTGGGGTTTAGGATGTGTTTTATAGAGAGGTGTTGGTGTGTAAGGAGGATGATGGATTGGGTTGGGTTGGATAGTGGGGGGGTGGGGTTGTGTGAAATATGTGATGATGGGGTAGGTTATAGTTATATTTGGTGGTTGGGGGTGGGAGGGGGGTTTTGTAATGTGTTAATGGGGTATGGGGGAGGGTTTGTTTGTGGTGTAGTTTAGGGGAAGATAGGTTATTATGGTGGTGGGATTTGTTGTTATTTTTATGTGTTAATTGGGGGTTAAGTTATTTGTTAAGTATAGGTAGTGGGTGGAGGTGATGAGTTTAAGTTTGGTTTTGATTAAGATTTATGTGTTTAGAGTATATTTAGGTGTTTTAGTTTAGTAGTAATTTGTTATTTTTTTTGGAGAAGTGATTTTTGTGGATGGGTGGATTTGTTTTTGTGTTTTGGTATTAGGGGGTAATGGGATAGAGGTGTTTTTTGTGTGTAAATATGTAGGGGGTTGTTATTTTATGTATGTATAGGTGGTTAATTTTTGGTTTGGGAGTTAAAGTAGTGTAGAATGTGTTTATATTTTTATGAAGGGGATTGTGATTGAGTGGGGTAGGTAGTGGTGTGGGAGTGGGTGATTGTGTTTGTGTTTTTTATAGGTTTTGGGTTTTTTATTTTTTTATGGGTGTTGGGGTTTTTGATTTTTTTGATGGGTTTTTTTGTGGTGGGGGTTTTTGGTTTTTAGGTGGTGGTTTTTTTTTATTATTAATGTTGTGGTTTTTTTGTTTTGTGATGGGTTTTTTGTGAGTGGTGGTTTGTGTGTTTGGGTTTTTTTGGGGGGTTTTTTGTTGGGTATTAATGTGTGGGGGGGTGTTTAGGGAGGAGGTTTGGGGTGTAGGGGAGTAGGTTTTGTGGGGGGTGTGGTTTTAATGTATGGGGATTAGGATGGGTTAGGGTGTGAGTGGTGGTGTTGAGGGATTGGGGGTAAGGGTTGGTGTTTTTTGTGTTTTGTTGTTGGTTGTTTGGGGTGTTGGGTTATTTTTTGTGTTTTTTGATTTTTTTTATGGGTGTTTTTTTGATGTTTTTGGATTTTTGTGGGTAGTGTATGTTTTGGTTTGGTTTATATGGGGGTGTGTTTTAGGAAGGGATGATAGGAAATTTTTTTTAAGAGATTATTATTATTATTTTTTTTTTTGGGGGGTTGAGTTTTTATGGATGTTGTTTTTTGTGGGGTAGTGTTGGGAGTGATTTGTGTTGTAATTGGGGGGAAGGGGGGGATGGGGGAAAAAGTGATTAGGGGGGAAGGGTGTGGGGGGGTTTGGTGATTGGGTGGTATTGGTGGTGGGGTTGTTGGTTGTTGTTTGAAATTGGGTAATTGGTGGTTTAAGGTGAATTGTTGTATGTTTGAATATTATGTAATGGGATGGGGGATTGTTATTTTGTGTGGTTGAATTAAGGATTTTTTGTAGGTTGTATGGGGTGATTTTGTGTGGGGATTGGTGGGGGGTTATATATTGTTGGGGGGGGTGTATGGTGTGTGGGGTTGATGAGTTTGGTGGGTTTGAAGATGGGGTGGGTTGTAGGATGGGGGTGGGGGGGGGGTTGTTTTGGTGTTTGGGGGTTTATAGTATTATGTTGGGGTTTGGAATTGGGGGAGGGGTATTAGGAGTTTGAAGGGGGGAAGGGGGATATGGTTTTGAGGGGGGATGATGGTGTGGAAGCATTTGAATTCAATTAGTGTAGTTAGGAAATGCGTTGGTTGGAAATAATAGAGGTGGTGTAGGAGATTTTTGATTGAGAAGTATAATGGGATTGGTGGGGTTGTGAGGTGGTGTTGAGGGGTGGTATTAAATGGGAGAAGATATGGGTTTTTCAGGTTTTAGTAAAAATAAGTTGAAATGGGTGTTGGGGTTGGGGTTGATTCGGAAGTGGAGGGTGATAATATATGGGGGGGGTAAAGATGAGGAGTTGGTAGTGGGTTTTGGGGGGTTGGGTTTGGTTGGGTGGTATTTGGGAGGTTAATATGTATGATTATAGATATGGAAGGGTGGGGGTGGATATATGAAGGTAGGTGGGGGGTGGTGGGTTTTTTTCATAAGGTGAAGTGGTAATGATGGTGTTTAGGGTGGGTTTGTTTTGATATGTTTTTGGGTGGGGTATCAAAGATTGATTAATGTTTTTTGGTGGTTGAGGGTTGGTATTGTTTGTTGGATGTGATGGTAATGTTTTTTTTGATTTTGTATTTGGTTGGTTGTGGTAGTAGTTGTGTTGGATTAAGTGTTTGGTTGTGAGTTTGGTTATGGGTGTGATGGTATTTATTGTTGTTATTGGATTGAGATGTATTTTATTTTGGGTATGTGTGTGTTTGGTGAAGGATTGGGGTGTTATTTATGGATTAGGTAGTGGGTTTATTTTTAAAATATATAAATGATAAGGTGATTTTAAAATATATGGGTGTTTGAATGGTATGGAAATCAAATTGGTTATGAAGTTGACTTTTATTAGTTTTGGTGTTATGATTTTGGTTAGGGGTGTGGGGGGTTGGATTTGTAGTGTGTGTTGAGATGTTGGGATTGAATTGTTTTAAATTTTGTGTTTTTTGTGTTTTATTGTTATGGTATTTGGTTGGTATGGAATTTTATTTGTTTGTATTAAGTATATTATGTATATAATATTTTTATGCTTATGTTGGTTTTTTAAGTAGGTTGATGGTATGTGTTGGGAAGGGATTTATGGGATTTGTATGTTTTTTGTGGGTAGTGTTTGGGTTTTGATATAGGTTGGGGTTGTGATTTGTTGTTTGTTGATTTTTTTTGATGGTGTGGTATGTTAATAATTGTAGTTTGTACTGATGGGATATTATATGATATTATGAATGTATGTGCTCTTTTTCATGTCTGCTCTTTATTTAATGCTTTTTCCATTGATAGTGATGGATAACATCGGCTCATTGAACAAATTAATGGACTTTTTTGATTTTAACGGTTGGTAGGTTTAGTTTGCGAGTCTGCTGGATAGTAAAAAAAATCAATATACGATAGATTTGCAGTCTCACGTTCCATGGTATAATATTTTAATTTGTCCTGTAAATCCGTTAACTTATGTATTGTAGGAAATTTAATTTTGATAATAAGAAATAATCATTTCGTAATATATCACTTCACGAGGTATCATCAACTATTTGTGAAAATACGGGTAGGTAGTTAGGTATTAAAACTACCTATTCATAAAGTTGCATCTTAAAAGGAGTGTGTGAGTATGTATTAAAAATATAATTCATAATAATATGATACCATATTGCAACGATAGACAACGGAAAATATGAAGAATGATTGGAATCAGATATTCTTGTATTTCATTTATTTCCTTTCTAATTTTTTAGTGAGCAACATTCATTTGAGAACCTTCTTAAGGTCTCATGGTAATAAAATGGATTAATAAGTTACAAAAAGAATCATCGATATGGGTTTTCCCTAGTTCTTTCATAAAATCATCACTGGTATCCTTAATTGATAAGGGGTTAAGTTCTTTGCTGAGTCTCCTAGCCCACGTTATTGTTTAAGTAATATAAAGTTTTTTGCATGACTATTAGTGTGTGTAATGGGATAGATTAGTGCTAAGTTCAACCCGAATTCTAAATCTTGTTTTTTTAAATAATGCTATAGCTATTGTTGGAACTGGAAATCATATACAGAGAGATACTCAGTAAGAATTATACATCAGTATTTTGGAAGACAAAGAACTAAATCTTAAACATCAGAAATGGATGGGTTAACATTTTGAGAACATAAAAGTATAACCGTTTTAGAAAGAAGGATTTGATTATTTGATAAATTTACTCTGAGGAATATATTATATTCGAAATGAGAATGCAACTGTTCGGTTCTTGATGTTTGTTTGAATCGCCTAAAAGCAAAAGGCAAAAAAAATAAAAAAAAAACTTACCATACAACACATTCAAAACTTGATGAATAGAAACGATTAAAACAAAAGGAAATTAATAAACACCAAACCAAATAAGATTGGAATTCTAGGGACAAAAAAAAACACCCAACATTTTAATTTAACCGTATTAATGAATGATTACTCAAAAAAAAAGAAAGACTAGTTTGTTCGATAAATATTAATTAATTAAGTGTTTCGTAAAATTTGAATAATTTATTAATTGAAAAGAACAAAATGAAACTAACGGTTGTTTGGTTTTACTTTTAGTGTTGTATAATGTTAATATTAAAAGTTGCCGACCCATAATCGTTAATTTAGTAACAATAAAAAAAATATCAAACATAACGAACGAACATAATATCAAATATAACTATAAAATTGACTAACATTAAATAGACAGCTATATAATGATAAGTTTGCTCAGCGTTATTAAGACCATAAATAATTGAAAGAACGTCATAAAAGACTAAAAAGAAAATCGAACATATTAAACCGACACCGGAACCTTCAACCGAAAATACAGATCATTCAATTTAGTTAATCGGAGGAACGCCACGGCTGCACCGTGAAGGCACGGGCGAGGGACCCACTTCTCCCTAACGCCCCACTCGGCCCCCGTTCTTAACCCGTAAACTATTACTTAGTATCACCCTGAGGGATAAAGTCGAGTTGTATGATTTATATCCGTTTCAAAATAGAAATGTCTCCCAAATATGCTCTTAATTACAAAGGCCTTTGATTTTAGAAAAAATCAATTATCTAACGATAAATAAAATTAATGTTAAATTATAAATAAACAAAGACAAGTTTCAGTAGGTGCTTGAAGCTCGACGTCTCTAAATACATTGGATACGGAAACTAATCATTTATATTTAATAAACTAATGATCATATTAGCTTGTAAGAAAAATTTAATTATTAAAAATAAGATTCATGAAAAAAATAGAAAGAAAAACTAAGTACATTCTTAAAATTAAAATCACAAGCACCTAATCTTCGTTCTAGATTCGTAAATTTTTAATGATTTTTTTTAGATTGCTTTATACTTACAGACAATTTATAACAATTCAAAAATACATGTCTGATGTCTTTAATGCATCAGTTATTGAACTATATTTATCTTAAAATTTTATATAAATTGAAATAATATTTATATCAATTGCTATGAATTTTAAAAAGAGACTGTAAACTGGAGCGCTTATATAAATATTTTCATTAATATTTTAATATCGAAAGCCCTTTATTCTTGCAATTATATTAATAATTAAAAGTGAGTCTATATATCAAAGACATGTTTTCATAGCTGATCCCCTCTTCGTGGAAATATAGATACCCCCTCCAATACTCTTTAATCTCTGAACCGTTGCTGAGTTTAGATGTTTCTTGTTGAATATCTTAGTCCTTTCCTAACATCCGAATCCCTAACAAACCTCGAATGCCATTTATACTTTCGGAATTTCAACTGAATTTTTAAGACTTTCCGAGTGTTGCTTAAATAATACCTTTAAAATTACAATACATTACAATAATTAGAAATAATCACTTTTCTAGCGTTTGGATGGTTAAATCAACATTTATCTGGCCTATTTCTGTATATTACTATAAACTGCAATACAATAACTTCCATAGCTTCAAAATTTTTAAAGTCTACAAACGCGTTCTTATAGAATTCATTACAATTTTTGAATTTGTTTTTGTCCAATCAAAATACTAGAATATCTCCAAGTGCTGTGTCCACAGGACATGTAATATACACACACATCAATGCATGGACTTCTGGTTCTTTGGTAGTATATAACCATCAAAAAACGGCCTTCCTATAAGAAAAAAATGTTAAAAATAACGAATAAATCAATTTAAAAAGCTTGTACCAATAATTTTTAAAATGGCCCATCAACAAAAATTGGGAAAACTATTAGCGTTTGTGTGGTCACTAGAGATTAATAATTTTAACACTTGTCTAATCTAAGACAATTTTTAGTAAAAAACCATATAAAATATCAGTGAAGGTACCGATTTTCATTATAGTCATTACAACTAATAAACCGCAAATCAAGTTTTGAAAAAATTCTCTAGTAACTTCCATGATCAATACATAATAATGATAATCTCTAATCAAAATCTTCAAAATATCTGTTACCGTCTAAAAATAACTAAGATATATAAAACTCATTGACAATACATGTTGTAATTATGATATTTTACTCATTTCCAAGTAAAGGAACATTTCATCAGCAAACACGAGCGTCACCGACATAAGCACGAACACTTTAGAGCTGAGATATCAACTTTTATCATTTTCAATGTCTCCTCCTGTTCATGTAAATTTTGTGAATTTGTGGTGTTGTTGCTAAACCATTTCATCACCTTCAACATAAAGAATCTGAGAACTATAATTACTACTATGCTACATTTAACGAATCATAAAAATAATATTATTACTTAATTCTCTGACAGCTTGAACTAATTCTTTTTGAATTTATGCATAGGCCAATTTTTCTACTTTTTTCAGTTATTTCTTATTTCTCTTTAAAAAAAAAAGATCAAAAACATATTTAAATACAAATTATTTAAACATATAAAAATCCAAACTTACAACATCAGTGCAAGTAATTCAACTCGAAGAAGTCCCATTTATTATTATTCAACTATTTTGTATCTGTTTTTTTATTGATTTTTAGCATAAATTTTAAAAAACAAAAAAAAAGGTTTTTTTTTTTTTTGCGACGTTTAACAACCTTCTTTAGTGCTCAAAGGTTATCAATATGTTACAATGTTTATGCTAAAAAAAAAAAATGTTCTTCATTACATAATAATATTCATAGAAAAAAACTAACTCTTGACATTAATAAATATTCATATCGTCCACTATAAATGTCTTTCAAGTTCATATTTTTCTCCATCTTTTTCTCTTTCTTTTCTAGACTTACACGCGATTTACACACAGCCGAGAAAGACGTTCCTAAAAGAAATCTGTCTAATCTAGACATCGGAAACAACAGACCCGTTTTATATATCTATGTTGGTAAACAAGGACAATTAAACGTGATGGGTGGAAAAAACTGACCGAACAGAACCGGGCGAGTAAACACGAACGACGGCGTCAATTTCCATCGCCGTTCGCTCAACGCAACCTTTCAAAAGGCGACGTAACATTTTTAAAGGCATTCTACTAACTTTACTGCCGTGTTATGGCAATATTAAACATTCTTTCCCTTTCTTTTTTTTTATCATTTCCTTTTCCACAAATTCATCACTTCCATGCGATACTCCTCGATGTCACTGGAAACCTTCGCGATCATGACCGCTCGCAACCCAAATATGTAAATGTACAACGACTATGACTATTAATTATCGACGATTTAGTTTTAACGTATTCTAAAGATCCAATGTAACGCGGTTAGGCCATAACGTCGACCCGATGTTGTTACACTGATAAAGTTAACATTTTGCAAAGAATTACTTCGCGTTTTTGATTATTACATATGCTAAGAAAAATATATAACATTGATACCGCGCGCGCAATTTCATTTCAAATACTGTTCAATCGAATACATAGATGTGTTGTTTGTACTGAAAATGAGTGCTGATATAAGTATCTGTACGCACGACCAAATCACGATCGTTTTTACAAAATGACATATTACTTTTATAATAACGTAAAACCATTTAAGTGTTTATTGTCATTTGATTAAATTGTTATAAAAATATTTTCAAATAAACTTTTAAAAACCTGAATACAAATAAATAAGATAGTTTATATGTCAATATATATGTGTAACTGTATGGTCAAAATTTCTACAAATAAAAATAAGTAAAAAAAACCGATATTCAATGTTGTATGAATTTTTTAGGTTTTATTATAATTGCTTCTTTCATCTGAGAACTTAAAATTAGTATAGTTAAATATATAGACTTTGTTCTATCTTACATATCAAAACCATTTAGAGTTTTTTTTTTTTTATAATGTTTGCAAATTGTATGAAATAAATAAATTAATGTATTAAAACATACATAAACTCACTAAAAAAAAAAAAATAAAACAAAATATAGAAACTTAAGCGTAATTCTAGTATTTTAAATGCAAACATTGTATGTAAAAATTTTTTTTCATAACATTTAAAAATAAATACACTCTTGTGAACTGCACCAAGAAAGGGCCAAAATAAAAATTTGTGACCTAATCGTTTATTTAATTTTTAGTGCAAAAAATTACTTCATATAAATTTTGTCAAAAGTATTTTGTTCTTATAAATACAGAATAGATTGATTACTATTGACCATACAATACAACCAAACCATATACCAAAACATTTATTACAGCTAAATTTGTTTTGATAGATCAAACGAAACAAATAATTATTTATACATTAAACATATATATATATATTTGTCATAGATAATTGTTATATTACAGGAACAACACTATATTGATGTTAAAAACTATAATATAATATTATTGATGGAATTATTTATGTTTCAAATTTGAACTATGACATTTTAAGGATACATAATTTCACATCACACCAAATCCACATTATAAGTTATTTTTTTACAAATAACGCATTGTTAACTTATCGTCTAGCTACAAATTAGCTAACTCTTTTCCAAATATTATTTTTAATATCGGAATTCTCCATTTCAAAATATTTTTTGTTTATAGTAATATAGTAAAAATGAATTAACTAACTATAAACTGTTAGTCACTGATTTAAATAAAAGAATTTGTAAGGATAACCACCCAGTAATCAAATAAACTGTAATACTTTTGTAAATAAGAGAGTGACTATCATCATATTATATAAGCAAATAGTTCCTCCACCAAAAAACATTCGCAACTCACAATCAACGTACTGCTGGGCTGCCTCTCGATGTATTGTTTATATCATTTGAATTTAATAAAAAAAATCAAAATGTATCTTAATTTCAATATATATTAAATATCTTAAATCTAACTTATATGATTATTTAATTAAAAAGAAACCATCCATGAATATTTTGGAGGTAAAAGATTTTAAATAAAATATATAATTATATATATATTGCTACAGTTGGAATCCTTCGAACCATCACCCCCGAATTATTAATAAATGGAATAAAATAAACATAACTTCCTTAAACTTCTTAATTATAGTAAATAATAATACAAATGATTTGAACTCAATAAGTACGTAAAATTGTACAATCCAGATATTGCCTGAGATTGATCTATCAGAAAAACAACTTAATTAATTAATAAAAAAAATAATTATGTCCATTTGTGAAACATTGACAATTAAGCTCCCAGGTCCATTTAGGGATAGGGTTTCAATCACGATAAGGTAGTATTAAGAAATTTATGTGAATCGTATAATAACTATTTTACAATATTTTATTGTGAACCACTCAGACTAAAAAGCTTGAACAACCCTTTAACCGGACGTAAAACAGCTCGCTGCATATGAACATCACGGGGCAAGTTCAAACCTCCACAAGTATTAAACATTTAATTCATAATTGCAATATTCGTTTTTCTTTACAACAATTACTAAGTTTAAACATTTTTTAAGCATTTGTCATATTCATTATTCTATTCGAGATCTAAGCGTATTAGTAACAAACAAGTATACATTTGTAAAAAAAAGTTCTGACGACAGTACTGCTAAAATAGTTAATCCTGAATCTGTAGAAGAATGGCATTATTCACCTTATCCACTATATTCAGCTTCTTCTGAACATTTGACCTGAAAAAAATTAGAAATACATTAATAATTAATTGAACATTTAATTATTTTAAACTAAATGAATAATTTGTATTTTGCTATTTTACACAAAGTTGGAAAAATGAAAATCATCATTAAAATGTAAATATGTGATATTTCATATTTATATATACTACTTTTCAGAAGCCACAGCTCTTTAGCCATCATGAGTCAAATGAAATTCACCATAATGTCCCTCCTAATTTGGTTAATTCACCACTGTGATAATCACCCAATCAACATTCTCCAGCTTCAACGGATCATTAAACATTATTTGGATAAACATCTATTTATATTTGATTAAAAAATATGTTTACTTACAGTGACTCATTTGGCGGAGTATATAGGAAATCAAAATGTAATTAAGTCGTAAACCACCACGGCCCACGCTTCAACATTAGCACATTACCTAATTAATTCTTAAATTCTGAACTCTATTATCTTCTAGTCACATTTATAAGCCTATGCGTATACAACGGAAACATTTGCCAGCAGCTCCTCACCAGTTCACTACCCAGAGTCTAGCTGTTCACGAATTGAATTATAGTGTTTTACAAAACCTGGATCGATACATAAATATATGTCCCAATGTTAAAGTGTATCTGCCATTTGGTGCTATAATTTACTGAACAGTGAACGCAAATAATTTACTTTTCTGCATTTGAAGCTAGGGGTCGAAATTTTGAGCTTGCCTATCAGTTGTAAATACCATAAACTAGCAATATAATTAACTCATGGATTCAAAATATAAAAGTCCACAAACGCGTCTCTTATTAGATTTCATTACAATTTTGTTTTTTTTTTTGTCCAATCAAAATAACTAGAATAACTCCAATCGCTATGTCACATGGATTGTAATAATAGATACAACACCCGCATCAATGTATCGCTTTTGGTGATTTGTAGGATATACCACAGAACACGCATCCTATGAGAAACAAAAAATTTAAAATAACGAAATAAATGTAATTTAAACAACAACACTCACCAGTATTTCAAAAATGAAAGCATCATTACACCTGACACCAAGATTCATAAAATTAAGTCCTGGCCTAATCTTAACCGTTTTACTAAACAAAATAAAATATCATGTGAAGGCACTATGCTAGCTCATTAACAATCATTACACTATAAGACTGCAAATCAGTTCTGACGAAAATTCCCTACGTAACATCCCCCTCAGTCATATCTTAATAATGGACGCTCTAAAGTACAATCCAACAACGTATACTATAAACCGATCTAAAAATAATGTTAAATGTAAAAACTCAATTACATTATTTTTGAATTTTGATTTTAACTTCATTTTCCCAATTTAAAGGACATCTCTACACAACACAACGCAACTGACATACAGGAACATTTCTAAGCTGAGTATAAACCCAATTTTTATTGTGGAATTTGTGGTCTTTGTCTAAAAGGCTAAAAATAGATAGGCTGAGGGCCTTGCTAGAACAAACAATGTATTTGTAAAACCAAAACCTGTAACCAAAAGCCGCCCAAACCCAACGCCAAACCATCTGATTCAAATCCCAGTACTTCTAAGATATCACAAAAGTCAAATAAGCGTAAGACTGGGAAAAAAATAAAAACAGCCAACAAGAAAATGAAACTGAAAGATGAAATTTTAAGAGATTGGGATGATGGTGATGAAGAAAATGCATATGAAGATAAGGTTCAAAATATACGTGGTGAAATTGCAAAGACCCCGAGTAACATAACTTCAAGCGCTAATAAAGTAGATTTTGATGGAAAGGATGATGGCGATCTTAATAAAGAACGATCTATTACATTGTCAAGTGTATCTAGTTCTCTTAAATCAATTGTTCATGAATTGGGTGATGAAATTGACACTGATGTTTTGGACAAATTAAATGAATCCAATACATTTATGGATGAAATTAAAGTTCAAAATAGTACTACAAGCTACATAGAGAATACTTCAGATCAAATTAGGTTTTTTGAGAAATCAAACATCTCATGTGATGTAAATGAGGAGTCAGATGCAAGTGCTATATTAATCAAAAACAACAAAGTAATTGAAGATAATGGTAAAATGATAATGAGTTGTACAAGTTCAAATACTTATGTTAAAAATGATACTGATGGCTTAAGAAATGATGATCATATGTTAGTTGAAACTCGTGTAGAACCAAATGACAATTTCATTATTTCAAATATAAAAACTTCAGATGATAAAGGTGGCATTAAGCAGATGATTAAAAAAATACCAGAAAAAATATTAGACTCTGCTAAAAGGAGGGATTTTCTGAATGTTTGTATGATAAATTAATAAAGCCAAATTGGATGATAGAAGAGAAATGGGGAGACAAAGTACCTGCTGTAATTGAAGAAGGTAATAATTAAATCTATAACTATGTAGTATATTCTTTTAATTTTTTGATGAATAATTAAACAATTACTCATCTTAGATAATGTGAATCAAAATCAGGTCCAATACCTATGATTTTTTTAACCTACTACTTTGTAAAAAAAAAAAAAACTAATTTTATCATATCATAATTTATGTCTACAATATTTAGATATAATAAATTATATTTCATAATACCATAATTAACCAAGTAATCTTTAAGAACAATAGGCTTATTATTATTCATTTATTTTTTTTTTGATCTTTAATATGTGAAATAATATTTGGATAAGATAAAATTGAATATTTCGATTCAAGGATTTAAACATTATTTAAGTGACAAACTAATGCAATTTCTCATACATTTTATATCAATGCGATTGTAATTTTCAACTGTATAATACTTATTTATTTTGCTGACAAATAAATTTTACTATAATAATAATTTCAATGTTGAGGTCATATTAACTGATATATCTGAACTCAACCTCCTGCTGCAATCTGTTGTGTAAGCAGAACCCAATTAGGTAGGTAGTACCAATTTAATTGTGTTGCTTATGTGAGTGCAGTAGAAAGCAGAGTCTTCAACTGTCAGTGTTTATATACTTAGCAACATCAGTATGCGAATGTATAACTACACAAGAATTGTCTGTAAGCACTTGGAAGGAAAACCTAGTTTTCATGTGCTCTACAATATATTGTTTTAATAGCATAAACTGATTCATAATCTTAGTACTTCATACAATCAATATCATTGTCTGACAATGTTTTCAGATATATCCATGTACGTAATATCTGAAATATATGTAATATATATCTGAAAACATTGTCAGATAATTAAAAATCCATGAAAGTTTCAACACATTCAAATCAATATCATGTTATTCAGATGTGTGATATGAGTGTAATGCTTATATTGTGTGCAGAGATAAAAATTATTCTTATTATAGTAATCATATAGCTTAAGTACAGTTTGTACTTATCAAAACCAACCAAAAAAAATTTTCTTTTTAAATTAATAACTTATAATAAATACCTGATGCTGTTGGTAAACTATTCTGTGAAAATGTAATAGTACATTTTTCAACCACTTGTAACATAACATTTCTTTTTGGGCAGTGTCAGTACTTTGACCTATGCCAACCTTAGACTGAGACCGATAAATGGTCAGGGTCATATGGATATTTTTTATTGTTAAGTAATAATTATCAACGAAAAAGTAGAAAGTAAACAAATAAAATAAATAAAACTACTACATTTAAGTGTATTATAAGAAAAAAGATGATTTAATTAAACAGATTTTACATAAAAATAAAAAAGATGGTATTTTACATGCAAACATACTTAGATTATTTTGGTTCTATATATATGTTGGAATATTATTATTATTATTTGGGTTTTCCCTTCTTATGTAATCGCGGATAACCGACAAGTGTATAAGTTTAGTGGTTGTCGAACCATCCTGTGTGGATGCCAGTATCGCACCCAGGATTTTTTCAAGGGGGGGGGTCTAAAAAACTACATTATGAAATTTTGACAGAAAAATATGAACGTTGTATCAGAATTTGGATTTTCATCAATAAATTTAAAACTATTACACAGGTCAAGGGGGGGGTCCGGACCCGGAGTCCACCCCCTTGGGTGCGCCACTGGTGGATGCCGATGTCGTGTTGTTTTGTGAAGCCTTGATATTTGTGAAGCTCTGATATTTTGTGTAGTTTTAATAAACGATTCGTATTTAACGAAATAACTTTTTAACTAGCCTTAAGATCCTACATATATATATATATACCTTGAGACCATTGTTGAGTGTTCTAATTGCTGCTGCTGTCATCTCTCCATCCACTGACTGTCTTGAGATGTGATTGGTTTTACAAATTAGGCCATCATATTTAAATATTTTATACCATGAAAAAAGTTAATAATACTGGAGACTGTCTTCTTTGAATGCAAATGACACAATGTATGCACTGTGGCCAAAATATTGTTTCGAGGGCTGACCAAGGTGATTATCATTCACTCATTAAATTTTTATCTATATACCAGTGCACTAGGTTACCTGACATGATATTTATAATAGAATTTTGGCATTATGCTACACACTTATGGTTTTGTTTATTCGTGGGATGTCCTCTTAATAAAATATTGTATTTCAACATTAATTTATACATTTTTACATTATTATTGATTCTGTTCTATAATCTAAGAAAGTAGTGTCCAGCCAAACATATTTTTATTATTATTACAATACAATAAGAATCATTTACAACTGTTCTCATATTCAAGTATAAAGTTTTAAAACAATTATAACACTTTATGATTAATATCATTTTATGATTAATATCATTTTTTTTTCAGTTAGAGACTTAAACAATTGAGTTATATTCTGTTATTAGTATTTATATTTGGAATGTATTTATGTATATATATATATATATATTAATATATATATATATATATATATATCAGACGGGTAGTATTCTGAATATTTTTAAAGATCTAATATATTATAAATAGTACCTACATTATATTTCATAAAATTTTTGTTAAATTCATATTAATTTTAATATCTACTTTTATCTGTGAAATAAACCGTTTTAAAGGAGTATGCTTGTTAATATATTATTATTTTATTATAATATATTGCAATTAGTAGTGTGGGGTCATATATTATATTATAATATTAATAAATATTAAAGTCAAAAACTGTTTTAAGTATTTAGAATGTAAAGTTGAATATAATAGAATATAAGTCATTGAGTGTATAAAATGCTTCTATTAATTTTTACAAAAATAATTACGTATAACTTTAATCTAAAAAATTAATTTAAAAAGAAATACAAGTAGCAAATAGCAACAATAGGTATTTTCAATATCAATTATTTTATCCATAATCTTGGTATTTTTGGTGTTTCAGCCTATTTTTATTCAAATACAGTATATTTTATTTCATTTTAGTATTATAATTGTGTTACATTTTATAATGGCATTATTAATTTACTTAGTTATTGTGTTAATTCCATTAATTAATATAATTAATATATTTGTTATTCTTATTATTGAAAAATAGTAAAAAAGAAAAAAGAAAGCATTTTAAAAGTATTTAAAATACTTTCTGTGACGTATTCAGATTACTTAGGGAATACTATTGTCATAAAGTGTAAAGATACATATTCTGAATATTTTTTTTTAAAATGTGTATGTTAATAGTCAAAATAACATTTTTTTTTTATTCACTTAAAAGTTAAATTTGAGTATTATACCTATTTATTATTTTCAAACAACTAACTCCAGCAATCTACACTTTTCAATATTAATACTTAATATTGTAATATTACATTAAAATTTAATCTTAATAAAATTTAATAATTAAAAAGTATTTTCCCCAAGGATGAAACATACATATATATATATATGTATGTGTGTGTGTGTGTGTATGTATATATATCAAATTTCATTTAATCATATTTCTCTTTGTTACTATTAGAATTTTTTTTTTTTTTTAATCTTTTTGTTCTAACAATTAAAAATGCACTTAATAAACTATATTTAGTTTTTATTTCTGTGTATTTTGTAGGTGGAAAAATGTGTCTTGGTGTTTTCATCTATGTATAGGACAAGCTATGCAGTGCATATTTGACCTGTATTCTAAATACTTATTGTGATAAGTACATTTAAATGAACTTACTTTTAACTTTTTGTAATTTTTCAGTAGCTTAATCACAAATAATAACATGGTGTTTTAAGATTGTTTGTCATGTGTGAAGTTTACCAGTGTAGCTGAGCGAAATTGTTATTGTTTATCGAATGGAATAAAATAACTCCTCCAACCCACTCAATAAATTTAGTACTCTATGACTAAATAACCCTCTGTGGGTCATAAAAATGTTTCTGTTTGCAAAAACAATAATGCGAAATTAATTTTAGTCTGACAAACATTGTTCTGAGGTTTAGAGGAACTGTAATCGTCCAACTGCTGTTGTCAACTATTATTATTTCCTTAGATTACCTAAATATTAATTTATCAGATTACTTAATAATATATCTGGCAACTCATTACATTTGTAATTTTGCTTATTTGTTTTAATAGCCAAACGTATTTTGACTTTTGACAAAATGCCTTTGTATTTGGCACTGCCAGAAACGAAAAGAATGCCACAGGTGTACGATATCAAATTGGAGCCACAGCCCGATTACGAAGTAATTCCGCCTTCCGAATAGCGGACCTGTCGAATGTGGATGGAGGTTAAAGAATCGCCGTCTAAAGTATATACAAATGATGAGCTGAATGTCATGCCAATGGTTCAGAACCTTAAGAAGAAAATTGTATTAGGTGAACCACACGATGCGTTCCTTACCATTGAAGGAGCCAATTTTCTTCCAGATGATTACAAAAGTCAAAATGAAAAAGAGTGACAACGCATGGGCTTCATATAATTTTGTTTGGACTTTTTTATACATATGTACACTAATTTAAATATTTATTTATATATTTGCTTACTTTATGTTGAATATGCTTTCCATTTTATAAGTGAAATATATGTAAAGTAAGAATATGTTTATTTAAAAAAAAATAAGAAATCCAGAAAAAATTTTTGTTTAGAAATTTATTTGGAGTTGTGAACAAAACTATCATGACTCATTAGTCATGATATGATAGAATTTAACTTCTGCTATTACATTTTAAAATATCGTATATAACATATTTCAGCAGTGATAAATTATGAAACATGTACAAACATAGGTTTGAAGATTAATTTCTGATGGTAAAAATGTTGTCAGATCATATGTGTCTTTCCTCAAAATTGATGTATGTGTATAAATGCTTTCATTTGTATTCTGTAATAAAAGTTTAACTTGTACAAATGATTGTTGAATATCCTTTATGGCCCATCACTTAGATTTGAGAGCTAGAAGAATAGCATCAGGGGCCCTAACGTCACGGGTCATGACCTATCGCCAGGGTGGACTTCAAACCCACCTTCGCGCTGAATGCTGCAGTGCCTCACGAAGTCGAGGAGCCTACCTCAGCAGCAAAACCACGGTGATAGTGGTCGTGCAGAACCGATCCACACAAGATGAGGAGACAGATGAGGAGGGACCTCAACTGAGCTCCTGCTTCATGTTTGGAAAGAATACGGGCCTGTCTCGATGGTCACATCATTGAAGAATATATCTTTATGTGTCTGACATTTTTAATTACAAGTATTGATTTTCTGTATGATGAGCAGCAACAGCATACTTATACTATCCTGGGTAAAAGACTTTCAGGAGAATCTCTTAATTCTATTTTCTTATCACTTTTAATCTCAGATTTAATTTTTTTTTCTTATTACATATTGCCTTAATTTTCACATATATCCATTTTTCAGGATTATTGTTCAACATAAGATGTAAAAAAAGAGATGTTTATCTCAAAACATTAATTTTGAAAATGTGAATAAGCGTTTGCTGAGCATTGCAAAAGCGTGCTACACCTAAATCTTACGTTAAAACCGTGTATGACAATAACTATGTGTGTTTGTTGTAATGAGGTTCTTCATCTGATGAGTGCAACTACTAACGTGTTTGGGTCCAGCCACACATTATCCGGCAACGTGGTGAAGAAGGATTTATCATTTCTACACTCTGTATCATATTTGTACATGTCAGGCGTGCTTATGTGTCTACCACCATCAACCTGATACTGTATCACATCATGTACTTGAAATTTCAGATTACGTTTAAGCACTCTTGTAAAAAATACTTTTAAAATTGTATTTAAATACAGATACAAATACATTGACATAAAAAGTATTTAAGACGTATTTCAAATACTTTTTTAAAAATATATTTAATAACAAATACAGATACTTTGTATGTATTTAAATACAAATACAAATACTTATTCAAACGAGGTTTTAAGTTTTTTTGTTAGAAGTCGTTATTTAAATTATATATTTTTATAGATCTTAAAACCTCTCTACTACTCAATTACTTCAAGTTTTCAATTATTTGATATAATAAATATTTAAATTATTACAAAAACTAGCTTTTACGATATTTTTAATATTAATAATTATTTTTGCCAAAATTGTTCATAGTATACATGAAAATATTTGTTATAGTATATCATATTCATTAAATCTTGATTTTTTAGACATGACATATGTAAGTAAAATGGTAAACAGGTATAGGTAAAGGGGAACAACCCTAACCCTAAGAATTGAAACAATTATAATATATACAATTATAATATAAAAAAGAAGTAATAAATCACCAAGGTATGAAGCAAAGAAAATTTAATTTATTTTATAAAAGTTAGTAATAATAATAAATAATAATATATTATTATTTATTATATTATATATATATTAATTATATATATATATATTATTATATTAATAATAATATATTATAATATATAATAATATATATTATAATATATTATAATATATATTATTATATTAATAATATATTAATTAATAACACCAAAATGTTTTATTAGATTTGAGCAACATCGTTTTTTCAAAATTGTCATCACTCATTTTTCCTCTCTTTTTGAACACAACCCAATGCTAAATACTTGTTCGACTGGAGCACTTGCTGGCAATGGTGTATTGTATTGAATAAATACTTTTTTCAAAATAGGTATGGAATTTTAAATGCTTAATTTTTTTGTTGGACTTTTTTTCAAAAATTCTCCCAATTCATTTTCCACAGTGGTATGTTGAGGTTTCTTTTGAGATCATGTAAAGAATGATGTATTAGCATCACCATCTTCTGCTTCATTAGTGGAATTATTTAAATAGGTAATTTCTTCTGGTTCACTTGACTGAGCTAAAATGATTGCTTCTCTTAAATGAGAAACAAATGCGTTCTTTTTTTCATCATTTAAAATCCATTTTAAAAAATGGATGTGATACAGCTGCAATGATGAGAAATTTATCGCTCATAAGTTTTCTAAATCTTTTTGAAATTCCATCAGTTATAGCAGTAAGTAACGACTGACAATAAATCATTTTTTTGGTCTTTAGATTTTCAACTTTTGTCAGAAGTTCAGAAATGGTAGGTAATAAAAATCCAAAATACATAGTATGTTCGCTCTGAAACAAAATATATCTAATAAAAATAATAGTATTATATAATATCAATTAAGTAAAATAATAATAATATGGTACAGTATAAAACATGTATATTATAATTAATTTTATTATTATATTTATATTTATTATTTTATTTTAGTTTATATTTATTATAATATATATATATATATATATTATATATATATATATATATTATATATTATAATATTTTAATATAAAATAATGTTACATTTTTATTTTTATTATGTTATGATAATATGATACCTAATATTATTAAATAATAATATTGAATGTAATTTAAGTAGTTTTTCTATTTTATTTTTACTTGGTACATATGCACCATTTTATATTTAATAGAAAGAAAAATACAATTCAAAATTGCAATTGCATACATTTATATATTTTATACCAATCCTATTATTTCAAAATAACTAACTTGGGACAAACATATATCATAAAATTATATTTAAAATAAAATCGTTAAATTGTATTAAATTTAATATCAAACACAAATAAATTGAATATTCTATAGGCATAGGTTTTATACTATACCTTACAATCCTGATTAACATTTAATATTTATTTATCGCTAAATTCTATTTTAACATGTGAATTAATTATTATTCCTATTACTAATTTCCTAACTTTTTAAGAGTAAAAATCTTTACTTGAAGTATATCTAAAGAAATAGCAAAAGGTTTCATAGCTTCACAATATTCTTCCATAAAGTCCATATCATTTTTATGAATTCTTAAAACTTTTATTTCATCACATATCAAATTAAATTTAGAAGGATTAGACTTATATTGTTTAAGAAGAAATGTCACACTGTCATAAAACGAATTCCATCTTGTTACATTAGGTGTTATCAAATAAACGCCTACATTTTTCTTTAATGGTATCAGCTATTTGGTTAGAACGATTTTGCTTTTTGAAGATACAATTTATTTTTGCAAAAATTGCTTGACTTTGCTTTTTATAAGTATAATTGTATAATGCCTTTTCAGTGTCCTATAATAATAAGTTTAAAATCAAATTGTTTACTATTATATTATTCAATATTAATGTATCGTGTATAAATAAAAATTTACTTTAGTAGCTATTAAGTTAAGTGTATGGGCAACACAACGTTGGTGCTTTGGTAAAACATATTCAATATCATTATAATTATTTCATCTTTATTTATAACATCAAGAATTGGTATAATGGTTATTTCTTCAGCCAAATCACAATCCGAGTCGATTTCTTCATTTATTGGTTCAGATTCGTCATCTGATAATTCAACAATCTGGTCAACTAGTAGGTTTATATTGGAATTTTCTGGGGAAGAATTCTCATCATTCTTACCATAAATTCTATAATGAATAAATTAATCTATAAATATATGTTTTCATTGAATTGTGTATTATTGTAAAGAGTGCTGAAACAAGGAAAGGTGAAAAGTAAGCACTGCATTCTCAGAGTTTACTATTTTTAGAGGCATAGAGAAAAATAGTATATTTTTAAATGTAAAAAAAGTTTTTATACTACATTTTCTAAGTAAAAATAAAAGCTAAAAGGTAAAAATGTATGGTCTTAGTACTGTTTTTTGTTGCACTGCCACTTACAAGCATCTAGTGCAAACATGCTGAAAGTGCATTAAATTTATTTAAACTTACTTAAAACATTTTACAAAATTTGACCCATTATCTGTAGTAGTGTATAAAATTTTATTGTTAATGTCATATGCTGAATATACTGATTCCATTGATTTGGCTAAAACATCATAAGAGTGCTTTTCTTTGAGTCGTTTTATGGCTAATAAGCACGATACTGTCTCTAATGTATTAACATTAATCCAATGACCTGTTATACCAATATAGGACCTGAAAAAAATTATTATTGGAATATTACCTAAATACCATATACATAAATAATTTATTTAATTTTTATTAATTTGATAAAATGTTTATAATTTGATGTGAATGATTATTTATATAATTGTTAAGTATAATATGTTTATAGATAAATAAATACTCACCTCTTAAATACCCTCCCCCTCCACCCCACCACATAAAAAAAAATTACCGAAAAATAAATAAGATAACATAATTATTTAAAAAAAATACAGATGCCTTATAATAAGATTAAGAAATACAACAAATTATGATTTATAATTTTAAATTACTTTAATTGACACAACACTTTTAAGTATGTATACTTACAGCTAAATGTTTTCTCAAATTTGAAGTGGACCTGGTATCAGCACATAAAGTTTTTGGACCAACACAATGTAAACATTTTACATAATACTTTATATATGTTATTTTATCTTCAATCAGCTGTACAATTTTAAAATGTTTGTTGTACACATCCCATGGTAATTTTAACATTACAGCCTCAGTTTCCTCAGTCATTGCAAAATTGAAAATAATTATATGTATTATATAAATATTATCTGATCAAGTTATTGAAAAAGACGATCTATTACGTATAAAACAGAACCGAAGAAACAAATATTTTATACAGAAAAAGGTAACACTAAGACCGCGAACACGTATGTATAGCGGACAAACGCGAAATGCAATGGTGACAGTGGGAAAATCAAAAGACCAACTATTTAAAAACCGATAACGGACGTCGCCTTATAATATCACAGATTAAATGAATACAGATGGATCACTCGCGATGTAAACAAAAATATTACGTGATTGGTTCCCCTCAAATCAGCGTTACCGCACAATAGTATAATATATTTACCTAAAATTTAGACATTGCTCCTTTAAAATAACCGGTTGGTGTTTTTTGTTTACATAAAATGAATTGTGAATTGTGATTTCGAGTGCACATGTACTGCTCTTTTGTTTTATCCTCTTGATTATTCAAGTAATAAGATTAAAATTTTTATTTTCTTGTAAAACATAGCCTTTAACGAAAATAAATTGTGTTCCGTTAAGTGTTGTACCAGTTCTAGCAGTATTCAGAATTTAAGTTTCTTTGGATACCCAAAAGAAATTGAGCGATGTGAGATTTGGACGAAGAACTGCCACACAGAACACTTAGCAAACAGTATTTCGAAATCAAACAGTTACAGGATCTGTGAAAAGGATTTTGAAGATAAAATGTTTTTGAACTCTACAAAAAAATGTAGGCTTGTATTCAATGCAATCCCTACATTGTTCAATTATAAGTTAAATAGTTATATTAGATATGATATACAAGTAATAAAATTAAAATAATTTCTTCCATATATATATATATATATATATATATATAAATGAAAAAAAATTTTTTTTAATTTGTAGTTGAAGTTGAAGAGGATCTTGTAACTAATGTGTCAACATCTCGCATCAGTTGTGCTAGTGTAGGTGGCAATTCTTCATTTGGTGTAGTGAGTGTTGAAAATACTGCTTCAACATCAAGCCTTGATTCAAGTGATTCAAGTAATGAAACGCCAGAGTACTTGTCGGCAAATACTCCGCAAAAGAAAAAAATGTCTGTAATAAATAAGTATAATGTTAAGGAAGTTAATCGTTTAAAGAAATCTGTTTTTAATTTAAGTGAAAGATTAGCCAATAACGACACTATTAGAAAATTATGTAGAGTTAAGCGAAAATTTATTTATCTCCTAGTTTATTTATAATTGTCAAAAATCACCTTAATTTAAAAAATAAAAATCAACAGGGTTATAGGTATAGTTATGATATAAAACAATTTAAAAATTAAATTAAAATATTTATTTTGAATAAATTGAATGTATTGAATGTATTGAATATTCTAAAACTCAAAAAACATTAGATCATTCCTTTTTATTATGTTATTTTAAAGCTTATATAAATCATGAGAAATCAACTTTTAGTAATTTGACAAGGCCTTATGAAGAATTTTATAATTATATTTATAAATTAGAAACGTTGTTCGTACAATATTTTCCCAAGTCTGTTGAGCAAAGTATAGGTCAAAAACTTCAGCAATGTATGATCAATGTAGTATACGAACATCCATGTCCTCAATTTAATAAAAATTATTTACTTTCATTTTTTATTCGTTTTAGGATTTATTCGTCAATTAAATTCTTAAATAAAAATCTTTTATCGAATAAAAAATTAAAAATAGGAAATTAGTTATTTTACAACATCTGTAATAAATACACAAATGTTAGTTTTAGGAACTCAATATTCACATAATTTTGTCTAATAATTTATTCTAAATTTACCTATACTTTATACTGTAATCTCTATTCTCTACATAATTTAATACAGGGTTAATTAATTATATTGATATTATACTTGTGAATTACCTTGACTAATTTCTGAGCTGCTTTTTTCAGAACTAAACGTTTAGCCATTTTTTTAAACAGCCCTTGTCAGGACTTCTTTTTAAACAGTTCTTTTCAGGACTACTAAAAATATATTTTATCATCTTTTAATTTATTTTTAATTTCGGAACAATCATATTCAGATGGAATTTAAG
>JAFHKX010000035.1:0-33057 GCA_019022885.1 Schlechtendalia chinensis
CTTTTTTTTTTTTTTTTTCTTTTTTTTTAGGCCCTTTTTCTTTTTTTTTTTTTTGACATCCCTTTTTTTTTTTACTTTTTTTACTTTTTCCTTATCTTTGTTGCTATATCCCAAATGGTGGTCCCATTTTTTTTTGAATTCTTAATCATCTTGGTTCCCGTTATTTTGCTAATTCTTTATTTTTTTATCTTATCTTTTATATAACTTAATTTTTTTTTTTCCCTGATCATCAATCATAAAGAATCCATTTTGGTATCCCTTTCCTTTTTTGGTCCCAGCAACCCCTATTATCTTTTTTTTTTGACTTTTTTATGCTTTACTTTTTTTCCTTATCTTTGGGTTGCTTTTACCATTAAAATTGGGTTCCCCCCCAATTTTTGATCTTTTTATCTTTGGTCCCCACCGTTTTTTTGCTATCATTTTTTTTTTATCCTTTTTATCTTATAATTATAAACTTTAATCTTTCAGAAATCCATCATATAAAAAGGAAAAACAATTTTGGTTACCTTCTTTTTTTTTTTTTGGGTCCCCAGCAAAAACTTATCCTTTTTTTTTTTTGGGACTTTTTTAATGCCCTTACTTTTCATATCTTATTTGGTGCCCTTACCATGAAATTTGGTTCCCCAAAAATTTGAATCTTTTCACTTGAAATCGTTTTTTTTTGCCTTAACTTTTTTATTTAATTCCTTATTCTTTGTATTTCTTTTTTAAATCTTTTTTTTTTTCGGCCCTCATCCATAAAAGAATCAATTTTTTGGTTCCCCCTTCCTTTCTATTTTGGTCCCCAGCAACTTAAAAAATCTTTTTTTTTGACTTTTTTAATGCTTACTTTTTTTTTTCTTTATCTTTTTTGTGCTTTTTAACCAATGAAAATGGGTCCCCCCCATTTTTTGATCCTTATCCTTTTTGGTCCGTAATTTGCTTATCTTTTTTTTTTTTTATCATTTATCTTTTGTAATATAATTTTCTTATCTTTTCCTGCCTCATCATTAAAAAGAACTTTTTGTTTTGCCTTCCTTTTTTTTTGGTCCAAGCAAAAAATCCCCCCTCCCATTATTTTTTTTTTTGACTTTTTTATGCTTACTTCTTCCTAATCTTTTTTGCCTTGGCTAACCATGGGTGGTCCCATTTTTTTGAAATTCATTTAATCATTTTCGTTTTTTGCTTTGCCTTTTATCTTTTTTTTTTAAAATCCCTTTAATCTTAATTTTATAAAACGTTATCCCTTTTTTTCTTTGATACATCATAAAGATCAATTTGGGGTCCCCCCCTATCCTTTTTTTTGGTCCACCCACAAAATTCCCTTTTATCTTTTTTTGACTTTTTTATGCTTTAAAGCCCCTTAAAACTTTTTTCTTAATCCTTTTTTGTGCTTTTACCCCAAATGATGGTTCCCCATTTTGATATTAACTGAACGTTTTTTTTTTTTGCTTATTCCTTTTTTTGTTTTTATCTTTATCCCCTTTTATAGAAAAACTTATCTTTTCCCCTTCCCTGACATCATAAAGATCAATTTGGTCCCTATCCTTCTTTTTTGGTCCCAGCAAACTATCTTTTTTTTTGACCTTTTATGCTTTAACTTTTCTTAATCCTTTTTTGTGCCCTTACCGGATGGGTCCCCCCAAATTTTGAATCTTTATTCTTTTGTTCCCGTTTTGCATTTTGGCCTTATCTTTTTTTTTTAATCTTATCTTTCTTGGTTATGTTCCTTTTAAATCCCTTTCCCCTGCTCATCCATGATTTAACAGAGACATCACATTTTTGTCCCCTCTTTTTGGTCCACATTCACCCTCCCAATTTTTTTTTGACTTTTTTTATGCCTTACCCTTTTTCTTATCTTTTGTGCTTACCAGATTTTTTGGTCCCCCAATTTTTGTGTGGAATTTATTTTTATCTATGGGGTCGTTTTTTGGGCTTTCTTTTTTTATCCTATCTTAATTATATTTTTTAATCTTTCCCTCCTGAATCATCATAAAGAATCATTGTCATTCTTTTTTTTTTTTTTTTTCCACAAACTTTTAAATCTGTTTTTTTTTGAACTTTTTTTTTATACTGCCTTTACTCCCCTATTATCTTTTTTGTGCTTAAACCATAAAGGGACCTTTGGGTCCCATTTGGAAAATCTTGAAAATCCCCTTGATCTTTTATTTTGCCTTATCTTTTTTTTTAACCTTATCTTTATCCTTTTATAATAAACTTTTTTATCCTTTTCTGATCAAATCACAATTAAAGGATCAGTTTTTGTACCCCCCCCTTTCCTTTTATTGGTTCCCCAGCAAAACTTTCTTTTTTTTGTGACTTTTTTAATGCTTACTTTTTTTTTTCCTTTAATCTTTTGTGGGCCTTACCATGAAATTTGGTCCCCCCCATTTTTTGATCCCTTATCCTTGGGTCCCCGGTTTTTGCTTAATCAAAATTTTTTTTTTATCATATCCTTTATTCTTGGTTAATTTAGATCCCCCTAATCTTTTTTATCCCTGCTCATTCAATTAAGATCAAAAATTTTTGGTCCCCCCTTTTCTGTTTTTTGGTCCCTAGCAGCCCTCCATTTTTTTTGACTTTTTTAATTATTGCTTACTTTTTTTTCTTATCTGTTTTTGTGGCCTTTAACCAAAATGGATGGGGGTCCCATTTTGGGATTTACCCCTTATTCAATGGATCCTTTTTTTTTAATTTTTTTGCCTTTTTATCTTTTTTTTTTTTTTTATACCTTTTATCTTAAAAACCTTTGTAATTATAAACTTTTTAACTTTTTCCTGTAAATCATCTAATAAAGATCCATTTTGGGGTCCCCCCCCTTCCTTTTTTGGTTTCCCAGCAACCTTAATCCTTTTTTTGGAAAAACCCTTTATTGTTTATCCTTACTTTTACTATCCTTTTTTTTTTTGTGCCTTTTACCCATGAATTGTCCCCGCCCCAATTTGATCCTTAATATTTGGGGTTCCGGTTTTTGCCTATTCTTTTTTTTTATCCTTTATCTTTTTATATAACTTAAATCTTTTTCTGATCATCCATAAAGGAAATCCATTTTATGGTTCCCCCCCCTTCCTTTTTTTTTTGGTCCCACAATACTTATCTTTTTTGACCTTTTTTTTTTTAATAGCCTTAATTTTTCCCTTAATATTTGTCACTTTACCCATGATTGGTCCCCAATTTTTTGGAAATCCCTTATCCTTGGTCCCCGTTTTTTTTTTGGCCTTTATCCTTTTTTTATCTTATCCTTTTTTGTGTATTTTTTCCCCCTTTTAATCTTTTTTCCCCTGCTCACATCAATTGAAAGAATCCATTTGGTTTATTTTTTTTTTCCTTTTTTGGTCCCAGCCATAAATCCCCTCCTCATTTTTTGAACCTTTTTTATTGCTACTTTTTTTCCTTATTCTTTTTGGGTTCTTTTTTAACATGATGGTCCCCCAAATTTATCTTTAAACTTGATCGTTTTTTGCCCTTTATTACTTTTTTTTTTTTATCTTAAATCCTTATCTTATATAAGAACTTATCTTTTTTCCTTTGATTCATCCAATAAAAGAAATCATTTGGTGGTCCCCTTTCTTTTATGGGCCCCCAGGCAAACCTTTTTAATCTTTTTTTTGTGACCTTTTTTGTTATGACTGTTTATCTTGACTTATGTTTCCCCCCCTTAATCTTTGTCTTAACCCAATGAATGGTGCCCCCCCATATTTGATCTTATCCTTTTATTGGTTCCCGTTTTTTAGGCTGTATCCTATTTAATTCCAATAATCCATTTTTGTTAAAATTTTCCTATCTTTTTTCCCTGCCTCATCAATAAAAAGATCCAATATTATGGTCCATGCTTTCTTTTGGTCCAGCTAAAAAATAAAATCCCCTCCAAATTTTTGTCCTTTTTAATGCCCTTTACTTTATTTCTTATTCCCTTTGTGGGGCTTATCCCAATGAAAGTGTTCCCATTTTTGGAATCTATCCAATGTGAATCAAATCCGTTTGTTATTTGCCCTTTAATCTTTTTTAATCATAATACCTTTTTTAGATAATAACCTTTATATAAACTTATCCTTTCCTGAAAATCCTCAAAAAAGATCCATTTTTTGTCTTTTTTTCTTTTTTTTTGGGTCCAACCAACTTATCCTTTTTTTTTTACGAACTTTTTTTTATGACTTTACTTTTATTTTTTTTTCCATTTTAATCTTTTATGCTTTTACCAATATTGGTTCCCCATTATGAAATCGTAACTTTGTCCCGTTTTTTTTTGGGTGAACTATTTATCCTTTTATTTTATCTTAGACTTTAATATTACTTTTTTAAATCTTTTCCTGATTCATACCCAATAAAGATCCATTTTTTTTTTTTGGTCCCCTTCCCCCCCTTTTTTTTGGTCCCCCCCAGCAACTTAAATCCCCTCAGGTTTTTTTTGACTTTTTATGCTTTTAACCTTTTTTTTATCTTAAATCCCTTTATTTTTTTTGGGCCTTACCATGATGGTCCCCCATTTGAATCTTTATTGCTTGAATCGTTTTTTTTTTATTGCCCTTTTTATCTTTTTTTTTTTTTTATAAAATCCTTTAATACTTTTAATAATAACCCCCTTATTCTATCTGATCATCTAAAGATCCCCTATTTTTGGTCCCCCCCCTTTCTTTTTTTTTTTGGTCCAGCAATAACTTGTATCTTTTTGTCCCCTTTTTGGACTTTTATGCCTTACTTTTTGATTTCACCGTTTCCTTTTAAAAATGTTGTCCTTTTAAATGATTGTCCCCATTTTTTTGGATCGTTTTATCTTCTTGGGGTCCGTTTTTTTTTATCCTTTTTCTTATCTTTTTTTTTTTATCTTATCTTTTTTGTTTAATATTTACCCCTTATCCTTTCCTGTCTCATCAATAAAAGATCAATTTTTTGGTGTCCAACCCTTCTTTTTTTTGTCCCAGGCAACCCCTTATCCTTTTTTGACTTTTTTTTTTATGCTTTACTTTTTTTTTCCTTATCTTTTGTTCATAACCCATGATGGTCCCCATTTTTTTGAATTTCCTTTAATCCTTGGGTACCGTTTTTTTTTTTGCTCCAATGCCTTTTTTTTTTTTTTTTTAACCTATTCTATTGTATAACTTTTCGTTATGCTTTTTCCTGCTTCATCAGTAAAAAAGATCAATTTTTTGTTCCCCCTTTTCCCTTTTTTTTTTTGGTCCACCAGCAAACCCTCTTCTTTTTTTTGACTTTTTTTATGCTTTTACTTTTTTTTTTCCCCCCTTATTTTGGTTCCAGAAAAACTATTAATCTATTTTTTGGACTTTTTTTTTTTTTTTTTATGCTTAATTTTTTTCTTATCTTTGTGGCGTTTACCCAAAATATGGTCCCCCACCACTTTTTTTTTTTGAATATTATCTTGATCGTTTTTTTTTTGGCTTTATTCTTTTTTTTAATCTTTAAATAATTTTTTAAATAAACCCTTATCTTTTTCCTGATCATGCATAAAAGAACATTTTTTTTTGGGTGTCACTTCCCCTTTTTTTTTTTGTTCCCCCAGCAAAAAATAACTTAATCTTTTGTTTGTCTTTTTGTTAGTTTTTATGCCTTTTTACCTTTTTTTCCTTTAATTTCTTTTTGGTTGCTTTACCCATTGGAATGTCCCCCCTTTAGGAATTTGAGCTTAATTCTTGGGGTCCCCGTTTTTTTTGCCCTTAATCCCTTTTTTTTTTTTAAATCCGCTAATCTTTGTATTCCTTTATCGTTTTATTTTCCCCCCCCCCCTGCTCATCCATCATAAAGAAGTTCAATTTTTGGGTTTCCCCCCCCTTCCCCGTTTTTTTTGGGCCCAGCCCATCCCCCTCCCCCCATTTTTTGGACTTTTTTAAGGCTTTGAACTTTTTTCTTATCCCTCTTATCTTTTTTAGTGGCCTTACCATTAATTGGTACCCCATTTTGATTCTTAGCTATCCAAGATCGTTTTTTGTTTTTTCCTTTATCTTTTTTTTTTTTAATCTTTGATCCTTTAATTATAAAAACTTTAATCCTTTCTGCCTTCATCAAAAAATGAATCCAATTTGGTTTCCCCCCTTCTTTTTTTTTGGTCCCCCAGCAACGTATCCCTCATTTTTTTTTGAAAACTTTTTTATTGCTTTAATGCTTACATTTTTTTTTCCTTATCGTTGGAGGCCCTAACCCATGAATGTAAATTTGATCCTTATTTCCTTTGGCGTTTGAATTTTTTTTTTTTTTA
Source organism: Schlechtendalia chinensis (assembly GCA_019022885.1). NCBI lineage: Eukaryota > Metazoa > Arthropoda > Insecta > Hemiptera > Aphididae > Schlechtendalia > Schlechtendalia chinensis. Next base: position 6,191 of record JAFHKX010000035.1, read on the forward strand.
GCCGTATAAAATCTTTTTTTTTTTTATGCTTAATCCTTTTCATAATAACTTAAAATCCTTTTTTTCCTGGAATCATCAATAAAGATCAATTGGGTCCTTCCTTTGTTTTTGTCCCCAGCAATCCTTTTAATCTTTTTTTGACTTTTTTTATAAAATCGTAAAAAACCTTTTTTCTTATCCCTTTTTGTGGCTTTAACCCAATTGATGGTCCCCCCATTTTTTTTGAACTTTATCTTTGATCGTTTTTTTTGCTTTTTATTCCCTTTTTTTTTATCTTAATCCTTTTTAAATTTATTATAAACTTGTTTTCCTTTTTTCCCTGATCCAATCATATAGAATCATTTTGGTCACCTTTCGCTTTATTTTTTGGTCCCCCCCCAGCAACCTTAATTCCCTTTGGACTTTTTTTTAGCTTTAACATTTCCCCCCCCCTAATTGGCTTTTAAGGTCTTTTTATTTCTGTTTTTAATCTTTTTGTGGCCTTACCAAGATTGGTCCCCCATTTGAAATCTTTACTTTGGTCCCCCGTTTTTTTTTTTTGCTTATCTATTATATTATCTTTTTATCCTTTTGTATTTCTTTTTTATCCTTTTTCCTGCTCCATCAATTAAAGACAATTTTTTAGGTTTGCCCCTTCCTATTTTTTTTGGTTCCCAGCATAATCCCCTCAGAATCTTTTTGACTTGTTTTTATGCCTTTACCTTTCCCCTTTTATCTTTTGTGGGCTTAATCATGGTTGGTCCAATTGTTTTTCATTTTGATCCTTATTCAGAATCCGTTTTTTTTTTTAATTCTTATCTTTTTTTTTTATCTTATCCTTTTTTATATAAATCTTTTCTTATCCTTTAAACCTTTTTCCCTGATTCATCCCCATAATAAAGAGATCCCATTTTTGGTCTTCCCCTTTTTTTGGTCCAGCAACTTATCCCTTTTTTTTAACTTTTTTTTTTTTTAATGGCTTTACTTTTTTTTTTTCCTTATCTTTTTTTGTTGGCTTAACCATGATTTTGGTCCCCCCCCCCCAAATTTTTTTGATCCTTATCTTGTCGTTTTTTTGCCTATCTTTTTTTTATCTTAATCTTTATTGTTTTTTCTTGTTTTCCCCCTTTTCCCTCCAAATTAAAAGAATCATTTTTGGTCTTTCCCCCCCGTTTTTTTTGTCCCAGCAAAATTATCCCTCTTTTTTTTTATTATTGACTTTTAGGCTTACCTTTTATCTTTATCTTTTGGTTCCTTACCAAGGTGGTCCCATTTTTGATTCTTATCATATTTTCGTTATTTTTTGCTTATCTTTTATTTTTTTATCCTTAATCCCCTTAATATTAACTATTCCTTTCTGAACAATCATAAAGATCAATTTGGGTCTTCTTTTGTACAGCCAAAAACTTATCTTTTTTGACCTTTTTTTATTACTTACTTTTTTCTTTATCTTTTTGCTTACCATGATGGTCCCATTTTAATCTTATCTTGTGCTTTTTTTGCGTTATCTTTTTTTTTATCTTTATCTTTATATACCTTTAATCCTTTCTGATCATCAATAAAAGATTCCAATTTTTTGGTCTTCCCCCTTCTTTTTGGGTTCCAGCAACTTTATCCTTTTTTGACTTTTTTTTTTAATGCTTACTAACTTTTTTTTTCCTTATCTTTGTGCTATTACCAATGATTGGTCCCATTTTTGATCTTTATCCCTTTGATCCGTTTTTTTTTTTTTTTTTTATCTTTTTTTTTTTTATCTTTAATCTTTAAAATTAAACTTTAATCTTTCCTGATCCATCCCATAAAAGATCAAATTGGTCCCCCTTCCTTTTTGGTTCCCAGCAAACACTGTTTTATCTTTTTTTGACTTTTTTTATGCCTTTTTAATTTTTTTTCCCTGATCTTTTTGAGCTTTACCCAATGGATGTTCCCCCTTTTTTTTTTTTTATCTTTTTTTTTTTTTTTGCTTTATCTTTTTTTTTTTAATCTTTTGTGTTAATTTTCTTTTCCTTTTTTTTCTCTCCCAGCATAAAAAACAAAATTCATATTGGTCCCCTTTCTTTTTTTTTGGTTCCAGCACATCTTTTTTTTGACTTTTTTTTTATGTTTACTTTTTTCTTAATCTTTGGTGCCTTACCATAGAATGGTCCCCCCCCATTTTTTAAATCTTTTAAATCCGATGGTTCCTTTTTTTTTTTGGCGTGTTACTCTTTATCTGTTTTATTGTTTATTTAACTTAAATATTTTCTATCTTTCATCCCATAAAAGATCATTTTTGGTCCCCCCCCTCCTTTCTTTTTTGGTCCCCCAAAATCCATACATTTTTTTTTTTGACTTTTTTTTAAACTTTTTTTTTTCTTTATCTTTGTTGCCCTTTACCAATTGATTCCCATTTTTTTCATGATTTATCCTTTGGTTCGTTTTTGCCTATTCCTTTTTTTTATTTTTTTTTATCTTATCTTTAATAAACTTTTATCTTTCCTGAACCATAAAAAAATCAATTTTGGTCCCTTTCTTTTTTTTGGGTCCCAGCCCAGCAAACTTTATCTTTTTTGACTTTTTGCTTTACTTTTTTTAATCCCTATCTTTTGTGCTTACCATTGATGGTCCCCCATTTTGATTCCTTATCTTTGGATTCCGTTTTTTTTTTTCCTTTATCTTTTTTTTTTTAATCTTATTTTTTATATAACCTTTTAAATCTTTTCTGAATCCTGAAATATAAAGAAATCATTTTGTCCCCTTTCTTTTTTGGTCCAGCAAACCCCCTATCTTTTTTGTGACCTTTTTTTTTTCTGGCCTTACTCTTTTTCCCTTATCTTTATCTGTGGTGCTTTACCATGTTTGGTGGTTTCCATTTTTTGATTCTTATCGTTGTCCGTTTTTTTGCCGTATCTTTTTTTTTTTATCAAATCTTTTAATTTAACTTTTTATCTTTCCCCTGATCAATCAAAATAAAGAACATTTTTTTGGTCCCCTTCCTTTTTTTTTTGGTCCCCCAGCAATCAAACCCCAAATCTTTTTTTGACTTTTTTATGCCTACTTTTTTTTCTTTATCTTTGGTGGCTTTACCCAAGTGGTTCCCCCCCCATTTTTTTTGAATCTTTTATCCTTGGTCGTTTTTTTTTTGCTTATCTTTATTTTTTTTATCTTTTTTTGTCAATCTTTACTTTTTCCTGATCCAGCTCATTTAAAAGATCATTTGGTTCCCTTCCTTTTTTTTTTTTGGTCCCAGCAAACCTTTTATCCTTTTTGACTTTTTTTTTTTTAATGCTTTACTTTTTCTTAATCTTTTTTGTGCTTTTACCAAGGATGGGCCCCCCATTTTTTTGATTCTTATCTCTTGGATCCGTTTTTTTTTTTTTTTATTTTAAATCTTTTTTTTTATTTTTTTTTGTATCTTTTGTTAATTTCTTTTTTATCTTTCCCTGCTCAGCCATAAAATCAATTTTGGTTCCCCCTTCTTTTTTTTTTTGGTCCGCCCATCCAAAACTCCTTATTTTTTTTGACTTTTATAAATGCTTACTTTTTCCTTATCTTTTTTGCTTTACCATGGATGGTCCCCCATTTTGTTGATCTTTATCTTTGATCGTTTTTTTTTTTTTTTGCTTATCTTTTTTTTTTTTTTATCCTTTAATCTTTTTGTATTTTCTTAACTTTTTCCCCTGAATCATCATAAAAGATTTCATGGGTTCCTTTTTTTTGGTCCCCAGCAAACTAATCCTTTTTTTGAACTTTTTTTTATGCTTTACCTTTATTTTTCTTATCTTTTGTTCTTACCAGAAGGATTGGGTTTTTCCCCTTTTTGGATCTTTAATCTTTGGTTTTTTTTTTTTTTTTTTTTTTTTGCCCTTACTTTTTTTTTATCTATTATCATTTTGTATATCTTTTTTAATCTTTTCCCTGCTCATCAATATAAGATCAATTTTTGGTCCCTTCTTTTTTTTTTTGGTTCCAGCAATCCCCTCAATGTTTTTTTTGACTTTTTTAATGCTTTATTTTTTTCCTTATCTTTTGGGGCCTTACCATGGAGGGTCCCATTTTTGGAATTCTTATCTTTTGGTCGTATTTTTGCCTTTTATCTTTTTTTTTTTTTATCTTTATAACCATATTAACCTTTATCTTTCTTTCCCCTGATCCCATAAAAGAAATCAATTTGTCCTTCTTTTTTTTTTGTGTTCCCCCCATCTTTATCTATTTTTTGACCCTTTATTTTATGCTTAACTTTTTTTCCTTATCTTTTTTGGCTTACCAATGAATGTCCAATTTGATATTTATCTTTATCTTTTTTTTTTTTTTGCTTAATCCTTTTTTTTTATCTTTTCTTTTTTATATTTTATCCCTAACTTTTTTTTTTTCCTGATCATCAATCATAAAAGAAAAGTCATTTTGGGTCTTCCTTTTTTGGTCCCCCCCCCAGCAAACCTTATTCTTTTTTGACCTTTTATGCCTTAACTTTTCTTATCTTTTTTTGTTGTGCTTTTACCCCAATATGGCCATTTTTGAAATCTTATCCTTGATTCCCGTTTTTTTTTGGCTTTTATCTTTTTTTTGTTTTATCTTAAAATCTTTTTAATAAAATTTCCTTTATCTTTTTCACTGCCTCATAAAAAAGAGATCATTTTTGGTCTTTCTTCTTTTTTTGGTCCAAAACCCCCTGCCATTTTTTTTGACTTTTTTTATGCTTACTTTTTTTCTTATCTTTTTTTGTGGCTTACCAATGAATGGGTCCATTTTTTGATCCTTTATCATTGGTCGTTTTTGCTTTATCTTTTTTTTTTTATCTTTTATCTTTTATTAAACTTTTTTTATCTGTTCTGAATTCATCCAAAAGGATCATTTTGGTCCCTCTTCCCTTTTTTGTCCCCCCAACTTAAAATCCCTCATTTTTTTTTTGGAACTTTTTTATGCCTTTTACTTTTTTTCCTTTATCTTTTGTGCTTACCATGAAATGGTTACCATTTTGATTTGGGATCCTTATTCATGAATTCGTTTTTTTTTTGCTTAATCCTTTTTTTTTATCTATCTTTTTATATTAATAACTTTATCTTTTTTCTGAATCCCATCAAATAAAGAAATCAATTTGGTTCCCCCCCCCTTTCCTTTTTTTGTTCAACAGCAAACCTTTATCTATTCTTTTTTTTGACTTTTTTAAATGCTTACTTTTTTTTTTCCTTAAATCTTTGTGTCTTACCATGATGGTCCCCATTTTTTGATCTTATCCCTTGGTCCGGTTTTGCCTTAATTTTTTTTTTTTTAATCATAAATCTTTTATATAATTTTTTTTATTCCTTTTTCTGCCATCATAAGATCTATTTTTTGGTCCCCCCCTTTTTTTTGGTCCAGCAAAACCCTCCCTATTTTTTTTGACTTTTTTTTATAAAATGCTTTACTTTTTTCTTTTTTATCTTTTTGTGCCTTACCATGATGGGGGTCCCCAATTTTTGATCTTAATCTTTGGATCGTTTTTTTATTTGCTTTATCTTTTTTTTATTTTTTTAATCCCTTTTAATCTTTTTTATATAACTTTATCTCTTCCCCTGCCTCATCAAAATAAAAGAATCATTTTTGGTATTTTCTTTTTTTTGGTCCCCAGCCAACTTTTTTTTTTTTGACTTTTTATGCCCTTAACTTTTCTTTTATCTTTTTGGGTGGCTTTATATCATGGATTGTTCCCCATTTTATTTTGATCCCTTATCTTTGGTCCCCCCTTTTTTTTTGCCTTATCTAATTTTTTTATCTTTATCTTTTTGTATTTCTTACCTTTTTTTTCCCCTGCTCATCAAAAAAAGTCACTTTGGGGTCTTCCCCCCTTTTTTTTTTGGTCCACAAGAACCCCTTTTTTTTTTGACTTTTTTTTTATGCTTTTTTTTCTTTATCTTTTGGGCTTACCCCATGATGGTGGCCCCCCCCCATTTTTGGATCTATCTTGGATCGATTTGTTTTTTTTAAGCTTTTTTTTCATAAATCTTCTTAAATGTAACCTTTTTTTAATCCTTTTCCTGAATCATTCAATAAAGATCAATTGGGGGTCATCCCCCCCCTTTTTTTTTTGGTCCACAAACCTAAATCCCCTTTTTTTGAACTTTTTTTTTGACTTTTACAAAGCTTTACTTTTTTTCTTTTATTTTGTGCTTCACCATGAAATGTCCATTTTGGTCTTAATCCATGATTTCGTTTTTTTTGCCTTTACGTTTTTTTTTTTTTTTCTTTATCCTTTTTGTTAAATTCTTATCTTTTCCCCTTGCTCATCCAATAAAGAATCATTATTTGGTCTTCCTTTTTTTGGTCCCCAGCAACTTTAATCTTTTTTGGACTTTTTTATGCTTTACTTTTTTTTCTATCTTTGTGGCTTACCATTTGATGGTCCCCCATTTTTTTGATCCTAAAAACTTGTAATGCCTTTATCTTTTTTTGCTTTTTTTTATCTTATCTTTATATATTTTCTTTTATCTTTTCCTGCTCCATCCATAAAGATCATTTTGGGTCCTTTTCTTTTTTTGGTCCCCCCAGCAAATCCCCCCTCCTTTTTTTTTTTTGACTTTTTTTATGGCTTTTTACTTTTTTCCTTTATCTTTTTTGGCTTTAACCAATGGTTGGTCCCCATTTTTTTGGATTCTTATCTTGATCGTTTTTTTTTGCCTTATCCCTTTTTTTTATCTTAATCTTATAATTCCCTTTTTATATAAAAAACTTTAATCTTCTGAATTCAGCCCATAAAGATCATTTTTTTTCCCTTCTTTCTTTTTTTGGTCCCCACAGCAACCCCCTCAATTGTTTTTTTGACTTTTTATGCTTTACTTTTTTTTTTCTTTATCTTTGTGCTTTACCATATGGATGTCCCCCCCATTTTTGAAAATCTTTATCTTTTGATCTTTTTTTTGGCTGTATCTTTTTTTTTATCTTATCCTTTTGTATTATAAAACTTTATCCTTTGTTTTTCTGCCATCATAAAAAATCATTTTGGTCCTTCTTTTTTTTGGTCCCCCACCAAAAAAAATCCCTATCTTTTTTGAACTTTTTAAAATGGCCTTACTTTTTTCCCTTATTTTTGTGGCATACCAATGTTCCCATTTTGGATCTTATCTTTTTGATGCCGTTTTTTTTTTGCTTATCTTAACTTTTATCATAATCCTATATGTAATTTCTAACCTTTTCTTGCCTCATCCATAAAGATCATTTTGGTCTCTTTTTTTTTGTCCAGCATCCCCTCCATTTTTGACTTTTTTAAATGCCTTACTACTTTTTTCCTTATCCTTTTTTGGTGCTTTAATAAAAGGTTTCCCTATTTGGATCGTAATAAAATCTGTATCTTTTGGTCGGTTTTTTTGCTTATCATTTTTTTTATCTTTATCTTTTAAATATAAACTCTTTTTATTCTTTCTGATCAATCAAATAAAAGATCAATTTTTGGTTCCCTTCCCCTTTTATTGGTCCCACCAACTATTTATCTTTTTTTTGACTTTTTTTTTATGCTACTTTTTTTAACTTTTCTTAATCTTTTTTTGGCCTTACCAAATGAAAGGTCCCCCCATTTTTGAGCTTTATCCTTTGAACGTTTTTTGGCTTTTTATCCTTTTTTTATCCTTACTTTTTTTTATAAAACTTACCTTTATTCTGATCATCAAAAAAAGAATTTATTTTGTTCCTTCTTCCTTTTTGGTTCCCAGCAACTTTTTAAATTCTTTTTTTTTTGACTTTTTTTTTATGCTTTACTTTTTCCTTCTTATCCTTTGTTGCGTACCAATGAAAAATGTCCCCATTTTTTTTTGAAACCTTAAAACTTGTTCCGTTTTTTTTGCTTATCTTTTTTTTTTATCATATCTTTTTATTTTTTCTTTTTATCTTTTTTTTTTCCCTGATCATCAATAAAGATCATTTGTCCCCCTTCCTTTTTTTGGTCCCAGAACTTTTAATTCTTTTTTTTTGACTTTTTTTTCCTTTTAACTTTTTTTTTTTCTATCTTTTTGGGGCTTCCCAATGGCCATTTTTGGAAAATCTTTAATTCTTGGTCCCCCTTTTTTGCTTTACTTTTTTTTTTATCTTATCTTTTTGGTATAAATTTTCTTTTATCTGTTTCCTGATTCTCTAAAAAGATCATTTTGGGTCCTTCCTTTTTTTTTTTCCCCCAGCAAAATCCCCTCATTTTTTTTTTTGAAACTTTTTAATGCTTAACTTTTTTTTTCCTTATCTTGTGTGCTTACCAAAGGTGTTCCCCCATTTTGATTTCTTAATTCATGATCGTTTTTTTTTGTGCTTATCTTTTTTTTTTTTAATCTTTGAATCTGTTTTTCTTTATCTTTCTGCTCTTCATTATAAAAGGATCATTTTTTGGTCCCTTGTCTTTTTTTTTTTGGTCCACCAAACTTATCAATTTTTTGAAACTTTTTGACTTTTTTATGCTTTACTTACTTTTTTTCCTTATTCTTTTTTGCCTTACCATATGGTTGGGTCCCATTTTGGATCTTATCTTGAAAATTCGTTTTTTGCTTTTTCTTTTTTTTTTAATCTTAAATTATAATTTTATATAACTTATCTTTTTTTTCCCTGAATCATCATAAAGATCATTTTGTGGGTCCCCCCCTTTCTTTTTTTTTGGTCCAGCAAATCCCCCTTTTTTATTTTTTGGACTTTTTTTTGATGCTACTTTTTTTGTTTTATCCTTTCTTTTTGTTCTTTTTACCATGGAAAGGTCCCCCATTTGATCTTATGTTATCCTTTTGAATCGTTTTTGGGCTTATCTTTTTTTTTTTTTTTTTTTTTTATCTTTATCTTGTATATTTAACTTTAATCTTTTTTCTCTGCGCTCATCATAAAAGATCATTTTTTGGGTTCTACTTTTTTTTTGGTACCCCACAAGCACCCTTAGCATTTTTTTTTGAACTTTTTTTTTAATGCTAACTTTTTTTTCCTTTTTATTCTTATCTTTTGTGGCTTACCATAAATGGTTTCCCCCCCAATTTTGATCTTTTCTTGACGTTCGTTTTTTGTTTGCCTTAATCTTTATTTTTTTTTATCTTATCTTTTTATAATAACTTTTTTAATCTTTCTGAAATTCATCATAAAATCATTTGGCCCCCCTTTTTTTTTTTTTTTTTTTGGTCCCAGCAAAACTTAACTTCTTTTTTTTTGACTTTTTTTTTTATGCCATTACTTTTTTTTTTTATCTTTGTTTGCTTAACCCAAGAAAATTTCCCATTTTTGAAATTTCTTGGTCTTGATCCGTTTTTTTTGCTTTTTTTTCTTTTTTATCTTATTCTTTATATAATTAACCTATCTTTTCCTGATCAAATTCATAAAGCATTTTGGGTCCTTTTTTTTTTGGTCCCCCAGCCAAACTTATCTTTTGACTTTTTTTGCTTTTACTTTTTTTTTATTTCTTATCCCTTTGTGCTTTACCAATGGATGGTCCCATTTTTTTTTGATCCTTAAATCTTGGTCGTTTTTTTGCCTTTTATCTTTTTATCTTATATCTTTATATAACTTTATTATTTCTGATCAACCATAAAGATCATTTTGGTTCCCCTTCTTTTTTGGTCCCAGCAACTTATCTTTTTTTTTGACTTTTTATTTAATGGCCTTACTTTTTTTTTTTTCTTATCTTTTTGTGGCTTACCATGAAATGGTCCCCCCCTTTGAAATCCTTATCTTGGATCGTTATTTTTGTTTTATCTTTTTTTTTTTATCTTTATCTTTGTTTAAAATATTAACTTATCTTTTTTCTGCTCATCATAAAAGATTCCAAATTTGTCCCTCTTTTTTTTTGGTCCAGCAATCCCTTTAATCCTTTTTTTTTTTTTGACTTTTTTTTTAACACCTTTACTTTGCTTTTTCTTATCTTTTTTGTGGCCTACCCAATGATGTGGTCCCATTTTGATCTTTAATCCTTGGTCCCCCCGTTTTTTTTTTTTTGCTTATTTATCTTTTTTTATACTTAATCCCTATTGTAATTTTTTTCCTTATCTTTTTCTGCTCATCAATAAAAAGATCATTTGGTCCCTTTGCCTTTTTTTTTGGTCCAGCCAAACCCCCTCAATTTTTTTTTTTGACTTTTTATGCCTTACTTTTACTTTTCCTTATCTTTTGTGCTTTACCCCATTGTGAGAATTGGTCCCCATTTTTTGGGAATCTTTTGTATCTTGTATCTTTTTTTTTTTGTTATCTTTTTTTTTTTTTCTTTTTTTTTATCTTAATATTTTTAATATAAACTTTTATCTTTTCCTGATCATCATAAAAAAGATCCAATTTTTGGTCCCCTTCTTTTTTTTTTTTTTTGGTCCCCAGCAACTATAAATTTTTTTGACCTTTTTTTTAATGCCTTACTTTTTTTTTCTTTATCTTTTTTTGGTGGGCCATACCAATGAAATGATAGTCCCATTTTGAAATCTTAATCTTTGGTCCCCGTTTTTTTTGCCTTTAATCTTTTTTTTACTTTTTTTAATCTTTTTTAAATTTTATAATAACCCTTTTTTTATCACTTTTCTGAATCATCCATAAAATTCATTTTGGTCTTTTCCTTTTTTTTTTGGTCCACCCATCCTTTTAAACCCTTTTTTTTTTGAACTTTTAATGGCCTTTAATTTTTTTTTTTTCCCTTTTATCTTTTTGGGTGCTTACCCATGATTGGGTCCCCCCCATTTTTTGAATCTTATCCCCCTTTGGTCCGTTTTGTCCCCCGTTTTTTTTTTTTTTTTTTTTTTTTTTATCTTTTTAATCTTTTTATAACTTTTCTTATCTTTTTTTCTGCTCCCATCATAAAGATCATTTTTGGTTCCCTTCTTTTTGGTCCCAGCAAACCCCCTCATTTTTTTGACCTTTTTTTTTAGCTTACTTTTTTTTTCTTTATCTTTTGGTGCTTACCATGGAGGTCCATTTTTTGGAATTTCTTTGATTCCTTTTGTTCCTTTTTTTTGCTATCTTTTTTTATCTTATCTTTTATATATAACCTTATCTTTTTTCTGATCAACATAAAGATCCATTTTGGTTCCCTTTTTCTTTTTGGTCCCCAAGCAATCCTCAATATTCTTTTTTTTGACTTTTTTTATGCTTACTTTTCTTTATCTTTTGGGGTGGGCTTACAAATGGTGGGTTCCCCCCCATTTTGATTCTTAAAATCTTATTGGGTCGTTTTTGCCTTATCTTTTTTTTTTTTTTTTTTTTAATCTTATCTTTTATATAAACTTATTCTTTCCTGAAAATCATTCAAAAAAAAAGATCCAATTTTGGTCCCCCCCCCTCCTTTTTTTTTGTCCCCAACAACTTTTCCCTTTTTTTGACTTTTTATGCCCCCTTTACTTTTTTTTTCACTTTTAATCTTTTTGGGTGCCTTAACCATGAAATGGTCCCATTTTGATCTTTAATCTTGATCGTTTTTTTTTTGCTTTTTATTTTTTTTTAACCTTTTATCTTTTATATTTCTTTTATCCTTTCCCCCCCTGCTCATCATAAAAGATCATTTGGTCCTTCCCTTTTTTTTGGTCCCCCACAAGCTCCCCCTTTTTTTTTTTTTTTGACTTTTTTATAGCTTAACTTTTTTCCCCTTATCTTTTGTGCTTACCATGAATTGCCCCCCATTTTTTTGAATCTTATCTTGGGTCCCATTTTTTTTTGCTTTATCTTTTTTTTTTTTTATCTTATCCCTTTTATAAATACCCCGTTTTCCGAACAATCCATAAAATCATTCATTTGGTCCTTTTCTTTTTTGGTCCCCAGCAACTTTATCTTTTTTTTTTTTTTTTTAAAAATGCCCTTAACTTTTTTTCTTATTCTTTTGTGCTTTTTAACCATGAAATGGGTCCCATTTTTGAATCCTTATCTATGATCCGTTTTTTTTTGGCTTTATCTTTTTTTTTTTAATCTTAATCCTTTTTAATATAAACTTATCTTTTCTTGAATCAATCATAAAAGATCAATTTTGGTCCCCTTTCTTTTTGGTTGGTCCCCAGCAACTTATCTTTTTGAACTTTTGTTTTTTTTATCTTTTACTTTTCTCTTATCTTTTTGGTTGCTTTTACCAAGATGGTCCCATTTTTGATCTTATCCTTGGTCCTTTTTTTCTTATCTTTTTTTTTTTATCTTATCCCTTTTGTTATTTCTTAATCTTTTCCCCCCTGAATCATCAATAAAAGATCAATTTTGTCCTTCCTTTTTTGGTCCCCACCATCCATCCCTCAAAATTTTTTGACCTTTTTTATGCTTACTTTTTTTCTTTTATCTTTTTGTGGCTTATCAGAGGGTGGTCCCCCAAATTTTTGAATCTTTATATCCAATGATCGTTTTTTTGCCTTATCTTTTTTTTTTTTTAATCCTTTTATTTTTAAATATTTTTTATCTTTTCTGAATTTCATCCCCCATAAAGATCATTTTTTGGGTTCCTCCTTTCTTTTCTTTTTGGTCCAGCCAAACCTTTCTTTTTTTTTGACTTTTTTTTTATTGCTTACTTTTTTTCTTATCTTTTTTGGTGCTTTACCATGAATGGTCCCCCAATGTTTGATCTTAATCTTTGATCGTTTTTGCCTTTAATCTTTTTTTTTTTTTATCCTTAATCCCTTTTTTTTATAATTAACTTATCTTTTTTCTGCCTCATCCAAAAGGATCCATTGGTTCCTTCTTTTTTTTTGGTCCAGCAAAACCCTATCTTTTTTTTGACTTTTTAAAATGCCTTACCTTTTTACTTTTTCCTTATCTTTGTGTGCTTTACCATGAAATGGTCCCCATTTTGGATTCTTATCTTTGGCTTTTTTTTGCTTATCTTTTTTTTATCCCTTATCGTTTTTAAATTCTTTATCTTTTTTCCTTCCTTGCCCATCAAATAAAGATCCATTTTGGTCCCTTCTCTTTTTTTGGTCCCCAGCAAAACTCCCCTCATTTTTTTTTTGACTTATTTTTTTTTTAAATGCTTACTTTTTTTTATTTTTTTTTTTTTCCTTATCTTTTTGGTGGGCATATCATAATGGTCCCAATTTATTCTTATCTTGGTCCGTTTTTTTTTTTTGCTTATCTATTTTTTTATTTTAATCAATATCTAACTATTTTCCTGATTTTTTTCCCTGCTCAATCAAATAAAAGAATCATTTTTGGTCCTTCTTTTTTTTGGGTCCCCCCCTCCCTTTTTTTTTTTGACTTTTTATGCTTTATTTTTTTTTTCCCTTATCATTTGTGGGTGCTTACCAATGGGTTTGTCCCCATTTTTGAATCCTTATCATTGGTCGGTTTTTTGCTTTTTTCTTATCTTTTTTTTTTTATCTTATCTTTTTTTAATATTAACCTTATCCCTTTTTCCTTGATCATCATAAAGATTTCATTTTGGTGGTTCCCCTTTCTTTTTTTTTGTCCCACAAACTTAATCTTTTTTTTTTTGACTTTTATGCTTTACTTTTTTCTTATCTTTGGTGGCTTAACCATGAAAATGGGTCCCCCCATTTTTGAATCCCTTATCCTTTTTGGTCCCCCCCCGTTTTGCTTATCTTTTTTTTTTATCTTTATCTTTGTCATTTCCTTTTTTTTTTATCTTTCTGCTTCAATCATAAAAGATCAAATTTTGGTTTACCCCTTCCCTTTTTTTTGGTCCAGCAAACTCATTTTTTTTTTTTTTGACTTTTTAAATGCTTACTTTTTCTTTATCTTTTGGTGCTTTACCATGAATTGGTCCCATTTGATCTTATCCTTTGGTTTTTTTTTTTGCCCTTATCTTTTTTTTTTTTTTTTTATCTTTATCTTTTAATATAACTTATCCTTTTTTTCTGATCAATCATAAAGGATCCCATTTGGTTTCCTTTTCCTTTTTTTGGTCCCCCAGCAAAAACTTTTAATCTTTTTTTTGACCTTTTTTTTTTTTATGCCTTACTTTTTTTTTCCTTAATCTTTTTGGGGGGCTTACCAAAATTGGGTCCATTTATTTTGATCTTAATCCTTTGATCGTTTTTTTTTTTGCCCCTTATCTTTTTTTTATCTTTATCTTTTTTGTATTTTCTTTATCTTTTTTCTGCTTCCCATCATAAAGATTCATTTTGGGTCCCTTTCTTTTTTTTGTCCCCAAAACTTAATCTTTTTTTTTTGGACTTTTTTTTTTAAATGCTTTAACTTTTTTTCTTATCTTTTTTGGCTTTTACCCATGAATGGGTCCCCATTTTTGATTCTTATCCTTTGTCGTTTTTTTATTTTGCCTATCTTTTTTTTTTATCTTATCTTTGTGTAATTTCCTTTATCCTTTTTCCTCTCATCATAAAAGATCATTTTTGGGTCCCTTCTTTTTTTTGGTCCCCAGCAAACTTTTTTTTTTTTTTTTGACTTTTTTTTTGCCTTTCCTTTCCTTATCTTTTTGTGTGCTTACCATGGTTGGTCCCAATTTTTTGAATCTAATTCCAATATTTCGTTTTTTTTTTTTTTTTTTGCTTAATTCTTTTTTTTTATCCTTTTTAATCTTTTTTTTATATAACTTTTATCTTTTCTGATCATCAATAAAGATCATTTTGGGTCCCTTCTTTTTTTTTGGTCCCAGCAAACTTTAATCTTTTTTTTTGGACCTTTTTATGCTACTTTTTTCCCTTTATCTTTTGTGCTTTACCATGAATGGTCCCCCCCCATTTTGATCTTATATCTTTTTGAATCGTTTTTTTGCCTTATCTTTTTTTTTATCCTTTATCTTTTATATAACTTTATCTTTCCTGAATCAATAAAAGGATCATTTTTGGTCTTTCTTTTTTTGGTCCAGCACCTTATCCTTTTTTTTTTTGACTTTTTAAAATGCTTTACTTTTTTTTTTTTTATCTTTTGTGGCTTACCATGATTTGGGTTCCCATTTTTGATCTTTAATTCTTGGTCTTTTTTTTTTTTTTTTTTTTTTTTACTTTTTTTTGTTTATCTTTTTTTAATATCTTTTTATTTTCTTTATCTTTTCTGGCTCATCTAATAAAGAATCATTTTGGGTTCCCTTCTTTTTTTTGGGTCCCCAGCAAAACCCTCAATTTTTTTTTTTGACTTTTTTAATGCTTTACTTTTTTTTTCTTATCTTTTTTTGGGTGCTTACCAATGGAATGGTCCCCCCCCAATTTTTTGAAATCTTTTATCTTGAATCGTTTTTGCTTTATCTTTGCTTTTTTTTTTTTTTTAATTCTTTTTGTATTTTTTAATTTCCTTTTATCCTTTTTCCTGGAAATCATAAAGAATTCAATTTGGTCCCCTTCTTTTTTGGTCCCCAGCAAAACTTTATTTTTTTTTTTGACTTTTTTATGCTTACTTTTTTTCTTATCTTTTGGTGCTTACCATGATGGTCCCATTTTTTGTGAATCTTATCTTGGTCGTTTTTTTGCCCTTTATCTTTTTTTTTTTTATCTTTATCCCTTTTTAATTTTTTTTTTTCTTATCCTTTTTTTTTCCCCTGATCTGATCATAAAGATCATTTTTGGTCCCTTCCCTTTTTTTTTTTGGTCCCCAGCAATCCCCCCCCTCATTTTTTTTTTTGAAAACTTTTTTATGCTTTACTTTTTTTTTCCTTATCTTTTTTTTTGGTGCTTAACATGGTGGTCCAATTTGATCTTATCATGATCGTTTTTTTTTTGCCTTATTAATTTTTTTTTTTTTTAAATCTTATCTTTTTTATATAACTTTTTATCTTCCCTGATCATCCATAAAAAGATCATTTTGGTCTTCCTTTTTTTTTTTTTGGTCCCAGCAAAACTTAATTTTTTTTTGACCTTTTTTATGCTTACTTTTTTTTTTTCTTATCTTTTTTTTGTGCTTTACCATGATTGGTTCCCCCCCATTGATTGATCTTAATCTTTGGGCCCGTTTTTTTGCTTTATCTTTTTTTTTTTACTTAATCTTTTTTTTTTTCCTTTTTATCTTTCTGATCATCAAAAGAATCATTTTTGGTCCCCTTCTTTTTTTTTGGTCCCAAGCAACACCTTTTTTTTTTTGACTTTTTTTAATGCCTTACATTTTTTTTTCTTTATCTTTTGGTGCTTTACCAATGGGTTTGTCCCCATTTTTTGAATCCTTTTTTTTTTGGTCCGTTTTTTGCTTTATCTTTTTTTTTTTATCTTATTTTTTTAATATAACTTTATCTTTTTCCCTGATCCAATCATAAAGATCATTTTTTTGGTCCCCTTTCTTTTTTTGGTCCCCAGCAAAAACCTTTTATCCTTTTTTTTTTTGACTTTTTTATGCTTACTTTTTTTTTTTTCTTATCTTTTGTGTGGTGCTTACCCAATGAATGGTCCCCCCCCCATTTGATCCTTTAATCTTGGTCGTTTTATTTTTTGGGCTTATCTTTTTTTTATCTTATCTTTTTATTTCTTTTCTTTCTTTCCTGCTTCATCAATAAAGATCATTTTGGTCCCCTTTCCTTTTTTTGGTCCCCCAAAAACTTAATTTTTTTTTTTGACTTTTTTATGCTTACCTTTTTCTTTTCTTTTGTGCTTTACCAATGATGGTACATTTTTGAATCCTTTCTTTGGTTCCGTTTTTTTGCTTTATCTTTTTTTTTTTTTATCTTATCTTTTTTTATTAATTTTTCTATCTTTTTCCCTGCTCCATCCATAAAAGATCATTTTTTGGGTCCTCTTTTTTTTGTCCAGCAAATCCCCTCCTCATTTTTTTTGACCTTTTTTTTAACCATTTACTTTTTTTCCATTTATCTTTTTTGTGCTTAACCATGGTGGGACCATTTTTGATTCTTTATCTTGATTTCCGTTTTTTTGCTTATCTTTTTTTTTTTATCTTAATCTTTTTTAAAATAACTTATTCTTTCTGCTCATCATAAAGATTCATTTTTTGGTCCCCTTCCCTTTTTTTGGTCCCAGCAAAACTTATTCCCTTTTTTTTGTTGACCTTTTAATGCCTTACTTTTTCCTTATCTTTTTTTTGTGGCTTACCAATGATGGTCCCAAATTTTTGATCTTAATCTTGATCGTTTTATTGTTTTTTCCCCCGTTTTTTTTTTATCTTTAATCTTTTTTTTTTTATCTTAATCTTTTCTTTTTAATATAACCTTTATCTTTCTGATCATCAGAAGATCAATTTTTTGGGTCCCTTCTTTTTTTTGTTTTTTTGGTTCCCCCCAGCAAACTTTATCTTTTTTTTTGAACTTTTTTTATGCTTTACTTTTTCCTTATCTTTTGTTTTGGTGGCCTTACCATGATGGGGTTTCCCCATTTTTGATCTTAATCTTTGGTCGTTTTTTTTTTTTGCCTTAATCTTTTTTTTTTTATCCTTAATCCATTTGTATTTTCCCCTTATCTTTTCCCCTGCTCCAATCATAAAGATCATTTTTTGGTCCCCCCTTTCTTTTTTTTTGGGTTCCCAGCATCCACCCTCATTTTTTTTTTGAACCTTTTTTAATGCTTACTTTTTTTTCTTTTATCTTTTTTGTGGCTTTACCAAATGAAGGGTCCCCCAATTTTTGATCTTTTAATCTTTTGAATCCGTTTTTTGCTTTATCTTTTTTTTTTTTATCTTTATCTTTATATAACTTTATCTTTTCCTGATCATCAATAAATAGATCCAATTTGGGTTTCCTTTTTTTTTTTTGGTCCACCAAACTTATCCTTTTTTTGACTTTTTTTAAATGCCTTACTTTTTTTTTTTATCCCTTATTCTTTTTGTGCTTACCATGATGGTCCCCATTTTTGATCCTTTATCTTTTTTGTCGTTTTTTTTGCTTTATCTTTTTTTTTTTTTTATATCTTTTTTTTTGGAATTTTTTTAATCTTTTTCCTTCCTCAATCATAAAAAGAATCATTTGTCCCCCCCCTTTTTTTTTTGGTCCAGCAAACCCCTCTTTTTTTTTTTGACTTTTTTTTTTGCTTACTTTTTTTTTCTTATCTTTTGTGCTTTTATCCTGGGTCCCCATTTTGAAATCTTATCTTGGTCGTTTTTTTTTTTTTTTTTTTGCTTATCTTTTTTTAATCTTTTAATCTTTATATAAAACTTAATCTTTTCTGGAAATCCATCATAAAAGATCATTTGGTCCTTCCTTTTTTTTTTTTTTGGTCCCAGCAAAAACCTTATCTTTTTTTTTGACTTTTATGCTTACTTTTTTTTTTTTCCTTATCTTTTGTGTGGCTTTTACCATGGTGGTCCAATTTGATCTTATCCTCGTTTTTTTTTTTGGGCTTATCTTTTTTTTTATCTTATTCTTTTTATATAATAACTTTATCTTTTTCCTGAATCATCATAAAAGGATCATTTTGGTCCCCTTCTTTTTTTTTTTTTGGTCCCACAGCAATACTTTTTTTGATTTTTTACTTTTTTTTTAATGCCTTTACTTATTTTTTTTTCTTTATTGGGTGCTTTACCCATGAATGGTTCCCCAATTTTGATCCTTATCTTGTCCCGTTTTTTTTTTTTTGCTTTATCTTTTTTTTTTTATCATTTTTATCTTGGTATTTCTTTTCACCCTTTTTTTCTTCCTCATCAATAAAGAATCATTTTTTGGTTCCCCTTCTTTTTTTGGTTCCCAGCAACTACCCTCAAATTTTTTTTGACTTTTTTATGCTTTTTACCTTACTTTTTTTATTCCTTATCCTTTTTTGTGCCTTACCATGATGGGTCCCCCCCCCAATTTTTTGATTTCTTTATCTTGGTCCGTTTTTTTTTTTGGCCTTATCTTTTTTTTTTATCCTTTTAAATCCTTTTATAAACTTTTTAATCTTTTCCACTTCATCCATAAAGATCCCATTTGGTTCCTTCCCTTTTTTTTTGGTTCCCCAGCAAAACCTCAAATTTTTTTTGACTTTTTTTTTTTAATGCTTTACTTTTTTTTCTTATCTTTGTGGCTTTACCATGAATTGGTTCCCCCCCATTTTTGGATTTCTTAATCCTTTGGTCCGTTTTTTTTGCTTATCTTTTTTTTTTTATCTTATCCTTTTTAAATTATAACTTAATCTTTTTTCCCTTGATCATCAAATAAAGATCATTTTTGGGTCTTCCTTTTTTTTTTGGTCCCAGCCCCAAATCCCTTTTTATCTTTTTTTTGACTTTTTAATGCCTTACTTTTCTTATTCTTTTTTGGTGCTTTTACCCAATGGGTGGTCCCCCCATTTTTTTGGATTCTTATCTTGGTCCGTTTTTTTTTGGCTTAATCTTTTTTATTTTTTTTATCCTTTTTTATCTTTTTAAATAACTTTTTAATCTTTTCCTGATCATCATAAAGATTCATTTTGGTTCCCTTTTTTTTTTTGGTCCCCAGCATAACTTAAATCCCCCTTTTTTTTTTTTGGACTTTTTTTTAATGCCTTTACTTTTTTTTTTTTATCTTTGTTGCTTTACCATGGATGGTCCCCCATATTTTATCTTAATCTTATTGGTCCCCCGTTTTTTTTTTTTTTTTGGCTTTATCTTTTTTTTTATCTTTATCTTTTTTTATAATTAATCTTTCCCCTGAATCATCAATAAAAGATTCATTTGGTCCCCTTTCTTTTTTTTGGTTCCCAGCAAAAAAAACCCCCATTTTTTGACTTTTTTTTAACTGCTTTACTTTTTTTTCCTTTTATCTTTTTGTGGGCTTACCAAATGATGGTTCCATTTTTGATCCTTATCCTTGATCCGTTTTTTTGCTTTATCTTTTTTTATCCTTATCTTTTAAATATAACTTTATCTTTTTTTTTCCCCTGATCCATCATAAAGAATCCCATTTTTGGTCCTTTCTTTTTTTGGTCCAGCAAACTTATCCTTTTTTGACTTTTTAATGCTTTACTTTTTTTCTTATCTTTTTGTGCTTTACCATGAAAATGGTCCCCCCATTTTGATCTTACTTGAATTGTTTTTGCCCTTATCTTTTTTTTAATCTTTATTATTTTATAAAAACTTTTATCTTTTCTGGATCATCCATAAAAAAGATCATTTGGTCCTTCCCTTTTTTTTGGTCCCAGCAAAATCCCCTCATTTTTTTTGACTTTTTTTTTTATGCCTTACTTTTTTTCTTAATCTTTTGTGCTTAACCATGGTTGGTCCCATTTTTGAATCTTTAAATTCCTTTGGTCGTTTTTTTTTTGCTTTATCTTTTTTTTTTTATTCTTTTGTATTTTTATATAACTTTTATCTTTTTTCTGCTCATCAAAAAAAGATCTTTTTTTGGTCTTCTTTTTTTTGGTCCAGCAACTTATTCTTTTTTTTTTTTTTTTGACTTTTTTTTTAATGCTTACTTTTTTCTTATTCTTTTGTGGCTTACCATGAATGGTCCATTTTTGATCCTTCTTGGTCCGTTTTTTTTTTTGCCTTTATTTTTTTTTTTATCTTATCCTTTTTTGTATTTTCCCTTATCTTTTTTTTTCCTTGCTCATCATAAAGATCCATTTTTGGTCCCCCTTTTTTTTTGTCCAGCAAATCCCTCATTTTTTTTTTTGACTTTTTATGCTTACTTTTTTACCTTTTTCTTTATCTTTTGGGTGCTTACCAATGAATGGTCCCCATTTTTTGATTTTGAAATCGTATTCCATGGTTCTTTTTTTTTTTTTGCTTATCTTTTTTTTTTTTTTTTATCTTTAAACATTTAATTCTTTTTCCCTGGAATCAACAAAAGATCATTTTGGGTCCCTTCTTTTATTTGGTCCCCAGCAAACCCTTTATCCTTTTTTTGACCTTTTTTAAAATGCTTACATTTTTTTTTTTCTTAATCTTTGTGCTTTACCAATGATGGTCCCCCCATTTTTTTTTGAAATCTTCTTGGTCGTTTTTTTTTTGCTTATCTTTTTTTTTTAATTTTTTTTTTTTTTTATCTTTATCTTTATAAACTTTCCTTTTTCCTTGAATCCATCAAAAAAGATCCATTTGGGTCCCCCTTCTTTTTTTTTTGGGTCCCAAGCAAATTCCCTCCATCTTTTTTTTTTTGACTTTTATAACTTACTTTTTCTTTATCTTTTGTGCTTTTACCATGATGGTCCCCCCATTTTTGATCTTTAATCTTTTTCCCCGTTTTTTTTTTTGCTTTTATCTTTTTTTTTATCCTTATCTTTTTAATATAACTTTTTTCTTTTTTTCTGCTCCAATCATAAAGATCAATTTGGTCCTTCCTTTTTTTTTTTGGTTCCAGCCAACAAACCTTTATTTTTTTTTTTTTTGACTTTTTTTATTGCCTTTTTTACTTTTCTTAATCCTTTTGTGGCTTTACCAAATGTGGTTTTCCCATTTTTTTCTTATCCATGATCGTTTTTTTATTTTTTTTGCTTTATCTTTTTTTTTAATCTTAATTCTTTTTTGTAATCTTTTTTTCTTCTGAAAATCATCAAATAAAGATCAATTTGGGTCCCTTTTCTTTTTTTGGTCCCAGCAATCCCCTTCTTTTTTTTTGACTTTTTTTTTTTATGCCTTACTTTTTTTTCTCTTTTTATCTTTTATCCCTGTTGCTTTACCCATGAATGGTCCATTTTGATCTTATCTTGAAATCCGTTTTTTTGCCTTTATCTTTTTTTTTTTCTTAAATCTTTAATATAAACCTTTTTATCTTTTTCCTTGATCAATCAATAAAAAGATTCATTTGGGGTCCTTTCCTTTTTTTGGTCCCAGCAACTTTATCTTTTTTTTTGACTTTTTTTGCTTTACTTTTTTTTTCTTATCCTTTTGTTTACTAATAAATGAATTGGTCCCCCATTTTTTTTTTGATCTTTATCCCTTTTTGGTCGTTATTTTTTTGCCCCTTTTTTTTTTATCTTAATCCTTTTGTAAATTTTCCCTTTATCTTTCCTGCCCATCCCTTGCTCATCAGAATTCATTTTTGGTCCTTCTTTTTTTTGTCCCAGCCAGCCCCCTCCATTTTTTTTTGACTTTTTTATGCTACTTTTCCTTATCTCCTTTTGTGCCTTTACCAAATATGGTCCCCCCCCCAATTTTTTTGAATTCCTTATCATTGATCGTTTTTTGCTTTTTATTTTTTTTTTTTTATCTTATCCTTTTATAGAAACTTATACTTTTTCCCTGCCCATCATAAAAGAATCATTTTTTGGTCTTCTTTTTTTTTTGGTCCCAGCAAAACTTATCCTTTTTTGAACTTTTTTTATGCCCTTTAACTTTTTTTTTCTTTATCCTTTTTGTGCTTACATCCCATTGGTCCCATTTTGGATTTCTATTATCTTGATGCCGTTTTTTTTTGCTATCTTTTTTTTTTTTATCTTAATCTTTTTTATTTCTTTATTCTTTTTTTAATCAAACCCTTAAATCCTTTTCTGATTCCCTCATAAAAATTTTGGTCCTTCTTTCTTTTTTGGTCCCCCCAAACTTTTATCTTTTTTTTTTTGAACTTTTTATGCCTTTACTTTTTCTTTATCTTTGTGTGCTTTACCATGAATGGGTCCCCCCCTTTGAAATCTTTTATCTTGATCGTTTTTTTTTTTTGGCTTTTATCTTTTTTTTTTTTTTTTTTTTTAAATAACTTTTTCTTTTTCTGATCATCCAAATAAGAATCAATTTTTGGTCTTCCTTTTTTTTTTTGGTCCCCCCCAAACTTATTCTCTTTTTTTGACCTTTTTTTTTACTTTTTTTCCCCTTTTTTTCCTTTTTTTGTGCTTAACCATGATGGGTCCCACCATTTATTTCTTTTATCTTTTTTTTTTTTTGCTTTATCTTTTTTTTTTTTTTATTATCTTTTATTTATCTTTTATCTTTTCCCCTGCTCATCAATATAAAAGATCATTTTTGGTCCCCTTTCCTTTTTTTTGGTCCCCAGCAATCCCCTAATTTTTTTTTTGACTTTTTAATGCTTTTTTTTTTTTTCCTTATCTTTTTTGGTGCTTTACCAATGGTGGTCCCCCCATTTTTGATCCCTTGGTCATTTCCCGTTTTTGCTTATTTTTTTTTTTTTAAATTTTTTAATCTTTTTATATAATTCTTAATCTTCTTTCCCTGAATCCATCAATAAAAGATCCATTTTTTGGGTCCCCCTTTTTTTTGGTCCACAATTTCCCCCAAGCAACTTTTTTTTTTGACTTTTTTTTATGCTTACTTTTTTTCTTATCTTTTTGTTGCTTACCCAAAAATGGTCCCCAATTTTTTGATCTTAAAATCCCGTTTTTTTTTGCTTATCTTTTTTTTTTATCCTTTTTTAATATAACTTTTTTTATTCTTTCTGAATCATCATAAAAGATTCCAATTTGGTCCCCCTTTCTTTTTTGGTCCCCAGCAAAAAATTAATCTTTTTTGACTTTTTTTTTAAATGGCCTTTAACACTTTTTTTATTTTTTTTCCCCCCCCTTTATTCCTTTTTTTGTTGCTTTACCAAATTGAAATGGTCCCCCCCCCCCAATTTTTTGAACCCTATCCTTATAATTCTTTTGGATTCGGTTTTTTATATTTTGGCCTTTTATCCTTTTTTTTTATCCCTTATCCTTTTATATTATATAAACTTTTATCCCTTTTTTCTGATCATCAAATAACGAGATCCAAATTTTTTGGTCTTCTTTTTTTTTGGTCCCCCCCCAAGCCAACTTTTAATCTTTTTTTTTGGAACTTTTTAATGCTTTACCTTTTTTTTCCTTAATCTTTTTTTGTGGCTTACCCAAATTGGAATTGGTCCATTTGGGGGATTTTTTGATCTATGGTCCCCCGTTTAAATACTTTTGGTCTTTATTTTTGCTTATCTTTTTTTTAGTTTTTATCAATCTAATCTTTTGTTATGATAATACATATTTTCCTCCCCCCAACTTTATAATCTTTTTCCCCCCCCTTGCTCAAAAACAAATAAAAGGGATCATTTGGTTGGTCCCCCCCCCTTCCTTGTTTTATTTTGGTCCCAAAAGCAAATCCCCCCTTTCCCCCCAATTTTTTTTGACCTTTTTTTATGCTTTTTAAACTTTTTTTCCCTTTTATCTTTTGTGGCTAACCATGAAAAAAATGGGTCCATTTTTTGAATTCTTTATCTTGATCGTTTTTATTTTTTTGGCCCTTATCTTACTTTTTTTTTTTTAAATCTTAATCTTTAATTAACGTTTTCTTTTCCCCTGACAATCAAATTAAAAGATTTCCCTTTTTGTCCCCCCCTTTTTTTTTTGTCCCCCAGCAACCCCCATCCCTTTTTTTTGGGGCTTTTTTATGCTTAACTTTTTCCTTATCTTTTGTGCATACCAATGGAAATGGGTCCAATTTGAATTTTCCCTTAAAACTTTTGGGTCGTTTTTTGCCTTATCTTTTTTTTTTTTTATCTTTTCTTTTAATATCTTTTTTTTTTCGCTTTACTAAACATTTTTTTTTCCCCCCCCCTTTTTTTGGTCCCCGATCCCCTATTTTTTTTTGACCTTTTTTTTTTGCTTTTTCTTTTTTTTTCTTATCTTTTTTTTGGGGGTTTTTTTTTAAAAAGGGTCCCCCCTTTTCTTTAAATTTTTGTTTTTTTTTTTTAATTTTTTTTTTTTTTTTTTCTTTTTTTAAAATTTTTTCTTTTTTCCCCTTTCCCCAATAAAAATCAAATTTTGGTCCCCCTTTTTTTTTTGGGCCCAGCAAAACCCCTTATCTTTTTTGACTTTTTTAAAAGCTTACTTTTTTTTATCTTTTTTTGGGGCCTTTTCCCAGTGGGCCATTTTTTATTTTTTTAAAACTTTGGGGCTTTTTTTTTTTTTTTTTTTTTTTTTTCCTTTTTTAATTTCCTTTTTTTTTCCTTTTACCCAAAAAAATCATTTGGTTTCCCCCTTTTTTTGGTCCCCCGCAACTTTTTTTTTTTTGAACCTTTTTTTTTTAAATTTTTTTTTTACTTTTTTTTAAGTTTTTTGTTTTTTTAAAACTTTTTTTTTTTTTTTTTTTTTTATTTTTTTTTTTATTTATTTTCCTTCTCAAAAAAAAGATCATTTTTGGTTCCTTCCTTTTTTTTGGTTCCCCAGCATCCCCCCCAAATTTTTTTCTTTTTATTTTTTTCTTACTTTTTTTTTCCCTTTTTCTTTTGGCTTTTCCCAAAGGGTTTCCCCCCTTTTGGGGGGGCCCTTTTTTCTTTGGCGTTTTTTATTTTTTTTTATCCCCTTTTTTTTTAAATTTTTTATTCCTTTTTCTGCCCATCAAAAATCATTTTTTGGGGTCCCCCCCTTTCTTTTTTTTGGTCCCAGCAAAAAACCCCTTTATCTTTTTTTGACTTTTTTTTTGACTTTAAATGCTTTACTTTTTTTTCCTTAACTTTTTGTGGCCCTTTACCTATGAATGACCCCCCCCATTTTTGATATCTTTATCTGGAATCCGTTTTTGGGCTTATCTTTTTTTTATCTTACTTTTATCCCTGTTAAATATACTTAATCCTGTTCCTGATCACCATAAAAGATCAATTTTTAGGGGTTTGGGGTCCCCTTCCCTTTTTTTGGGTACCAGCCAAAACCTTATTCCTAGTTTTTTGGACCCTTTTTTAAATGCTTACCTTTTCCCCCCTTAACTTTTGGGGCTTACCCAATGATGGGTCCCATTTGATCTTTATCCCTTGATGGTCGTTTTGCTTATACCCTTTTTTTTTATCTGAAATCCTCGTTTTGGGTTTGTCTTTATACCTTTCCCCTTGCTTCCATCAAAAAAAGATTTCCAATAGTTTATGGTCCCTTCCTTTTTTTTGGTCCCCCCCCCACCAGGCAAATCCCCTCCATGTTATGAACCTTTTTTTTTAAAGCCATTTACTTTTTTTTCTTTCCCTACCTTGTTTTTTTTCTTATCTTTGGTGCTTAACCATGAAATGGGTCCCCCATTCTTGAATCTTTAATCCCCCTTTGAAAATCCGTTTTTTTGCATTTTATCTTTATTATTTTATCCTTAATCTCTTTATATAACCCATATCCTTTTTCCCTGATCATCCATAAAAAGCGCAATTTTGGTCTTTCTTTTTTTTTCCAATTTGGTCCCACAGCAACTTATTATACCCTTTTTGACTTTTTTAATGCTTACTTTTCCCCTTTATCTATTGGTGCTTATCACAAACAATTGGATGTCCCCCCCATTTTTGATCCCTTAATCTGGTTCGTTTATGATGTTTTTGCTTAATCTATTTTTTTTAAAATCCTATCTTTGGTATTTCCCCCTCCCTCCTATTATCTATCCCCCTTGCTTCAACATAAAAGATCATTAGGTCACCCCCTTCCTTTTTTTTGGTTTCCAGCAAAACCAATCACCTCACATTATTTTTTGACTTTTATAAGCTTACTTTTCCTTATCTTAAACTTTTGTCCTTATCTCATGGGGTGGTCCCCCCCCATATTTTGAAAAATCTATAATCCAATGATCCGTATATTTTTGGCCATTATCCCCTTTTTTATCTATCTTATAATCAATTTTAACTTAAAACTTTCCTTCCCTGGGATCATCCCATAAAAAGAAACATTTTGGGGTCCCCCACCCCTTCCTTTTTTTTTCCCAGCACACCTTATCCATTTTTTTTTGACTTTTTTTAAAATGGCTTTACTCTTTTTCCCTCCCCCTTATCTTTTAATAGCTTTTTACCATTAATGTGTCCCCCATTTTTTGAATCCTTTATCTTTGTTGTTCCCCGTTTTTTTTGCTTATTGTCTTTTTTTTATCTTTAATCTTTTTTATAATAACTTTAAATCTTTCTGATCAGCCATAAAAGAATCATTTGGGTCCCTTCCTTTTTTTTTTGGTCCAGGCCCCACAAAACTTTATCCTTTTTTTTTTTTTTTTTGGAACTTTTAATGCCCTTTTACCTTTTTCTTTTATCTTTGGGGTGCTTAACCTATGGATGGGTCCCCCCATTGTTTGATACTTATTCTTGATTCGTTTTTGTTTTGCATTTAAGCTATTTTATTTATCTTGAATATTTTATATAATAACGTTATAATCTTTTCCTGCTCATCAATAAAGATCATTTGGTCTTCCTATTTTTTGGTCCCCCCACCTTATCTTTTTTTTCCCTTTTTTTTTTTTTTTTTTTATTTTTTTTTTTTTTTATTCTTTTATTTTTTCCCTTTTTTTTTTTCCTTTTTAAAAAC
>JAFHKX010000036.1:0-7500 GCA_019022885.1 Schlechtendalia chinensis
TTTTAAAATTTTTTTGTTCTTCAATATATTCTTTTTCTCCTCTGTATAAAACTGGCTGGAGGAATATTGTATTTTTTTTTTTTTTTTTTTTTGGAAAAAAAAAACAAGTTTGGCCGATGGGCATTGTATTAAACCAAATTTACAATAAACAATGTTTAACAGAAAATTAAAAAAATTTAGAAAAAAAAATAAACAAAAAAAAAGAAAATTTTTAAAGTACAAATCATGCTTTTAGAATATAATAAAAAAAAGAAAGAAAAAAAAGTGTGTATATAAAATTAATAAATAAAAAAATAAAAAATAGAAAAAAAAAAAAAAAAGGATTTAATATTAATAAAATTAAAAAAAAAACCTGATTAAACAAAAAGCCAATTTTGGAAAAAATATTGTAGTACGGGGGAAAAAAAAACTTTGGGCGAAGCGGATCCTAAAATCTTTTCCAGGTTCCATGGAACCCCCAACCCAAAGAGGGCTAAAAAAAATTGTCTTTTTTCGACAGACAAGGCAGGACAATAAAATAAAATGTTTTGACTCACACTCAGCCTCCTCAACGTTCGGAACAAAGGGGAAAAATTTATGGTACCCGGGAAAGGTGTAGGGAAGAAAATTTGTGCCATTTTCTTAGACGCAAAACGATTGTATACTATTCTAGGATACTTATTTAAAAAACCAAAGGGTTTCTTAGGCACGAGGGGCAAATTCTTTTTTCCAGGCGCAACACGAATTTTTTTTGGTTAACCCTTTGTAATTCCAATATTTCCAAAAATTTTTTGAACATGAGGGCATATCTGTTAGGGGGGTTTTAACCACGGGGGCCTCATTTTTTTTAGTTTGTTTTTCCAGCTATTTGGGGCGGCAATTTTGTTCCCATCTATGCCTACGGACCAGGAATCCCAGTTTTCAATTCCCCTTTCCCAGGTTGGGTAATTTTTTGAGTCAAATAACGGGTTTTTAATGTTAAAAAAGACATTTTGTTTTTTTAAAGGGCGACACTTGGGGTAAAGTGTAGCTTGCGGTCCCGTTACATTTTAAAAAATTTTTTTTGGGAACGTTTGAAATAAGTTGAAGACCGGGACGTGGTCCAACACCGAAGTAAAAGGGGCGAAAAAGAGGAATAATATCGAAAATCTAATTTGTAAAACGGAAGAATATTTAAAACCACCGACCATTTGAAACCGACCCATCTGTAAAACTAAACAAAAATCATCAAACCATTAGCAACCTGATCGAAACATTATTAACCACGTGGAAGGTAATCTTAAAGCGTCACTATGAGAAACCCCCAAAACCCAAAATATTGTATTTATTTAATAATTCTAGCGATTTTTCTTCACTTGGCTTTTACATAAAAAAAATTTGCTCATAGGTATATGTTCCTGTAGTATTCCTAGTTTTTTTTTATATTATCCTCTATTATGTATATGTTTTTTTAGTATGATTTCAAATCCTGCATAACACCTAAATAATAATAAAAATTATTATTATTATCATTAATTATTATACAACAATAATAAAAAAGGTATTTTAACCCTTTCATTTTTCTCAAACTGATCCATTATTCTCATACATAACTTGTCGTCTGATTTTTTCAAATCTTTCCGTCATTTTTTACGAACTGCAAGTTTATACTCATGTGTTCCGCGAATAAATTCTACAAAAAAATTTTTATTTGTACTAATTAATAAAATATAAATGATTACTTACTAGAACAATTTCAACGTCGAATAACATCATTATTCTCGTGAAAATTGAAGTAAAAACACCACATGAATACTTTTTTTCTTTCCATGTACGGTTTAATGCATGGCGTGCCATGTTATCCTTACGCGTAAAAGATTTTTAACACCAATATTACAATTAAAACATTTTTTTTTTTAAAAAACTCACATACACCACACAAGAGCCCATTACAAAAAACAAAATTCACAAGTGTTTACTGAATACGGAAAGAAATGGTGCAGTATAATAACTGAAATACATATAACGAACGAGCGGTAAATAAATCGTTGATGGGGTCCATCATAATATACAGCATTAAGCAGAAATAAAAAAAAAAATCATATTCGTTTTTTATATCGACAAAAATTTAAAATTATCATAACGGTAATCAAACAAATATTAACAGATATAAGCAACGTAAGTGGTTATGTACAAAAAAACAATAAGTTAAAATGCGAATGAAATGTAAAAATTAACATTAATAAAAAAAACATCGTCACTATAATGAAATAAGTAAAAAGTAAAAAAAAAAAAAAATTTATCGTCAGCAATAAGTTAAAAATTTTTAAAACTTTAAAAAAAAATAAAATAAATAATATAGGTTAGTGATAGGCGTGGGGCGGAGGGGGGGGGGGGGGGCAATGTGTGAGTGCGGGGGTTGGGGGGTCCCTCACAAATGGGAGGGGAAATGCGGAGAGAAATGCGGAGGAATTTCAATGCGGAGGAAATCACATAAAAAAAAAAAAGGGGGGGGGGAGAGGGGGGTGTTGGCAATGTTGTGATGGGGGGTTTGGGGGGCCATCTAAATCGGGGGGAAGTGCAAAGAAATCGGGGGAAATTACAAATGGGGAGGGAAATGCGGAGTAATTACAAATCCCGAGGAAAGCGGGAGAATTTCGAATGCGGGGGAAAATGCGAGGAATTTAAATGCGGGGGAAAATGCGGGGGAAATTTCAATCGGGGCTTTTTATACTCCTTTTTATACTACTCCTTGGGGATAATGAACAAAAGTATACCATAGTCAGTGGAAAAGGGTCGAAGGTTAAAACAGGGATAAAAAAGCACGAGAAAGTCGCAAGATATCAACTCTGGGTAACTGTAGGGGATTAAGGAAGGGGGTACTGCGTGTTTGCGAGCAAATGGCCAAACTTCGCATTAATACATTAAATACCAATTAATATTGTTTGAACAAGGTCATACCCTACTTGATTTTAGTTGCTTTAAAAAAATAAAAAAAGTTAATATTTGTGAAAGTTTAACCTTTCACTTCCACCTACACACTTCCTCCTTTCCCCCCCAACCTTACCCATTCACGATATTAGTCTCTTAATTTTACCCCAGAACTTTTAAACATAAAAAATGAGGCATATCGTTGGAAAGCTTAGTTATTGGGGAAAACATTACGTGAAATTTACACGTCTCAATACGATGGGTATAATAATTTTACAACATTGAAATTTTCAAAAAACCGTGGAAATTTAAAATTTTGATATTTAGGACAGGTGCACAGGGCACTAAATAATTAACAACTATCATACTTTCTAATTTTAGACCTTAGAATGAAAATTTATATATTTTATTTTCCAATAGGTAAAACCACGTTTCTCATGTGATATGGAATAGTTTTTGAGCTACAAGGAATTTATTGGGGTATAAAAGTCGGGATGTATCTGGATAAAATTCACAAAAACCGAAATTACTAGACAAAACGCAATTAGGAATCGCGGAACAATGGTAGAGAGAGGGATAAGATGAAAATTTATTGTCTCTTACAGTCCATTTTGAAACATAGAATGCATTGGGTGAAATTAATGCATCGATTAGAAAGCAACCCTGTATATTTAAATATATATAAAGTATAATAATAATATTATATATAAGTGTATAATATATATGTTTTTACGAGTATTAACTTTATAATTTTTATTTTTTTCTTATTATTTTTTTTTTGTATATCTTTTTAAACTTTGATTTATTTTTTTATTTTCACTACTTTATTATAGGCTTTAGTTTTAATAAAATGATCCAATAACTTTATTCTGTTATACATTAAAATATTTAAAGTGATAACCAATATTTCTTCAATTTTTTCCACCTCCTTCTCCTCCAAATGCCTATTAACATATATCAGTGGATTGATTTACTGCGGGGAGTATTGGGACGCCTCCAGAGCATTGTTAGTAAATCCATATTCTGGTTTTTTTAAAACTACCATAAAATACTTTGTTTTATATTAATTTGTTGAATATTTTTTTTTTTATTTGGACACCATCCCCCCACAAATATTTTTTGAAAAATCCTAAATACTGAGCATCTTCTTCTTTTCCATAGGGCTTAGGCCTTTGGTCATATCGTAAAAAAAATAAACTTCCACTCTTCTCTGTTTAATGCTAGAGTTTTGCATATATGAAAAACCGTTTTTAGCAAAGTCCAGTCATTCCCATCAATCTCTTTCTTATGACATGTATTCCCCGGACTTCCTCTTCCTTTGCGTCCTATTGATTCACATCCTTCCATCTTGTTGGTTATGAAAGGGTTATTGTCCTCAATTAAGTTGTCCTAGGAAGTTGTCCGCTTCTTGATCTTATGAATGGTATAGCAAAGCTCTCTTCTCACCTAGCTATTTTGAGAATTTCTTCGTTGCTCTTCCTTAATCAGTCCAACTTAATATCGAAGTAATCTTCTTTAGGTCCACATTTCAATTGCTTCGATTTTTTTTTAACTTGTGCTGTTTAAGGTCCAGGTTTCACTATCATACAGCATAAACATTCCATACGTAAACTGTTTGGCAAAAGATATTTTCTGCTCTTAAGACTAAGATTTTTGTTCGTAAGGTAGCTGTTATTTTTTGTGTGAAGTCTTCTCTTATTTTGCCAATGGTGGCTAATTTTCTACCGAACATCTACTGTCACTGCGTTAATATCATTCCTAAATATATATGTTGTTGTACTTGATCAATTGTTGTTGTTTAATCTCCAATTGTAATGTTAACGAATTGGGACTCTGCCCTCATAACTTACCACCACGACTTTATTTTTTTTTCTTATATTGGATCATCATAATGGAATCGTTTTAGATATTTCATTAAATGTAGCCAGTGATTGTTGCATATCCATCGCCTGTCCTATTTACCATAGCAAGGTCATTCAAGCAAAATATTGTACAATGGATTACCTTTCTATTTATTTTTACACCTTTAGTTTTAACTTTGAGATTCCAGAACAACTTCTATGAATATATTGAATAAAAAGAGTGACAAAGAAAAGCCTTAGACTTACCTCCTCTGCGAATTCTTAGCTGTGGATACGCAGTCTCCTATTCTAATTATTGTATTCTTGGTCTATATACAGTTTTCCATAATAATATTTTCTGTACCTCTCCAACCA
This sequence comes from Schlechtendalia chinensis, assembly GCA_019022885.1. Classification (NCBI taxonomy): domain Eukaryota; kingdom Metazoa; phylum Arthropoda; class Insecta; order Hemiptera; family Aphididae; genus Schlechtendalia; species Schlechtendalia chinensis. The sequence goes on from JAFHKX010000036.1 coordinate 5,106, forward strand.
AGCCAGTTCTTTTCAAGGTGGTCATCAACAAGTTCCAGTTTAATGATGTCGAATACTTTTTCTAAATCGATTAAACCCTATATAAGAATTTCCTGTTAATATTTAGACTTCTTTACAGCAATCCGTTCTCAAAGCTAGAATAGCTTTCTCTGGTACCCATTCCTTGTTTAAATCCGAACTGGGTATATTCTTTCAAATTTACTTCCCGTCCTGGTTTCTTCCATATTCTATTTTTTATAATGTTTCAAAAAGTATTTGTGACGCAAGTGTAAGGAGGCTGATAGATTCTATAGTTGTAGCATTCGGAAGGATTTTCCTTTTTTGGGAATAAGTATAGTTTTATATTTATTTTTTCCTAAAATTTCGTGTAATAATCTTTTTGGTACTACGTCTTCTCGGTAAGTTTTTTCTATCATTTTAAATAGAACAACTTTTCGTTTCTTCCCACGAAACTTCCCACAACTAGGCTGTATTTCTTTTATATCTGCTAGCTTTAATTTGATTTTAAGTCAATGGATTGCTTTGATGAATCTGCTTTATCATTATACTGGGTCTTATTTCATCTTCTCCAAGCACCGTGCGTCACTCTTCTTTTTACCAATATAATTTTCTGTTGTTTTCATCATTTCCTTCCATATAAGTCTTCTAAATATTTTCCCCACCTATTTGTAATTTCCTCTTCACCTATTAAAAATGTTTCCTTCTTTGTTTTTAAACCACTGTGCTTTTTGTTTTCGGGTTTTTTTTTTTAGGGTCCTTTGAAATGTTTTTTTAAGTGTGTTGTATGCCCATCCTACATTCTATGAGGGATAATATTATACTGAATATCTTGGCGATATTCATCAGTTCGGACTCAGTATAATTAAAATTAAATAACAATAGAGATTAGTTATGTGTGGACTGTATTTCGAATTATTTTAGGCAAAGAAAAAAACATTTAATTTAAGCATTTAAAACGAACACTAATAATAGAGACAATTCGAGGGGTTCGATCCGGACATTGCGCGCGATACAATCTCGACTCAACGACCCATACACTCAACCGCGAACACAATCGCAACGGCACGCGCGCTTTAAGCTCAGTTGACACAACTTACCCTGTCTGAGAGTACGGAACACCATCCCATTCATATTATCTTTTGCTTCTCTACACTTCTGTGTTACTCTATTTTTTTGTTATTCAATACATAGTTTCATCTTTTTCCCTGAAATTAATTCTCTGCTTTATTTAACTCTATAATTTAGTTATTGTTATCCCATATGGTAATTGCTCAGAGTAATTGTTTTAGGTTATCCAATCGATTTTTCGGCAATTTTCTTGATATTTTCTTTCACATTCACTCACGTACTGCGAGTGTCCATTTTTTTGTTATTTCTATCTGATTCGTATGCGTAAATTATCCTTGTATTTTTTCCGTTTTGTTGTTTATTGAGATCCGATGTCTTGTATTTGGATCGATTCTTAGACTTCTCTTTGAGTGTAAACCCGACATGTCATCCTGACTAGTTTATGATCACTGTCAATTCCTCTGCTCCGGGAAAGCTATGACATATTTTTACAGGTCCATGTCCGCCAGCACCCCCCATTTGAGTAAAATGAGCCCAGAAATGCGCAATCGTTAGTGCAATCGTAGTGCTTCGTTAAGTTGCACGTTGTTCACTAACGATTTTCGTTAGTGCGTTCATTATTTTTGGACCTATTTCAAAATTTAGTTGGGGGTGCTAAAGAAAAAAAAATATGGTAATTAATTTACTTTTATTAACAACTAGGAGACGGTCCGGATCCATTAGAACTAGAATCAAGGTGACTTGTGTTTGAAATAGATTAATCTTGGATGCAATATATATATAAGGTTTTCACTTACCTCACTACTTTGCATCTGTTTGCAAACTTGTGTCATAGTCAATAATGAGTGGACCATTGCGGATTTTAACTCTTCCGGCAATGTATGTAGGGTGCGTATTTAAAAGGAGTAATAGCAGGTGGGCTAAAGCCTTCAATCCCCAAAAAGTGTTAAAGTATTTATAATATTATAGTTAATATATTAACAAATAGTAGAAATAGTCGATTGGTGGGGGGGGGGTAAAGTAGGTCTGTGGTGTGGCTAATCCCCCATAATTCCCCTTAAATACGCCCCTGAATGTATTGACGGATAACACGCAGTGAGGTCGTGAGGTGACTTCAGAAGCTGAAATTTATAAAATAAACGTGTTTTAATTATTATAATATATTATATAAAAAATAATAATAATGATATTGTTTATTATTATAAACTTTAAATAAGAAAAAAGATAAAACTACACTGTATATAATAAAAATTGACTTGCTTCAGCGATAGTTGAAGGCCGTACTGTTCGTGCAGATCTTTGCAAATCGTCTTATCTTTCTCCCACG
>JAFHKX010000036.1:12500-17500 GCA_019022885.1 Schlechtendalia chinensis
AAAAAAAAAAGGGGGAAAACCCGGGGGAAAAATTTAATTTAAAAAAAAATTTTTAAAAAACCCTTTTTTTTTTTTGGGGAAAATTTTTTAAAAAAAAAAAAAAAAAATTTTTTTTTTCCAAAAATTTTAAAAAAAATTTCCAAAAAAAAAAAAAAAGGGGACTTTTTAAAAAAAAACCCCAAGGAAAAAACCCCCTTTTCCATTTTTCCCAAAACCAAAAAACCCATTAAATTTAAAAAATTTTTAAAAAAAATTTTTTGGTTTTTCCCAAAACCTTTTTTTAACCCAAAAATTTGGGCCAAAAAAAAAATTTTTTTAATTTTTTTTTGGGTTTTTTTTTGGTTTTGAATTTTTTTTTTTTAAATTTTTCCGTTTTTGGGGAAAAAAAAAAAAATTTTTTTAAAAAAAAAAAATTTTTTTTTAAAAATTTTTGGGTTTTTTTTTTTGGGGAAAAAACCCAAAAAAAATTTTCCTTTAAAAAAAAAATTTTCCCCGGGGGTTTTTTTTTTTTAAATTTTTTTTCCCCCCTTTTTTTTTTTTTTTTAAAAAAAAAAATTAAAAAAAAAATTTAAAATTTTTTTTTAAAAAAATTTTTTTTTTTAAAAAAAAATTTTAAAAAAAAATTTTCAAAAAATTTTTAAAATTTTTCCCCCCGGGCCCAAAAAAAATTTAAAAAAAAAATTTTTTTTTTTTTTAAAAAATTTTCCCCTTTTTTTTAAAAAAAAAAAATTTTAAAAATTTTTTTTTTAAAAAAGGGGAAAAAAATTTTTTTTAAAACCCTTTTTTAAAAAATTTTTTTTTAAATTTTTTTTTTTTAAAAAAAATTTTAAAAATTAATTTTTTTTTCCCCAAAAAATTTTTTTTTTAAAGGCCCGGGAAAAACCAAAAAAAGGGAATTTTTTTAAAATTTTTAAAAATTTAAAAATTTTTAAAAAAAATTTTTTTTTAAAAAAAATTTTTCCCCCCAAAAAATTGGGTTTTTTTTTTTTTTTTCCCCCCTTTTTTTTTTTTAATTTTTTTTTTTTTTTTAAAAAAAAATTTTTTTTTAAATTTAAAAAAAGGGGGTTTTTTGTTATTTTTTTCCCCTTAAAAATTTTTTTTTGGTTTTTTTTTTTTTTAAAATTTTTTTTTTTCCCTTTTTGCCAAAAAAAAATTTTTTTTTTAAAAAACCCCCCCAAAAATTTTTTTAAAAAAAACCCCCCCCGGGGGGTTTTTTTTTTTTTAAAAAAAAAAGGAAATTTAAAAAAATTTTTCCAAAAAATTTGGTTTTTTTTTTCCCCCCAAAAAAAAAAAAAAAAAATTTTTTTAAAAATAGAAAAACCTTTTTAAAAAAAAATTTTTTGGGGGAAAAAAAAAAATATTTTTTAAAAAAATTTGGGGGGGTTTTTTAAAAAACCCCCCCCCGGGGAAAAAATTTTTTTTTTTTTGGGTTTAAAATTTTCCCCCAAAAAAAAAAAATTTTTTTTTTTTTTCCCTTTTTTTTTAAAATTTTAAAAAAAAAAAATTTTTTTTTTTTTAAAAAAAAAATTTTTAAAAAAAAAATTTTAAAAAAAAACCAAAAAAAAAAAAAAAAAATTTTTCCCAAAATAAAATTTTAAAAAAAAAAATTTTAAAAGGTTTTTAAAACCCCCCCCCCAATTTCCCCCCCCGGGGGTTTTTTTCCCAAAAACCCCCCCGGGAAAAAAAAGGTTAAAAATTTTTTTTTTCCTTTTTTTCAAAAAAAAGAAAAAAAAAAAAAATTTTTTTTTAAAAAAAATTCCCAAAAAAGGGGAAAAAAAAAAACCCCCCCTTTTTTTTTTTTTTAAAAAAAAAAAGGCCCTTAAAAAAAAAAAATTTTTTCCCCGGGAAAAAAAAAGGGTTTTAAAAAACCCCCTTTTTTTTAAAACATCAAAAAAAAAAAAAAAAAGGGGAAAAAAAAAAAACCCCAAAAAAAACCCCCCAAAAAAAAAAAAAGGGGGGGGGGGGGGCCCCGGTTTTAAACTTAAAACCCCCCCCCCCCCCGGGGTTTTTTTTAAAACCTTTTTTTTTTTCCCCCCCAAAAAAAAAATTTTTCCCTTTTTTTTTTTTTAAAAAAAAAAAAATTTTGAAAAAAAAATTTTTTTAACGCCAAAATGGAAAAAAAAAGGGGGGGTTTTTTTTTGGGTGGGTTTAAAAAAAAAAAGGGGGGTTTTTAAAAAAATAAAAAAAAATTTTTTTTTAAAAAATTTTTTTAAAAAAAAAATTTTTAAAAAATTAAAAAAAGGGAAAATTTTGGGAAAAATTAAACTTTTTTTTTTCCTTTTAAAAAAAAGGGGGAAAAAAAATTTTTAACATTTTTTTGGGGAAAAAAAAAAAAAATTTTTTTTTATTTTTTTTGGGGGGAAAAAATTTTTTTGGGGGGTTTTTTTGGGGGTTTTTGGTTTTTTTTTTAAAAAATTTGGCTGCCCCCTTTTTGGGAAAAAAAAAAGGAAAAAAAAAAAATTTTTTTTTAAAAAAAAAAATTTTTTTTAAAAAAAAATTTTTTTTTTAAAATTTTTAAAAAAAGGAAAAAAAAAATTTGGGGGGTTTTTTTAAAATAAAATTTAAAAAAAAGGAAAAAAAATTTTCCCCCCTTTGAACCCTTAAAAATTTTTTTAAAAAATTTTTTTTTTAAAAAAAAAAATTTTTAAAAAAAAATTTTTTTTTTTTTTTTAAAAAAAAAAAAAATTTTTTTTTTTTAAACCAAAAAATAAAAAACCCCCCCCCCAAAAAAAAAAAAAAGGGGGCCCCAAAATTAAAAAATTTTTTTTTGGTTTTAAAAATTTTTTCAAAAAAAAACGTTAAAAATTTTTTTTTTGGGGAAAAATTTTTTTTTTAAAAAAATTTATTTTAATTTTTTTGGAAAAAAACCCCCAAAAAAAAAAATTTTTTAAAAAATTTTTTTTTAAAAAAAATTTAAAAAAACCCCCCAAAAAAATTTTTTTTAAAAAAAAATTTTTAAAAAAAAAATTTGTTTTAAAAATTTTTTTTTTTGGGGAAATTTTTTTTTAAAAAAAAAAAAAAAAAAATTTTTTAAAAATTTTAAAAAATTTTTAACCCGGGGAAAAAAAAAATTTTTTGGGGGGGGAAAAAAACCACCCAAGGGAAAAAATTTTCCCCCCTTTTTAAACCCCCCAAAAAAAAAAAATTTTTTTTTTTTTTAAAAAAATTTTTTTTTTTTTTAAAAAAAAAAAAAAAAAATTTTTTTTTTTAAAAAAAATTTAAAAAAATTTTTTATTTTCCCCTTTTTTTTTGTTTTAAAAAACCCCCCGGGGGTTTTGGGTTGTAAATTTTGGGGGAAAAAAAAAAAATTGACATTTAAAAATTTTAATTTTTAATTTTTTAAAAGGGCAAAAATTTTTCCTTTTTTATTTTTTTTTAAAAAAATTTTTTTTTCCCCAAAAAAATTTTTAAAAAAAATTTTTACATAACTATTTATTCGTCGAATTGAATTTAAAAGGGTTTTTTTTTTTTTTAAGTCAAATAATTTTTTTTTAAAAAATTTTTGGTTTAAAAAAAACTTAAAACCAAAAAAAAAAAAAAGGGGGGGGGGTTTTTTTTTAAATTTAAAAACCTTTTTCCCAAAAAAAAAATTTTTTTTTTTGGGGGAAAAAAAAAAAAATTTAAATTTTTAAAAAATTTTTTTTTTTTTTTGGGGGAAAAAAAAAAAATTTTTTTTTGGGTTTTTTAAAAAAAATTTTAAAAAATTTTTTTTTTAAAAAAAAAAAAATTTTTAAAAAAAGGGGGGGTTTTAAAAAAAAACCCAAAAAAAAAAAAAAATTTTTTTTAAAAAAAAAAAAAAAAAAAATTTTTAAAAAAAATTTTTTAAAAAAAAAAAAAAAATTTTTAAAAAAAAAAAACCAAAAAAATTTTTTTTAAAAAAAAAGGGGGGCAAAAAAAAAAATTTTTTCCCCCCGGGTTAAAAAAGGGCTTTTTTTATCAAATTAAAATTTTTTTTTTTTTCCCCCCCCCTTTTTTTAAAAAATCTTTCCCGGCTTAAAAAAAATTAAAAAAAAAAAAAAATTTTTTGAAAATTAAAATTTTTTTTTTTTCCCCTTTTTAAAATTTTTTTTTTAAAAACCGGGTTTTTTGGGGCCCTTTTTTTTTTTAAAACCCCCCCCCCAAAATTTTTTTTTTAAATTTTAAAAAAATTTTTTTTTTTTTGGGTTTTTTTTTTTGGAAAATTTTTTCGGTTTTTTTTTTTAAAAATTTTTTTTTTTTTATTATTTTAAATTTTTTTTTTTAAAAATTTTTTAAAAAAAAAATGGAAAAACCCCCCCCCCTTTTTTTAAATTTTTTTCCCAAAAAACCAAACCCAAAAAAAAAATTTAAAAAAAAAAAGGGGGGAATTTTTTAAAAAAATTTTTTTTATACCCCTTTTTTTTTTTTTTGAAAATTAAAAAAAAACCAAAAAAAAATTTTTTTTTTTTTTCTTGAAAATGAAAAATTTTTTAAAAAAAAAAAAAACCCTTTTTTTTCAAAAAAAGGGGGGAAAAAAAAAAAATTTTTTTTTTTTTTTGGGTTTTAAAAAATTTTTAAAATTTTAAAAAACCCCTTTTTAAAAAAATTTTTTTTTTTTTTTTAAAAAAAATTTTTTTTTGGGTTTTAAAAAAAAAAAAATTTTTAAAAAATTTTTTCCCCCAAAAAAAAATTTTTTTTAAAAAAAAAAAATTTTTTTTTTTTTTTAAAAAAAAATTTGAAAAAAAAAATTTTTTTTTTTTTCCCAATTTTTAGTTTAAAAAATTTTTCCCAAAAAAAAAGTTTTTTTTTTTTTTTTAAAAATTTTTTTAAAATTTTTTAAAAATTTTTAAAATTTTTTAAAAAATTTTTTTTTTTTTGGAAAAAAGGTTTTTTTTTTTTTTTTTTTATTTTTTAAAATTTTTTTAAAATTTTTTTTTTTTTTTTGTTTTTTTTTTTCCTTTTTTTGAAAAATTTTTAAAAAAAAAAATTTTTAAAAAAAAATTTTTTTTTTAAAAAATTCTTTTTAAGATTTTTTTTCCCCT
>JAFHKX010000036.1:22500-32357 GCA_019022885.1 Schlechtendalia chinensis
CCCAAAAATTTTTTTAAAAATTTTTTTTTGGAAAAAAAGGGGGCCCCCCTTTTAATTTTTTTAAATCCCCTTTTTTAAAAAAAATTTTTTTCCCCTTTTTCCCCATTTTTGGCCCCCCCTTGGGGGGGTTTTTAAAAAAAAAAACCCCCCTTTTCCCCCCTTTTTTTTTTTTTTTTTTTTTTTTTGGGGGGTTTTTTTTGGGGTTTTTTTTTTAAAAAAAACCCTTTTTTTTTTGGGGGGAAAAAAAATAAATTTTTTCCCCCCCCCAAAGGCCCGGGGTTGGGCCCGGGGGGGTTTTTTGGGGGCCCCTTTTCCCCCCTTTTTTAAAATTTTTTAATTTTTTTTAAAAAAAAATTAAAATTTTTTAAAAAACCCTTTTTTTTCCCCAATTTTTTTTTTTCCCCCAAAAACCCCCCTTTTTCCCCCTTTTCCCCGGGGGGGGCCGGAAAAAAAAATTTTTTTTTTTTTTTTTTTAAAAAATTTTTTTTTTTTTTCCTTTAAAGAAATTTTCCCGGGGGTTTTAATTCCCAAAAAAAAAGGCCCCCCCCCCCGGGGGGGCCCCCCGGGCCCTTTTTTTGGCCCCGGGGGGGCCCCCCCTTTTTGGGGGGCCCCCCCCCAAAATTTTTTTTCCCCCTTTCCTTTTGGGGGCCCCCCTTTTTTTCCCCCATTTAAAACCCCCCCAATCCCCGGAACCCGGGGGGGGGAAAAAACCCAATTTTCCCCCCCTTTTTTTTTTTAAAAAAAAAACCCCCCGGGGGGGTTTTTCCCGGGGTTTTTTTCCCCCAAAAAATTTTTTTTTTTTTCCCCCCCCCGGCTTTTTGGGGGCCCCCCCCCCTAAGGGGGGGCCCAACCCCCTTCGGGGGAAAAAAACCCCCCCCGGGGGCCCCCCCCCCCCCCAAAAAAACCCCCCAAAAAAGTATTTTTTTTTCCTTAAAACCCCCAAAAAAAATTTTTTTTTATTTTTTTCCCTTTAAAAAAAACCCCCCCGGTCCCTTTAAAAGGGGGGGGTTTTTTTTTTTTTTAAAAAAACCCCCCCTTTTTTAAAAGGGAAAATTTTTTTTAAAAAAAAATTTTTTTTTTCCCAAAAAATTTTTTTTAAAAAAAAAAATTTTTTTAAAAAAAAAAAAATTTTTTAAAAAAATTTTAAAAAAAAAATTTTTAAAAAAAAAGGGGGAAAAAAAAATTTTTTTAAAAAAAAAACCCCCCCAATTTTAAAAATAAATTTTTTTTAAAAAAAAAAATAAAAAAATTTTTTAAAATTTTTAAAAAAAAAATTTTTTTTAAAAAAAATTTTTTTTTTTTTTTAAAAATTTTTTAAAAAAAAAACCCCCTTTTTTAAAAAAAAAATTTTTTTTTTAAAATTTTTTAAATTTACCAAACCGTACTGCCTGTTGGAGAATGCGATACCCGTTCCGAATATATGAGCCTCTATCCAACTCACCAGCAGCGATCCAGGATCTTCCCTGCATCGTCGAGAAGACACCAGCGGTCGGTACGAAAACGAAATCCCCTCGGACTTTCCCGGTTTGCTGAGAAGCGAGAGGCGAGCTCGCTTCCAGCGCCCGAGAAAGATTCCGCTTATCAGGCACGTGTTAAACGTGCCCAACAGCATCGTTGGTCTAGTCGCGTGCACAAGGCCCCAGACTCGGCTCGGCATACCGTCCAAACCAGGGCCAAGTTACGTAACTTGAAGCGGCCTACGACCACCGAGACTTCAGCTAAGGAGAATTCCGGCACAACGGCGAGTCGGTCGGCTCCCCTTAAACCTCACCTAACCTAACCTATCTGATATCATATTGAAAACATATATATAAATTCATTAATGATTTCCTCATAAATAGTCGACTGAATTATTAGTTAGTTAAATTATTTATTTATTTTTGCCTTAAGTGCAATTAGACAAAAGAGGAGCATTCCTGCATGCATTCTATAATAGTATGTGTTTTATAATATTTTTGAATATTTACTACAGGTTATTTCAATAATATTGTTATGGACATGGGATTTTAATCATTTAAAATATTACTTAATACTTTTTTTTTATACTAAATTTAATTATTAAGCAATATTTATAATAAAAATTCAAGAAAAAAATTATATAAATTAATGTTATATTATGAACCACATCGTGTTAAATAATTACGATATGATTCTAATTATAACTAGGGCTAAGATGTATATGCAATAAAAACTTCTAAAATATGCTTTTTAATTTCTAAAATATGCAAAAAAATGTATTACCTATAATAAAATTATTTAAAAGTTATAATGTATAATATGCAAAAAATGTATTATATTGAAATTATTTAAAAATTAAAAATTAAATTTTATTAAATTAAATATTACATTTTGTAATAATATGTTGTTTTTAAATTGTCAAAAATGAACGACCAGCGATTAGACCATAAAATTGATTTATATTGACTAAAACTTCATTACACATCACACGATGTTACTGAAACATATTCAAATAACCCTGTCCATGAGTTAAATTGATATTAATATCTTCAGTTTCTTCTTCACACTTACTATTTATTAAATTTCGAATTTTCAAAAGTGTTTTGAATTCTTTGTTCTTCTTTAAAATTTGAACCATTTTGGTTTTGACAAACTCTGCTACTCTCCCGTTACATTTAAACAATTTATCCTGAATTTTTAAAATAATTGTTATGTCTTTATGAGGAGATAATGTACTTCTTTCTAGGTTAGTAATTATATCGGAGAGAAAACAAAAATTACTTTTTAAATAAATTAAATCGTTTTTTAAATGTTGTTCTTCAAACAATTTTTTAGATTTTAATATTAATTCTGCTTCATCGTCTAATTATGATATTATGGATTTTAATGATTAAAAATTATTTGAGTAGTATGCTACTGCATTTAATCATGTTCATTATCAAGTTAATATTGATTGGGTTGGTAAAGGTAAATCCGGAGATATTTAAGATAGTTTAATAACTCAGCTAGGAGCTTTTAAAAATATTTTTTTAAACGTTGCAATTAATTTATCAATAGTAACAGACATTAAAACATTATAAATATTATTACATTCTTATTCATTTAACTATATTTTTATTATTCCATTATCAAATATACTTGCGACATGGGCACGTTATCATATAACATTTATATTAATAATACAATAATATTATTCATTCATATTTATGACTTATTTTGACCATGATAGCAGTTATACTTTCGCTAACTAAACTATAGAAAAACATATACTACGATACATAAATAAGTACAATTTTATTTTTTTTAGTCGCTGATCATAACACAAACCAAAATGGTAATATTTTCATAATCATACCATAAGCTATAATATATCAAAATACTTTTTATTAATATTAAATAATAATGAGTTGAAATGTAATGATTTTCACACATTATGTTATAATCATAAAAATTATGAATAATATTACTTCCTAAATTATGGGGAAAAATACCTAATAGAAAATATTAAATTTTATAGATATTTTAAGTTGTTACGTGGATCATCTCTATAATGCAGTTATGTCAAGTATGTAAATTTATTGTCACTTAATTCTTATGGAGTAATAAGACACTTTTTCAATATGAAATTATTACAAGTATATAAAAAAAAAATTGGTCAAATTTTAGCTTTTAATGATGGCATGGTTCAAAGTCCAATTGACTGGTGTGTAAAATATATAACAAGTTAGTAATGATTTTTAATGCATATTTTTCTCTTATTTTAGATATAACTATTTAGCGTGTTTTATTATTACTCAACTATTGCATCTCAATTTAAAATTTTTAACTTAAGTTAATTGTGCATAAAAAATATAAGCATTACAAGTATGATTTTAATCCAATAACTTTAATTTCTCAAACTATAACAATTATTTTTTGTAATTATGTATGCTTTGAGATTCAATGTTATATAATTGTAGATACATAATCTTAAATTAAGAAACTTGATAACTTTATTAACATTTACTATCATAGGTTTTAAAATAAATTCTGCATCTGGAACTGATGAAAACAAGAAAACAATGTGTTTTGGTAATTATGAATAACATATTATTGTAAAAGTATTAATTAACTTAATTGAACGTAATAATATTTAACTGTTAATGAGTATATATATCAGTAGTTTTCAAACTGAGTGCCACATTCACTAGGTATGCCACGGTTTTTTGAAATGTTTTTTTTTCATAAATAACCGATTGTATTGAATTGCGATATACGAAAATACATGCATCCAATCGTTATACATCTGCTGTTTTTAAATATTAATAAATCAACAGTTTATAGGAAAAAAGTGATTAGGATAATTTATCTTAGATAACTATTGATCCTTCGCTGTCTATGACGAGTATTTGTGTCACTTTTTTAGTTCGCTTACGCAGATGACGCGTATTTATGTCTTCTCGATATATTTTTTCAATTGATTATAATTTGGCCAGTGTTATGTAATAAGTTAATTATTTTCGTCAGCATTATTGTATACTAGCTAAATACCCGTGCGTTGCAAGAGGCAAATGTAGATTTGTATATTTATATTTCTGCCAATGATGTTTTTTAAATTTCCGCGCGATATTTGGGAAAATGTTTTGAATTAATTCGTGTTTGGTAGATGTCATCTTACAAAAGTTTGTTAGCAATGTAATACATTTTGTAGAATAGTCATTTTACAACTTCTCATTCCCAATATCCAGCAAAAGTTTTGCGAAACGTTCGGCGAATGCATCATTTTGTAGTTGAATACAAATATTGGTTTTCAAAGTCAATTTGTTGACATTTCGCCATAGAACTGAAGATTTAAGACATGCATTAAGTTCATCAGCAGATGTTAAACGTGGTAATACTGGCCGAGTTTGTCGAAAACCCCATGACAATAGAATGAGTGGCTCCACCAAAAGGCTGTCCATTACTCCTCAAATCTTGCAGTGTACGATGAAGCGCTTCTAAAGCTTTTTCGTTATGGATACATTCAACATATGTACCCAATTCATAAATATCAAATTGTGTTTCACGTTGCAAAAAATGATCATATGCGGTATTAGTAGGTCGGATCGGTGCACACATTTTTAATTGCACCAATCCTTTGTTAGCGATTGCCAAACATACATCCTCGATCAAAAGCAACGCCTCATACACATTTGATGTGAAATACAAGTTGATATTCGTTGCTCGCAAATGACGTAAGATGTCTTCACTCATGTCATCTTTGTATTTTTCCCAAAGTCCTTTGGATTGGATTGGAAACACATTGTCAATAATATCGCAAATAATGCACGTTTTTGCTGTGGTTGAGCAGTATTTGATGCATAAGCGAATGCTGTGTCCCAGTTGGCATCATTTTCAAGAAGATTTAATTCCTAGCAAACTTCTTGATAGGTCGTATATACTTCACCATTGACTGTTCTCAGTTCTTGGAATGATTTCGGTCCACGTACATTAACTAATAGTAATCGCAAGTAAAAACATTCTTGATTGTTTGGATGAACTGTATAGAGACGGCCTAAAGCATCGGATGAATATAAATTCGGATATTCTTCAACTGATTTGCCCTGTCTACGACGTTGAAAAGTTTTGGCTGATGCATTCCATGTGTAGTATTTTGGCACTTCTGAGTAAGGAAGCGTTCTTGCGAACAAATCATCCGTACACAAAGAGAAGAACGCAGTTAACGTTGTTTTCGGTGGCAAAAATGCTCTTGCATGTACCTTTTTCGTTGTAAAATACATGTGATGTCCATTCTCAATATCCACAGCCAAATGAACAACTGTTGGATGACGTTCATGAATAGGAAACGAGAAAATACGCCAAACAGCTTCATTGCTACTAATGTAGCGTCCTAATTGATATCTTTCAATTTCATCAATTGGTGCAGATGCATTTCCCACTCCAAAAACTGCCATATCGCATCCTTCGTTAACATATTTGCATATTTATTCAGTCGATCGTTGACGATATTGGGGATATCCATCATTGTCGGTAACAGTTTCAGCGTATAAGTCTCTTGGATAGCGTTTCCTGCATTTTCCATCCTTCATGCATGGAGATTTGGTGTTGATCGCTCAACGTGGGCCATAAATCATGTTTTTGGTAACGATTTTGAATAATCGTGGATCAAAGTTGATGTCTGGTATTTCTGCTGAGATGACGGCATCAATTTTGTCTGGTGTAATTCTATGAATTAACCAAATCAAAATGTGTGCATGGAGCAATCCTGTTTTCTGCTATTCAATGGAATACATCCAACAACGTGTCTCACCAAAAACACGATACTTGTAAGTGAAATCCATAAAAGATTTCATTTTTTGTTTGAACACACGTGCAATGATGTCATGGCGATCCGTAAATGATTGTCTAGGCAACAGAAGTTCTCTAGTTTCATCCCACGTAGGATTGCACGTGAATGTTATGAAAAAATCCTGACAGTCATATACGTGAACGTAAGTCATTGTATCTTGTGCGGATTCATACATATGTCGAGGGCTTCCTTCAAATGTAGTCGGAAGTATGACAATTCTGGAAATTTCACTTTTCCACCTGCATAGCACATTCCTGGAATTTCCTTTTAAATTTCAATGCTCGGCAATATTCGCATAACTTATCCATTTTTTAAATGATGAAACTTCGTTGGCAACTGTAACATCATAACTTCCGCAATCGTAATGGAACGCAGCAAGATCCAATTCAACTTGCAGCATCCATCTGGATCGATCATATGTGTTCTCTTTCTAATGTCCGACTTGCACTCCGTTGGTCAATGATAAAAGTCGAGGGGCTTGAGCAGTTTCGTTCTCGGTCGTTCTCGTCGGTTTCCAGTCGTGTGCTCGCTGCTCTCTCCAGTTTTCAATCGATTGGGCATGAGCAGTTCGTTCTCGCATGGTTTCCAAAAAAGTGATGCTTGTTGCTCGGTTGTTTTCAGAAGTTCGAAAGGCCTTTATCGTTCCTGCTACAAATGTAATCGGCTAATCGATTTCTGTTGGGAGTCTAACTGTCGAATGATATAGTAGAGAAATTTGTAATCAAAATCTGACAGAGGTAGAAGCACGATGATAGGTTTGCCCTTGGATTTTGAAAGTTGACATGTAATATTCTCACGTACAACGCTAAAACGTTGACGATAATCGATACCATTGCTTACACACAAATTACCTACACATTTGCAAGGCTCAACAATTACTAATTACCAACGAAAACTGAGAAATTGTATTTTCTAATGACAAACTAATAAAAAAACCACGCCAGGATCTTCATAAAAACATATGACAGTTGCCTTTGGTAATCATTTGACGTCACCCCCTTAAATACGGCGAAAGGTAAACAATTCGTAGTTGCGAAGGACCACCCGTTTACCGGTGCCGGGTTTTGAAACCTTTAAGGAATTTGGGTTTTGAAAACTTTTAAGAGACAAAAAACTATCCGGGTTCATGCTGAGTACATAGAAAAACCCTATCAAAATCCATCCAGCGTTTAGCTAGGCATCGATAACATACAGACACCAATTCATTTATATATATATTAATATAGATATTAATTAAATATATACATACAAAATAATCTAACGGTACCGTTTCGAGAAGGAAAGGAAGAGCCCGTTTACGTTAAAGCTGGCGCCTGTTCTGATGCCTTTGACCATGGTGACTTGTCAGCTGCTGCACATGCGAATAAAATGGTACGGTTATATCCACGATGAATAACGTCGCGGGTACTTCTCCCGATGGCTTTGGAACACGAACGACGACTCCTCGTATTCGAACTAGCCGACCCGACATCGCTATTATAGGCATTTTTGCTAGTCGGGGGGGGGGGGGAGGACCAGTGCTGGTCGCAGTGTGATAACGGCGACCGTTATACATTGAACAACTATATGCGCCAGTGCAAGCGATTATATTTACTTACAACGGCCTATGTCTACATTGTTTTAGCTTTTATGTATACATCGTCTAAAACTTTCGAATTAATTTATAAAAAAATTCTGTATACTCCTAGTTCTCGTCTGACTTGTCAAAACTTTCAAGTAGCTCAGTGTATTTTAACTTAAGATAGGTAATCATAAACTAATTGAAGTATACTAATATGATTTTAAAATTCAAATGATTGTCTAGAAGAATTTAGCAATGCAAAAATTGACCGTATGTAATTTAAAAGTACATTTATACTTTTAAATATTAATGGAAACACCCGTATTAGTTTTTAAAAATTCATTAACCCTACATTTTTTATTTTCAAGTAATTACTGTACAAAACAATTATTAATGACTTATTATATTTTAGTTAGCTATTTTAAATAATGCCAGGCAGCACTTTATTATACATTTTTTAAAAAAAGTAAGTTAATTTCATTCAATTTTATATTTTTTAAATAGATTATTTACATATTAAAAAAATTAGATTCTTAATACTAAATTATCCTAAATCATTTTTAAAAAAAATAAATATAACAATAATGAATCACATCGTTTGTCATTGAACAGTAAATTAATGCTATAGCTATATAAAATAAAATTAATTTTTTATACATTACGCTATTTGAATTAATGTTATATTTAGTATTAAAAAAAATACATATTTCTATTATAATTCAATAGTTTTTTAATTTCATCATATTCCAAATTCAATACTTTAATTTTTTACCTCATTTCTTGCATCCTATAAAAAATAAATAAATTTTCATACGTACTAATGAATCATAAAATTGAATTTATTTTCTAATTATTATATCATACAATACATTTGTTTTGACATATATAATGAAACAAGATTTCTATATAGAAAAAAAAATCATTTTATAAATATTTATTGATAGTTCAAAGTATTTCCCATGTATCTTATAATAAACGGAAAACTTACTTGTATGTGAATTAAAAAATTCATATTTTTTTTCATCTCGAAATCGAAGAAATAAAATGTTCAAAGAAAAAATAGTATGTTGTGGCTTATTTAATATACTTATATAATAAATACTATACCATTCAGAATGTCATAAATAATTCTGATAAATAATATTCAGATAGTTAACAAATTTGTATTAAGAATTAATAAATTTTCTTAAATTAAATTAATAAATAAAAAATCAACTGACCTTTAAATTTTAACGAATTAATCATCTATCAATTATTAATAATTTAAATTGTACTCTATTTATCATATCATCTATTAATTTCATACAAGTTCCCCATTTATTATCTTTGACAAAAGTTTAAGTGAGCTTTATTTACAGAGTATAGTATTAGTTACAACCTTATCCCAAAATTACACACATATTTAAACAGATATCCCCACAGAAATTAAATGAATGAAATAACTATTTGTTGGATATTGTACTCACTGATAATCGTAATTAATTATTTCGGCGACGAAAGCGGTTTATCGACTGTTAGTCAGTACAAACCAACACAGTTGCGCGGTGCATTACTAGTCCACGTTACGCTCACGTTCTTTTACATTGTAGTTGTTTTACAGTAAAATAATAAAATATTATTTCGTTACAAATCGTGTTCGGCATTATTAATAATATTAATGTTTCCTTCCCCCGACTTTTTCAATAAAAAAGTATCGAGCAAAATAAAACCCTCTACTTCGACCGCCAACATTGGTCCTTCGGGCCGGATTTCGAGTAACGAATACGGTAATAACGAAGAGTGTAACAAAAGGGCGTTTTTTTTTTAAAAATTTCGCTGCGTCGGAACAGTGATTGCCTTAAGCCTGGAACGGTACAAATTGTGCGAGAAAGTACATCAATTTTATCAGCCGAATGTACAAGCCAAGTTTTCGCTGTCTATGAGTAAAAGAAATACGCGAATTACTTGAAGTTCAAGTAATTATAGCAGTCAACGAAAACAAGAAGAGAGCAAGCATTTTTCCCCTTGGGC
>JAFHKX010000037.1:0-31413 GCA_019022885.1 Schlechtendalia chinensis
AGAAATCAAAATAAGCGAAAGGACAGAAAAGTGCTAAAGAACAACTAGAATGCGAAGGATCAGGAAAAGTGCTAAAGAACAACAATAATAAGCGAAAGGAACAGGAAAAGTGCTAAAGAACAACTAGATAAGCGAATATCAGGAAAAGTGCAAAAGAACAAAAATAAGGAAAGGATCAGGAAAGTAATGAACAACTAGAAAGCGAAAGGAATCAGGAAAAGTGCAAAAGAACATCAAGAAATCAAAGATCAGGAAAAGTGCTAAAAAACAACTAGAAAGCGAAAGGATCAGGAAAAGTGCTAAAGAACAACTAGAAATGCGAAAGGAACAGGAAAAGTGCAAAAGAACATCAGATAAGCGAAGGATCAGGAAAAGTGCTAAGAACAACTAGAAAGCGAAAGGATCAGGAAAAGTGCTAAGAACAACTAGATAAGCGAAAGGATCAAAAAGGCTAAAGAACAACTAGATAAGCGAAGGATCAGGAAAAGTGCAAAAGAACATCAAATAAGCGAAAGGATCAGGAAAAGTGTAATGAACAACTAGAAATGCGAAAGGAACAGGAAAAGTGCAAAAGAACATCAAGAAATCCAAAATCAGAAAAAGTGCTAAAGAACAACTAGCGAAAGGATCAGGAAAAGTGCTAAGAACAACTAGAAATGCGAAAGGAACAGGAAAAGTGCTAAAGAACAACTAGAAATGCGAAAGGATCAGGAAAAGTGCTAAAGAACAACTAGATAAGCGAAAGGATCAGGAAAAGTGCAAAAGAACATCAAGAATAGCCAAAGGATCAGGAAAAGTGCTAAAGAACAACTAGATAAGCGAAAGGATCAGAAACAAAGAACATCAGATAAGCGAAGGATCAGGAAAAGTGCAAAAACTAAATGCGAAGGATAGGAAAAGTGCAAACAAAAGAAAGAACAACTAAACAAATAGAAGTGCAAAGAAAAAATGCGAAAGGAACAGAAAAGTGCTAAAGAACATCAAGATAAGCGAAAGGATCAGGAAAAGTGCTAAAGAACAACTAGAAAGCGAAAGGATCAGGAAAAGTGCAAAAGAAACAAATAAGCGAAAGGATCAGGAAAAGTGCTAAAGAACAACTAGAAAGCGAAAGGATAGGAAAAGTGCAAAAGAACATCAAGAAAGCAAAACAGGAAAAGTGCTAAAGAACAACTAGATAAGCGAAAGGATCAGGAAAAGTGCTAAAGAACAACTAGATAAGCGAAAGGATCAGGAAAAGTGCTAAAGAACATCAAGATAAGCGAAAGGATCAGGAAAAGTGCTAAAGAACAACTAGAAATGCGAAAGGAACAGGAAAAGTGCAAAAGAACATCAAGAAAAGCCAAAGGATCAGGAAAAGTGCTAAAGAACAACTAGAAATGCGAAAGGATCAGGAAAAGTGCTAAAGAACAAAGATAAGCGAAAGGATCAGGAAAAGTGCTAAAGAACATCAAGAAAGCGAAAGGATCAGGAAAAGTGCTAACAACTAGATAAGCGAAGGAACAGGAAAAGTGCTAAAGAACAACTAGAAAGCGAAAGGATCAGGAAAAGTGCAAAAGAACATCAAGATAAGCGAAAGGATCAGGAAAAGTGCTAAGAACAACTAGATGCGAAAGGATCAGGAAAAGTGCTAAAGAACAATAGATAAGCGAAAGGATCAGGAAAAGTGCTAAAGAACAACTAGATAAGCGAAAGGATCAGGAAAAGTGCTAAAGAACATCAAGAAAAGCGAAAGGATCAGGAAAAGTGCTAAAGAACAACTAGATAAGCGAAAGGATCAGGAAAAGTGCAAAAGAACATCAAGATAAGCGAAAGGATCAGGAAAAGTGCTAAAGAACAACTAGATAAGCGAAAGGATCAGGAAAAGTGCAAAAGAACATCAAGATAAGCGAAAAGATCAGGAAAAGTGCTAAAGAACATCAAGATAAGCGAAAGGATCAGGAAAAGTGCTAAAGAACAACTAGAAATGCGAAAGGAACAGGAAAAATGCTAATGAACAACTAGATAAGCCAAAGGATCAGGAAAAGTGCAAAAGAACATCAAGAATAGCCAAAGGATCAGGAAAAGTGCTAATGAACAACTAGATAAGCGAAAGGATCAAGATAAGACCTAAAGAACAACTAGATAAGCGAATGGATCAGGAAAAGTGCAAAAGAACATCAAAATAAGCGAAAGGATCAGGAAAAGTTTTAATGAACAACTAGAAATGCGAAAGGAACAGGAAAAGTGCAAAAGAACATCAAGAAAATCCAAAATCAGAAAAAGTGCTAAAGAACAACTAGATAAGCGAAAGGATCAGGAAAAGTGCTATAGAACAACTTGAAATGCGAAAGGAACAGGAAAAGTGCTAAAGAACAACTAGAAATGCCAAAATCAGAAAAAGTGCTAAAGAACAACTAGAAATGCGAAAGGAACAGGAAAAGTGCTAAAGAACAACTAGATAAGCCAAAGGATCAGGAAAAGTGCAAAAGAACATCAAGAATAGCGAAAGGATCAGGAAAAGTGCAAAATAACAACTAGATAAGCAAAAGGATCAGGAAAAGTGCAAAAGAACATCAAGATAAGCGAAAGGATCAGGAAAAGTGCTAAAGAACATCAAGAAAGCGAAAGGATCAGGAAAAGTGCTAAAGAACAACTAGAAATGCGAAAGGAACAGGAAAAGTGCAAAAGAACATCAAGAAATCCAAAATCAGAAAAAGTGCTAAAGAACAACTAGATAAGCGAAAGGATCAGGAAAAGTGCAAAAGAACATCAACGAAATCCAAAATCAGAAAAAGTGCTAAAGAACAACTAGATAAGCGAAAGGATCAGGAAAAGTGCAAAAGAACATCAAGATAAGCGAAAGGATCAGGAAAAGTGCTAAAGAACAACTAGATAAGCGAAAGGATCAGGAAAAGTGCTAAAGAACAACTAGAAATGCGAAAGGAACAGGAAAAGTGCAAAAGAACATCAAGATAAGCGAAAGGATCAGGAAAAGTGCTAAAGAACAACTAGAAATGCGAAAGGAACAGGAAAAGTGCAAAAGAACATCAAGATAAGCGAAAGGATCAGGAAAAGTGCTAAAGAACAACTAGAAATGCGAAAGGAACAGGAAAAGTGCAAAAGAACAACAGATAAAGGAAAAGAAAAGTGCTAAAGAACAACTAGAAATGCGAAAGGAACAGGAAAAGTGCAAAAGAACATCTAGAAAAGCCAAAGGATCAGGAAAAGTGCTAAAGAACAACTAGATAATGCGAAAGGACAGGAAAAGTGCTAAAGAACATCAAGAACAGAAAAGTGCAAAAGCGAAAGGATCAGGAAAAGTGCTAAAGAACAACTAGATAAGCGAAAGGAATCAGGAAAAGTGCTAAAGAACAACTAGATAAGCGAAAGGATCAGGAAAAGTGCTAAAGAACAACTAGAAAAGCGAAAGGAATCAGAAAAGTGCAAAAGAACATCAAGATAAGCGAAAGGATCAGGAAAAGTGCTAAAGAACAACTAGATAAGCGAAAGGAACAGGAAAAGTGCAAAAGAACATCAAGAAATCCAAAATCAGAAAAAGTGCTAAAGAACAACTAGATAAGCGAAAGGAACAGGAAAAGTGCTAAAGAACAACTAGATAAGCGAAAGGATCAGGAAAAGTGCTAAAGAACAACTAGATAAACGAAAGGATCAGGAAAAGTGCTAAAGAACAACTAGATTATCGAAAGGATCAGGAAAAGTGCTAAAGAACAACTAGAAATGCGAAAGGAACAGGAAAAGTGCAAAGAATCAAGAATCAGGAAAAGTGCTAAAGAACAACTAGAAATGCGAAAGGAACAGGAAAAGTGCTAAAGAACAACTAGATAAGCGAAAGGATCAGGAAAAGTGCTAAAGAACAACTAGAAATGCGAAAGGATCAGGAAAAGTGCAAAAGAACATCAAGATAAGCGAAAGGATCAGGAAAAGTGCTAAAGAACAACTAGAAATGCGAAAGGAACAGGAAAAGTGCAAAAGAACATCAAGATAAGCGAAAGGAACAGGAAAAGTGCTAAAGAACAACTAGAAATGCGAAAGGAACAGGAAAAAAGCAAAAGAACATCAAGATAATCCAAAGGAACAGGAAAAGTGCAAAAGAACATCACGAAATCCAAAATCAGAAAAAGTGCTAAAGAACAACTAGATAAGCGAAAGGAACAGGAAAAGTGCTAATGAACAACTAGATAAGCGAAAGGATCAAGATAAGACCTAAAGAACAACTAGATAAGCGAATGGATCAGGAAAAGTGCAAAAGAACATCAAAATAAGCGAAAGGATCAGGAAAAGTGCTAATGAACAACTAGAAATGCGAAAGGAACAGGAAAAGTGCAAAAGAACATCAAGAAAATCCAAAATCAGAAAAAGTGCTAAAGAACAACTAGATAAGCGAAAGGATCAGGAAAAGTGCTATAGAACAACTTGAAATACGAAAGGAACAGGAAAAGTGCTAAAGAACAACTAGAAATGCGAAAGGATCAGGAAAAGTGCTAAAGAACAACTAGATAAGCGAAAGGATCAGGAAAAGTGCAAAAGAACATCAAGATAGCGAAAGGATCAGGAAAAGTGCTAAAGAACAACTAGAAATGCGAAAGGATCAGGAAAAGTGCTAAAGAACAACTAGATATGCGAAAGGAACAGGAAAAGTGCAAAAAGAACTAAGATAAGCGAAAGGATCAGGAAAAGTGCTAAAGAACAACTAGAAAAAAGGAACAGGAAAAGTGCTAAAGAACAACTAAGAATGCGAAAGGATCAGGAAAAGTGCAAAAGAACAACTAGATAAGCGAAAGGATCAGGAAAAGTGCTAAGAACATCACAGAATAGCGAAAGGATCAGGAAAAGTGCTAAAGAACAACTAGATAAGCGAAAGGATCAGGAAAAGTGCTAAAGAACAACTAGAAATGCGAAAGGATCAGGAAAAGTGCTAAAGAACAACTAGATAAGCGAAAGGATCAGGAAAAGTGCTAAAGAACAACTAGAAATGCGAAAGGAACAGGAAAAGTGCTAAAGAACAACTAGAAATGCGAAAGGATCAGGAAAAGTGCTAAAGAACAACTAGAATGCGAAAGGATCAGGAAAAGTGCAAAAGAACATCAAGATAAGCGAAAGGATCAGGAAAAGTGCTAAAGAACATCAAGATAAGCGAAAGGATCAGGAAAAGTGCTAAAGAAACAACTGATAATGCGAAAGGAACAGGAAAAAAAAGAACATAGATAAGCGAAAGGATCAGGAAAAGTGCTAAAGAACAACAATAAGCGAAAGGATCAGGAAAAGTGCTAAAGAACAACTAGATAAGCGAAAGGATCAGGAAAAGT
The DNA here is from genome assembly GCA_019022885.1 of Schlechtendalia chinensis. NCBI lineage: Eukaryota > Metazoa > Arthropoda > Insecta > Hemiptera > Aphididae > Schlechtendalia > Schlechtendalia chinensis. The sequence continues at coordinate 5,307 of JAFHKX010000037.1, forward strand.
GCTAAAGAACAACTAGATAATGCGAAAGGAACAGGAAAAGTGCTAAAGAACAACTAGATAAGCGAAAGGATCAGGAAAAGTAAAGAACAACTGAAATGCGAAAGGAACAGGAAAAGTGCAAAAGAACATCAAGAAATCAAAGATCAGAAAAAGTGCTAAAGAACAACTAGATAAGCGAAAGGAACAGGAAAAGTGCTAAAGAACAACTAGATAAGCGAAAGGATCAGAAAAGGCTAAAGAACAACTAGATAAGCGAAAGGATCAGGAAAAGTGCAAAAGAACATCAAGATAAGCGAAAGGATCAGGAAAAGTGCTAAAGAACAACTAGAAATGCGAAAGGAACAGGAAAAGTGCAAAAGAACATCAAGATAATCCAAAGGAACAGGAAAAGTGCAAAAGAACATCACGAAATCCAAAATCAGAAAAAGTGCTAAAGAACAACTAGATAAGCGAAAGGAACAGGAAAAGTGCTAATGAACAACTAGATAAGCGAAAGGATCAAGATAAGACCTAAAGAACAACTAGATAAGCGAATGGATCAGGAAAAGTGCAAAAGAACATCAAAATAAGCGAAAGGATCAGGAAAAGTTTTAATGAACAACTAGAAATGCGAAAGGAACAGGAAAAATGCAAAAGAACATCAAGAAAAGCCAAAGGATCAGTAAAAGTGCTAATTAACAACTAGAAATGCGAAAGGATCAGGAAAAGTGCTAAAGAACATCAAGATAAGCCAAAGGAACAGGAAAAGTGCTATAGAACAACTTGAAATACGAAAGGAACAGGAAAAGTGCTAAAGAACAACTAGAAATGCGAAAGGATCAGGAAAATTGCAAAAGAACATCAAGAAAAGCCAAAGGATCAGTAAAAGTGCTAATTAACAACTAGAAATGCGAAAGGAACAGGAAAAGTGCAAAAGAACATCAAGAAAATCCAAATTCAGAAAAAGTGCTAAAGAACAACTAGATAAGCGAAAGGATCAGGAAAAGTGCTATAGAACAACTTGAAATACGAAAGGAACAGGAAAAGTGCTAAAGAACAACTAGAAATGCGAAAGGATCAGGAAAATTGCTAATGAACAACTAGATAAGCCAAAGGATCAGGAAAAGTGCAAAAGAACATCAAGAATAGCCAAAGGATCAGGAAAAGTGCTAATGAACAACTAGATAAGCGAAAGGATCAAGATAAGACCTAAAGAACAACTAGATAAGCGAATGGATCAGGAAAAGTGCAAAAGAACATCAAAATAAGCGAAAGGATCAGGAAAAGTGCTAAATGAACAACTAGAAATGCGAAAGGAACAGGAAAAGTGCAAAAGAACATCACGAAATCCAAAATCAGAAAAAGTGCTAAAGAACAACTAGATAAGCAAGGATCAGGAAAAGTGCAAAAGAACATCAAGATAAGCGAAAAGATCAGGAAAAGTGCTAAAGAACATCAAGATAAGCGAAAGGATCAGGAAAAGTGCTAAAGAACAACTAGAAATGCGAAAGGAACAGGAAAAATGCAAAATAACATCAAGAAAAGCCAAAGGATCAGTAAAAGTGCTAATTAACAACTAGAAATGCGAAAGGATCAGGAAAAGTGCTAAAGAACATCAAGATAAGCCAAAGGAACAGGAAAAGTGCTAAAGAACAACTAGATAAGCCAAAGGATCAGGACAAGTGATAAAGAACATCAAGTTTAGCGAAAGGATTAGGAAAAGTGCAAAATTATAACAAGATAAGCGAAAGGATCAGGAAAAGTGCAAAAGAACATCAAGAAATCCAAAATCAGAAAAAGTGCTAAAGAACAACTAGATAAGCGAAAGGATCAGGAAAAGTGCTAAAGAACAACTAAAAATGCGAAAGGAACAGGAAAAGTGCAAAATAACATCAAGAAAAGCCAAAGGATCAGGAAAAGTGCTAAAGAACAACTAGAAATGCGAAAGGAACAGGAAAAGTGCAAAAGAACATCAAGATAAGCGAAAGGATCAGGAAAAGTGCTAAAGAACAACTAGAAATGCGAAAGAACAGGAAAAGTGCTAAAGAACAACTAGATTATCGAAAGGATCAGGAAAAGTGCTAAAGAACAACTAGAAATGCGAAAGGAACAGGAAAAGTGCAAAATAACATCAAGATAAGCGAAAGGATCAGGAAAAGAGCTAAAGAACAACTAGAAATGCGAATGAACAGGAAAAGTGCTAAAGAACAACTAGATAAGCGAAAGGATCAGGAAAAGTGCTAAAGAAAAACTAGATAAACGAAAGGATCAGGAAAAGTGCTAAAGAACAACTAGATTATCGAAAGGATCAGGAAAAGTGCTAAAGAACAACTAGAAATGCGAAAGGAACAGGAAAAGTGCAAAAGAACATCAAGATAAGCCAAAGGAACAGGAAAAGTGCTAAAGAACAACTAGAAATGCGAAAGGAACAGGAAAAAAGCAAAAGAACATCAAGATAATCCAAAGGAACAGGAAAAGTGCAAAAGAACATCACGAAATCCAAAATCAGAAAAAGTGCTAAAGAACAACTAGATAAGCGAAAGGAACAGGAAAAGTGCTAATGAACAACTAGATAAGCGAAAGGATCAAGATAAGACCTAAAGAACAACTAGATAAGCGAATGGATCAGGAAAAGTGCAAATGAACATCAAAATAAGCGAAAGGATCAGGAAAAGTTTTAATGAACAACTAGAAATGCGAAAGGAACAGGAAAAGTGCAAAAGAACATCAAGAAAATCCAAAATCAGAAAAAGTGCTAAAGAACAACTAGATAAGCGAAAGGATCAGGAAAAGTGCTATAGAACAACTTGAAATACGAAAGGAACAGGAAAAGTGCTAAAGAACAACTAGATATGCGAAAGGATCAGGAAAATTGCTAATGAACAACTAGATAAGCCAAAGGATCAGGAAAAGTGCAAAAGAACATCAAGAATATCAAAGGATCAGGAAAAGTGCTAATGAACAACTAGAAATGCAATAGGAACAGGAAAAGTGCAAAAGAACATCAAGATAAGCCAAAGGAACAGGAAAAGTGCTAAAGAACAACTAGAAATGCGAAAGGAACAGGAAAAAAGCAAAAGAACATCAAGATAATCCAAAGGAACAGGAAAAGTGCAAAAGAACATCAAGAATAGCCAAAGGATCAGGAAAAGTGCTAAAGAACAACTAGATAAGCCAAAGGATCAGGAAAAGTGCTAAATAACAACTAGAAATGCGAAAGGAACAGGAAAAGTGCTAAAGAACAACTAGAAATGCGAAAGGATCAGGAAAATTGCTAATGAACAACTAGATAAGCCAAAGGATCAGGAAAAGTGCTAATGAACAACTAGAAATGCGAAAGGAACAGGAAAAGTGCAAAAGAACATCAAGAAAATCCAAAATCAGAAAAAGTGCTAAAGAACAACTAGATAAGCGAAAGGATCAGGAAAAGTGCTAAAGAACAACTAGAAATGCGAAAGGAACAGGAAAAGTGCTAAAGAACAACTAGAAATGCGAAAGGATCAGGAAAAGTGCTAAAGAACAACTAGATAAGCCAAAGGATCAGGAAAAGTGCAAAAGAACATCAAGAATAGCCAAAGGATCAGGAAAAGTGCTAATGAACAACTAGATAAGCGAAAGGATCAAGATAAGACCTAAAGAACAACTAGATAAGCGAATGGATCAGGAAAAGTGCAAAAGAACATCAAAATAAGCGAAAGGATCAGGAAAAGTGCTAAAGAACAACTAGAAATGCGAAAGGAACAGGAAAAGTGCTAAAGAACAACTAGAAATGCGAAAGGATCAGGAAAAGTGCTAAAGAACAACTAGATAAGCGAAGGATCAGGAAAAGTGCAAAAGAACATCAAGATAAGCGAAAAGATCAGGAAAAGTGCTAAAGAACATCAAGATAAGCGAAAGGATCAGGAAAAGTGCTAAAGAACAACTAGAAATGCGAAAGGAACAGGAAAAATGCAAAATAACATCAAGAAAAGCCAAAGGATCAGGAAAGTGCTAATGAACAACTAGAAATGCGAAAGGATCAGGAAAAGTGCTAAAGAACATCAAGATAAGCCAAAGGATCAAGATAAGACCTAAAGAACAACTAGATAAGCGAATGGATCAGGAAAAGTGCAAAAGAACATCAAAATAAGCGAAAGGATTAGGAAAAGTGCAAAATTATAACAAGATAAGCGAAAGGATCAGGAAAAGTGCAAAAGAACATCAAGAAATCCAAAATCAGAAAAAGTGCTAAAGAACAACTAGATAAGCGAAAGGAACAGGAAAAGTGCTAAAGAACAACTAGAAATGCGAAAGGATCAGGAAAAGTGCTAAAGAACAACTAGATAAGCGAAGGATCAGGAAAAGTGCAAAAGAACATCAAGATAAGCGAAAGGATCAGGAAAAGTGCTAAAGAACATCAAGATAAGCGAAAGGATCAGGAAAAGTGCTAAAGAACAACTAGAAATGCGAAAGGAACAGGAAAAGTGCAAAATAACATCAAGAAAAGCCAAAGGATCAGGAAAAGTGCTAAAGAACAACTAGAAATGCGAAAGGATCAGGAAAAGTGCTAAAGAACATCAAGATAAGCCAAAGGAACAGGAAAAGTGCTAAAGAACAACTAGATAAGCCAAAGGATCAGGAAAAGTGCTAAAGAACATCAAGTTAGCGAAAGGATCAGGAAAAGTGCAATTAAAAAATGCGAAAGGATCAGGAAAAGTGCAAAAGAACATCAAGAAATCCAAAATCAGAAAAAGTGCTAAAGAACAACTAGATAAGCGAAAGGAACAGGAAAAGTGCTAAAGAACAACTAAAAATGCGAATGGAACAGGAAAAGTGCAAAATAACATCAAGAAAAGCCAAAGGATCAGGAAAAGTGCTAATGAACAACTAGAAATGCGAAAGGAACAGGAAAAGTGCAAAAGAACATCAAGATAAGCGAAAGGATCAGGAAAAGTGCTAAAGAACAACTAGAAATGCGAAAGAACAGGAAAAGTGCTAAAGAACAACTAGATTAACGAAAGGATCAGGAAAAGTGCTAAAGAACAACTAGAAATGCGAAAGGAACAGGAAAAGTGCAAAAGAACATCAAGATAAGCGAAAGGATCAGGAAAAGTGCTAAAGAACAACTAGAAATGCGAAGGAACAGGAAAAGTGCTAAAGAACAACTAGATAAGCGAAAGGATCAGGAAAAGTGCTAAAGAACAACTAGATAAACGAAAGGATCAGGAAAAGTGCTAAAGAACAACTAGATTATCGAAAGGATCAGGAAAAGTGCTAAAGAACAACTAGAAATGCGAAAGGAACAGGAAAAGTGCAAAAGAACATCAAGATAAGCCAAAGGAACAGGAAAAGTGCTAAAGAACAACTAGAAATGCGAAAGGAACAGGAAAAAGCAAAAGAACATCAAGATAATCCAAAGGAACAGGAAAAGTGCAAAAGAACATCACGAAATCCAAAATCAGAAAAAGTGCTAAAGAACAACTAGATAAGCGAAAGGAACAGGAAAAGTGCTAATGAACAACTAGATAAGCGAAAGGATCAAGATAAGACCTAAAGAACAACTAGATAAGCGAATGGATCAGGAAAAGTGCAAAAGAACATCAAAATAAGCGAAAGGATCAGGAAAAGTTTTAATGAACAACTAGAAATGCGAAAGGAACAGGAAAAGTGCAAAAGAACATCAAGAAAATCCAAAATCAGAAAAAGTGCTAAAGAACAACTAGATAAGCGAAAGGATCAGGAAAAGTGCTATAGAACAACTTGAAATACGAAAGGAACAGGAAAAGTGCTAAAGAACAACTAGAAATGCGAAAGGATCAGGAAAATTGCTAATGAACAACTAGATAAGCCAAAGGATCAGGAAAAGTGCAAAAGAACATCAAGAATAGCCAAAGGATCAGGAAAAGTGCTAATGAACAACTAGAAATGCGAAAGGAACAGGAAAAGTGCAAAAGAACATCAAGATAAGCCAAAGGATCAGGAAAAGTGCTAAAGAACAACTAGAAATGCGAAAGGAACAGGAAAAAAGCAAAAGAACATCAAGATAATCCAAAGGAACAGGAAAAGTGCAAAAGAACATCAAGATAAGCGAAAGGATCAGGAAAAGTGCTAAAGAACAACTAGATAAGCGAAAGGATCAGGAAAAGTGCTAAATAGAACAACTAGAAATGCGAAAGGAACAGGAAAAGTGCTAAAGAACAACTAGAAATGCGAAAGGATCAGGAAAAGTGCTAAAGAACAACTAGATAAGCCAAAGGATCAGGAAAAGTGCTAATTAACAACTAGAAATGCGAAAGGAACAGGAAAAGTGCAAAAGAACATCAAGAAAATCCAAATTCAGAAAAAGTGCTAAAGAACAACTAGATAAGCGAAAGGATCAGGAAAAGTGCTATAGAACAACTTGAAATACGAAAGGAACAGGAAAAGTGCTAAAGAACAACTAGAAATGCGAAAGGATCAGGAAAATTGCTAATGAACAACTAGATAAGCCAAAGGATCAGGAAAAGTGCAAAAGAACATCAAGAATAGCCAAAGGATCAGGAAAAGTGCTAATGAACAACTAAATAAGCGAAAGGATCAAGATAAGACCTAAAGAACAACTAGATAAGCGAATGGATCAGGAAAAGTGCAAAAGAACATCAAAATAAGCGAAAGGATCAGGAAAAGTGCTATAGAACAACTTGAAATGCGAAAGGAACAGGAAAAGTGCTAAAGAACAACTAGAAATGCCAAAATCAGAAAAAGTGCTAAAGAACAACTAGATAAGCAAGGATCAGGAAAAGTGCAAAAGAACATCAAGATAAGCGAAAAGATCAGGAAAAGTGCTAAAGAACATCAAGATAAGCGAAAGGATCAGGAAAAGTGCTAAAGAACAACTAGAAATGCGAAAGGAACAGGAAAAATGCAAAATAACATCAAGAAAAGCCAAAGGATCAGTAAAAGTGCTAATTAACAACTAGAAATGCGAAAGGATCAGGAAAAGTGCTAAAGAACATCAAGATAAGCCAAAGGAACAGGAAAAGTGCTAAAGAACAACTAGATAAGCCAAAGGATCAGGACAAGTGATAAAGAACATCAAGTTTAGCGAAAGGATTAGGAAAAGTGCAAAATTATAACATGATAAGCGAAAGGATCAGGAAAAGTGCAAAAGAACATCAAGAAATCCAAAATCAGAAGATGTGCTAAAGAACAACTAGATAAGCGAAAGGAACAGGAAAAGTGCTAAAGAACAACTAAAAATGCGAAAGGAACAGGAAAAGTGCAAAATAACATCAAGAAAAGCCAAAGTATCAGGAAAAGTGCTAATGAACAACTAGAAATGCGAAAGGAACAGGAAAAGTGCAAAAGAACATCAAGATAAGCGAAAGGATCAGGAAAAGTGCTAAAGAACAACTAGAAATGCGAAAGAACAGGAAAAGTGCTAAAGAACAACTAGATTATCGAAAGGATCAGGAAAAGTGCTAAAGAACAACTAGAAATGCGAAAGGAACAGGAAAAGTGCAAAATAACATCAAGATAAGCGAAAGGATCAGGAAAAGAGCTAAAGAACAACTAGAAATGCGAATGAACAGGAAAAGTGCTAAAGAACAACTAGATAAGCGAAAGGATCAGGAAAAGTGCTAAAGAAAAACTAGATAAACGAAAGGATCAGAAAAAGTGCTAAAGAACAACTAGATTATCGAAAGGATCAGGAAAAGTGCTAAAGAACAACTAGAAATGCGAAAGGAACAGGAAAATTGCAAAAGAACATCAAGATAAGCCAAAGGAACAGGAAAAGTGCTAAAGAACAACTAGAAATGCGAAAGGAACAGGAAAAAAGCAAAAGAACATCAAGATAATCCAAAGGAACAGGAAAAGTGCAAAAGAACATCACGAAATCCAAAATCAGAAAAAGTGCTAAAGAACAACTAGATAAGCGAAAGGAACAGGAAAAGTGCTAATGAACAACTAGATGAGCGAAAGGATCAAGATAAGACCTAAAGAACAACTAGATAAGCGAATGGATCAGGAAAAGTGCAAATGAACATCAAAATAAGCGAAAGGATCAGGAAAAGTTTTAATGAACAACTAGAAATGCGAAAGGAACAGGAAAAGTGCAAAAGAACATCAAGAAAATCCAAAATCAGAAAAAGTGCTAAAGAACAACTAGATAAGCGAAAGGATCAGGAAAAGTGCTATAGAACAACTTGAAATACGAAAGGAACAGGAAAAGTGCTAAAGAACAACTAGATATGCGAAAGGATCAGGAAAATTGCTAATGAACAACTAGATAAGCCAAAGGATCAGGAAAAGTGCGAAAGAACATCAAGAATATCCAAAGGATCAGGAAAAGTGCTAATGAACAACTAGAAATGCAATAGGAACAGGAAAAGTGCAAAAGAACATCAAGATAAGCCAAAGGAACAGGAAAAGTGCTAAAGAACAACTATAATTGCGAAAGGAACAGGAAAAAAGCAAAAGAACATCAAGATAATCCAAAGGAACAGGAAAAGTGCAAAAGAACATCAAGAAGAGCCAAAGGATCAGGAAAAGTGCTAAAGAACAACTAGATAAGCCAAAGGATCAGGAAAAGTGCTAAATAACAACTAGAAATGCGAAAGGAACAGGAAAAGTGCTAAAGAACAACTAGAAATGCGAAAGGATCAGGAAAATTGCTAATGAACAACTAGATAAGCCAAAGGATCAGGAAAAGTGCAAAAGAACATCAGGAATAGCCAAAGGATCAGGAAAAGTGCTAATGAACAACTAGAAATGCAATAGGAACAGGAAAAGTGCAAAAGAACTGATGTTCAAAAAGTGCAAAATAACATCAAGAAAAGGCAAAATCAGAAAAAGTGCTAAAGAACAACTAGATAAGCGAATGGATCAGGAAAAGTGCTAAAGAAAAACTAGATAAACGAAAGGATCAGAAAAAGTGCTAAAGAACAACTAGATTATCGAAAGGATCAGGAAAAGTGCTAAAGAACAACTAGAAATGCGAAAGGAACAGGAAAAGTGCAAAAGAACATCAAGATAAGCCAAAGGAACAGGAAAAGTGCTAAAGAACAACTAGAAATGCGAAAGGAACAGGAAAAAAGCAAAAGAACATCAAGATAATCCAAAGGAACAGGAAAAGTGCAAAAGAACATCACGAAATCCAAAATCAGAAAAAGTGCTAAAGAACAACTAGATAAGCGAAAGGAACAGGAAAAGTGCTAATGAACAACTAGATAAGCGAAAGGATCAAGATAAGACCTAAAGAACAACTAGATAAGCGAATGGATCAGGAAAAGTGCAAAAGAACATCAAAATAAGCGAAAGGATCAGGAAAAGTTTTAATGAACAACTAGAAATGCGAAAGGAACAGGAAAAGTGCAAAAGAACATCAAGATAATCCAAAGGAACAGGAAAAGTGCAAAAGAACATCACGAAATCCAAAATCAGAAAAAGTGCTAAAGAACAACTAGATAAGCGAAAGGAACAGGAAAAGTGCTAATGAACAACTAGATAAGCGAAAGGATCAAGATAAGACCTAAAGAACAACTAGATAAGCGAATGGATCAGGAAAAGTGCAAAAGAACATCAAAATAAGCGAAAGGATCAGGAAAAGTTTTAATGAACAACTAGAAATGCGAAAGGAACAGGAAAAGTGCAAAAGAACATCAAGATAAGCGAAAGGATCAGGAAAAGTGCTAAAGAACAACTAGAAATGCGAAAGGATCAGGAAAAGTGCTAAAGAACATCAAGATAAGCGAAAGGATCAGGAAAAGTGCTAAAGAACAACTAGAAATGCGAAAGGAACAGGAAAAGTGCTAAAGAACAACTAGAAATGCGAAAGGATCAGGAAAAGTGCAAAAGAACATCAAGAAAAGCCAAAGGATCAGGAAAAGTGCTAATGAACAACTAGAAATGCGAAAGGAACAGGAAAAGTGCAAAAGAACATCAAGAAAATCCAAAATCAGAAAAAGTGCTAAAGAACAACTAGATAAGCGAAAGGATCAGGAAAAGTGCTATAGAACAACTTGAAATACGAAAGGAACAGGAAAAGTGCTAAAGAACAACTAGAAATGCGAAAGGATCAGGAAAATTGCTAATGAACAACTAGATAAGCCAAAGGATCAGGAAAAGTGCAAAAGAACATCAAGAATAGCCAAAGGATCAGGAAAAGTGCTAATGAACAACTAGATAAGCGAAAGGATCAAGATAAGACCTAAAGAACAACTAGATAAGCGAATGGATCAGGAAAAGTGCAAAAGAACATCAAAATAAGCGAAAGGATCAGGAAAAGTGCTAAGAACAACTAGAAATGCGAAAGGAACAGGAAAAGTGCTAAAGAACAACTAGAAATGCCAAAATCAGAAAAAGTGCTAAAGAACAACTAGATAAGCGAAAGGATCAGGAAAAGTGCAAAAGAACATCAAGATAAGCGAAAGGATCAGGAAAAGTGCTAAAGAACATCAAGATAAGCGAAAGGATCAGGAAAAGTGCTAAAGAACAACTAGAAATGCGAAAGGAACAGGAAAAGTGCAAAATAACATCAAGAAAAGCCAAAGGATCAGTAAAAGTGCTAATGAACAACTAGAAATGCGAAAGGATCAGGAAAAGTGCTAAAGAACATCAAGATAAGCCAAAGGAACAGGAAAAGTGCTAAAGAACAACTAGATAAGCCAAAGGATCAGGACATGTGATAAAGAACATCAAGTTTAGCGAAAGGATTAGGAAAAGTGCAAAAAAAACATAATATAAGCGAAAGGATCAGGAAAAGTGCAAAAGAACATCAAAGAAATCAAAATCAGAAAAAGTGCTAAAGAACAACTAGATAAGCGAAAGGAACAGGAAAAGTGCTAAAGAACAACTAGAAATGCGAAAGGAACAGGAAAAGTGCAAAAGAACATCAAGAAAAGCGAAAGGATCAGGAAAAGTGCTAATGAACAACTAGAAATGCGAAAGGAACAGGAAAAGTGCAAAAGAACATCAAGATAAGCGAAAGGATCAGGAAAAGTGCTAAAGAACAACTAGAAATGCGAAAGAACAGGAAAAGTGCTAAAGAACAACTAGATAAGCGAAAGGATCAGGAAAAGTGCTAAAGAACAACTAGAAATGCGAAAGGAACAGGAAAAGTGCAAAAGAACATCAAGAAAAGCGAAAGGATCAGGAAAAGTGCTAAAGAACAACTAGAAATGCGAAAGAACAGGAAAAGTGCTAAAGAACAACTAGATAAGCGAAAGGATCAGGAAAAGTGCTAAAGAACAACTAGATATGCGAAAGGATCAGGAAAAGTGCTAAAGAACAACTAGAAATCGAAAGGATCAGGAAAAGTGCTAAAGAACAACTAGAAATGCGAAAGGAACAGGAAAAGTGCAAAAGAACATCAAGATAAGCCAAAGGATCAGGAAAAGTGCTAAAGAACAATTAGATAATGCGAAAGGATCAGGAAAAAAGCAAAGAACATCAAGATAAGCAAAAGGATCAGGAAAAGTGCAAAGGAACATCAAGAAATCGAAATCAGGAAAAGTGCTAAAGAACAACTAGATAAGCGAAAGGATCAGGAAAAGTGCTAATGAACAACTAGAAATGCGAAAGGAACAGGAAAAGTGCAAAAGAACATCAAGAAAAGCCAAAGGATCAGGAAAAGTGCTAATGAACAACTAGAAATGCGAAAGGAACAGGAAAAGTGCTAAAGAACAACTAGAAATGCGAAAGGAACAGGAAAAATGCTAAAGAACATCAAGATAAGCCAAAGGAACAGGAAAAGTGCTAAAGAACAACTAGATAAGCCAAAGGATCAGGACAAGTGATAAAGAACATCAAGTTTAGCGAAAGGATTAGGAAAAGTGCAAAATTATAACAAGATAAGCGAAAGGATCAGGCAAAGTGCAATAGAACATCAAGAAATCCAAAATCAGGAAAAGTGCTAAAGAACAACTAGATAAGCGAAAGGAACAGGAAAAGTGCTAAAGAACAACTAAAAATGCGAATGGAACAGGAAAAGTGCAAAATAACATCAAAAAAAGCCAAAGGATCAGGAAAAGTGCTAAGGAACAACTAGAAATGCGAAAGGAACAGGAAAAGTGCAAAAGAATTGATGTTTAAAAAGTGCAAAATAACATCAAGAAAAGCCAAAATCAGAAAAAGTGCTAAAGAACAACTAGATAAGCGAAAGGAAGAGGAAAATTGCTAAAGAACAACTAGAAATGCGAAAGGAACAGGAAAAGTGCAAAAGAACATCAAGATAAGCGAGTGGATCAGAAAATGATCAAATGACCTACAAGTTATGCATAATAATAAGGAATGTAGGCATCAATGTCATTGGGATAAGATCTTGGACCAATAGGAAGGGCAAAAGATCATCAATTTAAGCGAAAGGACCAGGAAATGATCAAAAGGACCAACAAGTTAAGCATAAGAATAAGGAATATAGGCATAAAATTCATAAGGATAAAATAGTGGACGAATAGGATGAGCAAAGGATCATAACGATTTGCGAAAGGATCAGGAAATGAGCAAAAGGACCAACAGGATAAGCATAAAGATAAGAAAGGTAGGCATCATAGTCATAAGGATAAGATCCTGGACCAATAGGTAGAACAAAAGATCATCATTATAAGCGAAAGGACCAGGAAAAGATCAAAAGGACCAAAAAGTTAAGCATAAGAATAAGAAACGATGGCATCAAAGTCATTAGGATAAGATCATGGACCAATAGGAAATGCAAAAAATCATCTAGATAAGCTTAAGGATCAGAAAATGAGCAAAGGCACCAACAAGTTAAGCATAAGGATCAGAAATGTAGGCATCAATGTCATAAGGATAAGATCTTGGACCAATAGGAAGAGCAAAAGATCATCATATAAGCGAAAGGATCAGAAAATGATCAAAGGACCAACAAGTTAAGCATAAGAATAAGAAATATAGGCATAAAATTCATAAGGATAAGATCCTGGACCAATAGGAAAAGCAAAAAATCATCTAGATTGCGAAAGGATCAGGAAATGGCAAAAGGACCAACATGATAAGCATAAGGATAAGATACGTAGGCATCAAAGTCATTAGGTTATGATCCTGGACCAATAGGAAGAGCAAAAAGATCATCTAGATAAGCGAAAGGATCAGGAAATGATCAAAAGGACCAACAAGTTAAGCATAAGATAAGAATGTAGGCATCAATGTCATAAGGATAAGATCTTGGACCAATAGGAGGGCAAAAGATCATCAATTTAAGAAAAAGGACCAGGAAAAATCAAAAGGACCAACAAGTTAAGCATAAGAATAAGGAATATAGGCATAAAATTCATAAGGATAAGATACGGGATGAATAGGATGAGCAAATGATCATCAAGATTGCGAAAGGATCAGGAAATGAGCAAAAGGACCAACAGGATAAGCATAAAGATAAGAAAGGTAGGCATCAAAGTCATAAGGTAAGATCTGGACCAATAGGAAAAGAAAATCATCTAGATATGCTTAAGGATCAGGAAATGAGCAAAAGCACCAACAAGTTAAGCATAAGGATAAGAAATGTAGGCATCAAAGTCATAAGGATAAGATCCTGGACCAATACGAAGAGCAAAAGAACATTGAAAAAAGCAAAATGATCAGGAAAATATCAAAAAGACCAACAAGATAAGCATAAGAATAAAGAATATAGGCATAAAATTCATAAGGATAAGATACGGGATGAATAGGATTAGCAATAGATCATCAAGATTGGCGAAAGGATCAGTAAATGAGCAAAAGGTACAACAGGATAAGCGTAAGGATAAGGAATGTGGGCATCAAAGTCATTAGGATAAGATCTTGGACCAATAGGTGGGGCAAAAGATCATCAATTTAAGAAAAAGGACCAGGAAATATCAATAGGACCAACAAGTTAAGCATAAGAATAAGGAATATATGCATAAAATTCATAAGGGTAAGATACGGGATAATAGGATGAGCAAATGATCATCAAGATTTGCGAAAGGATCAGGAAATGAGCAAAAGGACCAAAAAGTTAAGCATAAGAATAAGGAATATAGGCATAAAATTCATAAGGAGCAAATAGTGGACTAATTGGATGAGCAAAGGTTATCAAGATTAGCGAAAGGATAAGGAAAATGAGCAAAGGGACCAACATGATAAGCATTAGGATAAGATACGTAGGCATCAAAGTCATTAGGATAAGATCCTGGACCAAAAGGAAAAAAAAAATTATCTTGATAAGCTATTGGTTCAGGAAAAGATCAAAAGGACCTACAAGTTATGCATAATAATAAGGAATGTAGGCATCAATGTCAATGGGATAAGATCTTGGACCAATAGGAAGGGCAAAAGATCATCAATTTAAGCGAAAGGACCAGGAAATGATCAAAAGGACCAACAAGTTAAGCATAAGAATAAGGAATATAGGCATAAAATTCATAAGGATAAAATAGTGGACGAATAGGATGAGCAAAGGATCATAACGATTTGCGAAAGGATCAGGAAATGAGCAAAAGGACCAACAGGATAAGCATAAAGATAAGAAAGGTAGGCATCAAAATCATAAGGTTATGATCCTGGACCAATAGGAAAAGAAAAAATCATCTAGGTATGCTTAAGGATCAGGAAATGAGCAAAAGCTCCAACAAGTTAAGCATAAGGTTAAGAAATGTAGGCATCAAAGTCATAAGGATAAGATCCTGGACCAATACGAAGAGCAAAAGAACATTGAAAATAGCAAAATGATCAGGAAAAGATCAAAAAGACCAACAAGATAAGCATAAGAATAAGGAATATAGGCATAAAATTCATTTGGATAAGAAACGGGATAAATAGGATTAGCTAAAGTTTATCAAGATTGGCGAAAGGATCAGTAAATGAGCAAAAGGTACAATAGGATAAGCATAAGGATATGGAATGTGGGCATCAAAGTCATTAGGTTATGATCCTGGACCAATAGGAAATGCAAAAAATCATCTAGATAAGCTAAAGGTTCAGGAAAAGATCAAAAGGACCAACAAGTTAAGCATAAGGATAAGAAACGTAGGCATCAATGTCATTAGGATAAGATCCTGGACCAATAGGAAGGGCAAAAGATCATCAATTTAAGCAAAAGGACCAGGAAATGATCAAATGGACCAACATGTTAAGCATAAGAATAAGGAATGTAGGCATCAATGTCATAAGGATAAGATCTTGGACCAATAGGAAGGCAAAAGATCATCAATAGAAATCAGGAAAATCAAAAGGACCAACAAGTTAAGCATAAGAATAAGGAATATAGGCATAAAATTCATAAGGATAAAATAGTGGACGAATAGGATGAGCAAAGGATCATCAAGATTTGCGAAAGGATCAGGAAATGAGCAAAAGGACGAACAGGATAAGCATAAAGATAAGAAAGGTAGGCATCAAAGTCATAAGGTTATGATCCTGGACCAATAGGAAAAGAAAAAATCATCTAGGTATGCTTAAGGATCAGGAAATGAGCAAAAGCTCCAACAAGTTATGCATAAGGATAAGAAATGTAGGCATCAAAGTCATAAGGATAAGATCCTGGACTAATAGGAAAAGAAAAAATCATCTAGATATGCTATTGGTTCATTAAAAGATCAAAAGGACCTACAAGTTATGCATAAGTATAAGGAATGTAGGCATCAATGTCATAAGGATAAGATCTTGGACCAATAGGAAGAACAAAAGATCATCATTTTAAGCGAAAGGACCAGGAAAAGATCAAAAGGACCAAAAAGTTAAGCATAAGAATAAGGAATATAGGCATAAAATTCATAAGGAGCAAATAGTGGACGAATTGGATGAGCAAAGGTTTATCAAGATTAGCGAAAGGATAAGAAAATGAGCAAAGGGACCAACATGATAAGCATTAGGATAAGATACGTAGGCATCAAAGTCATTAGGTTATGATCCTGGACCAATAGGAAAAGAAAAAATTATCTAGATAAGCTGTTGGTTCAGGAAAAGATCAAAAGGACCTACAAGTTATGCATAAGGATAAGAAACGAAGGCATCAAAGTCATTAGGATAGGATCATGGACCAATAGAAAGAGCAGTAGATCATCAATATAAGCGAGTGGACCAGAAAATGATCAAATGGACCTACAAGTTATGCATAATAATAAGGAATGTAGGCATCAATGTCAATGAAATAAGATCTTGGACCAATAGGAAGGGCAAAAGATCATCAATTTAAGCGAAAGGACCAGGAAATGATCAAAAGGACCAACAAGTTAAGCATAAGAATAAGGAATATAGGCATAAAATTCATAAGGATAAAATAGTGGACGAATAGGATGAGCAAATGATCATCAAGATTTGCGAAAGGATCAGGAAATGAGCAAAAGGACCAACAGGATAAGCATAAAGATAAGAAAGGTAGGCATCAAAGTCATAAGGATAAGATCCTGGACCAATAGGAAAAGAAAAAATCATCTAGATATGCTAAGGGAAAAGATCAAAAGGACCAACAAGTTAAGCATAAGATAGATGGCATCAAAGTCATTAGGATAAGATCATGGACCAATAGGAAATGCAAAAAATCATCTAGATAAGCTTAAGGATCAGAAAATGAGCAAAGGCACCAACAAGTTAAGCATAAGGATCAGAAATGTAGGCATCAATGTCATTAGGATAAGATCTTGGACCAATAGGAAGAGCAAAAGATCATCAATTTAAGCGAAAGGACCAGGAAATGATCAAAAGGACCAACAAGTTAAGCATAAGAATAAGGAATATAGGCATAAAATTCATAAGGATATGATCCTGGACCAATAGGAAAGAGAAAAAATCATCAAGATTTGCGAAAGATCAGGAAATGAGCAAAAGGGACCAACAGGATAAGCATTAGGATAAGTACGTAGGCATCAAAGTCATTAGGATAAGATCCTGGACCAATAGGAAGGCAAAAGATCATCAATATAGCAAAAGGATCAGGAAATGATCAAAAGGACCAACAAGTTAAGCATAAGAATAAGGAATGTAGGCATCAATGTATAAGGATAAGATCTTGGACCAATAAGAAGGGCAAAAGATCATCAATTTAAGAAAAACGACCAGGATAAATCAAAAGGACCAACAAGTTAAGCATAAGAATAAGGAATATATTCATAAAATTCATAAGGATAAGATACGGGATGAATAGGATGAGCAAATGATCATCGAGATTTGCGAAAGGATCAGGAAATGAGCAAAAGAACCACACAGGATAAACATAAAGATAAGAAAGGTAGGCATCAAAGTCATTAGGTTATGATCCTGGACCAATAGGAAATGCAAAAAATCATCTAGATAAGCTAAAGGTTCAGGAAAAGATCAAAAGGACCAACAAGTTAAGCATAAGGATAAGAAACGTAGGCATCAAAGTCATAAGGATAAGATCATGGACCAATAGGAAGAGCAAAAGATCATCAATATAAGCGAGTGGACCAGAAAATGATCAAATAGACCAACAAGTTAAACATAAGGATAAGAAACGATGGCATCAAAGTCATTAGGATAAGATCATGGACCAATAGGAAATGCAAAAAATCATCTAGATAAGCTTAAGGATCAGAAAATGAGCAAAGGCACCAACAAGATAAGCATAAGGATCAGAAATGTAGGCATCAATGTCATTAGGATAAGATCCTGGACCAATAGGAAGGGCAAAAGATCATCAATTTAAGCAAAAGGACCAGGAAATGATCAAAAGGACCAACAAGTTAAGCATAAGAATAAGGAATATAGGCATCAATGTCATAAGGATAAGATCTTGGACCAATAGGAAGGGCAAAAGATCATCAATTTAAGAAAGGACCAGGAAAATCAAAAGGACCAACAAGTTAAGCATAAGAATAAGGAATATAGGCATAAAATTCATAAGGATAAAATAGTAGACGAATAGGATGAGCAAAGGATCATCACGATTTGCGAAAGGATCAGGAAATGAGCAAAAGGACGAACAGGATAAGCATAAAGATAAGAAAGGTAGGCATCAAAGTCATAAGGATAAGATCCTGGACCAATACGAAGAGCAAAAGAACATTGAAAAAAGCAAAATGATCAGGAAAATATCAAAAAGACCAACAAGATAAGCATAAGAATAAAGAATATAGGCATAAAATTCATTAGGATAAGATACGGGATGAATAGGATTAGCAATAGATCATCAAGATTGGCGAAAGGATCAGTAAATGAGCAAAAGGTACAACAGGATAAGCGTAAGGATAAGGAATGTGGGCATCAAAGTCATTAGGATAAGATCTTGGACCAATAGGTGGGGCAAAAGATCATCAATTTAAGAAAAAGGACCAGGAAATATCAATAGGACCAACAAGTTAAGCATAAGAATAAGGAATATATGCATAAAATTCATAAGGGTAAGATACGGGATGAATAGGATGAGCAAATGATCATCAAGATTTGCGAAAGGATCAGGAAATGAGCAAAAGGACCAACAGGATAAACATAAAGATAAGAAAGGTAGGCATCAAAGTCATAAGGATAAGATCCTGGACCAATAGGAAAAGAAAAAATCATCTAGATATGCTATTGGTTCAGTAAAAGATCAAAAGGACCTACAAGTTATGCATAAGTATAAGGAATGTAGGCATCAATGTCATAAGGATAAGATCTTGGACCAATAGGAAGAACAAAAGATCATCATTATAAGCGAAAGGACCAGGAAAAGATCAAAAGGACCAAAAAGTTAAGCATAAGAATAAGGAATATAGGCATAAAATTCATAAGGAGCAAATAGTGGACGAATAGGATGAGCAAAGGTTTATCAAGATTAGCGAAAGGATAAGAAAATGAGCAAAGGGACCAACATGATAAGCATTAGGATAAGATACGTAGGCATCAAAGTCATTAGGTTATGATCCTGGACCAATAGGAAAAGAAAAAATTATCTAGATAAGCTATTGGTTCAGGAAAAGATCAAAAGGACCTACAAGTTATGCATAAGGATAAGAAATGTAGGCATCAATGTCATAAGGATAAGATCTTGGACCAATAGGAAGGGCAAAAGATCATCATTATAAGCGAAAGAACCAGGAAAAGATCAAAAGGACCAACAAGTTAAGCATAAGAATAAGAAATATAGGCATAAAATTTTTAAGGAGCAAATAGTGGACGAATAGGTTAGCAAAGGTTCATCAAGATTAGCGAAGGGATAAGAAAATGAGCAAAGGGACCAAAATGATAAGCATTAGGATATGATCCTGGACCAATAGGAAAAGAAAAAATCATCTAGATAAGCTAAAGGTTCAGGAAAAGATCAAAAGGACCAACAAGTTAAGCATAAGGATAAGAAACGTAGGCATCAAATTCATAAGGAAAAGATCATGGACCAATAGGAAGAGCAAAAGATCATCAATATAAGAGAGTGGACCAGAAAATGATCAAATGGACCAGCAAGTTAAACAAAAGGATAGGAAACGATGGCATCAAAGTCCTTAGGATATGATCATGGACCAATAAGAAATGCAAAAAATCATCTAGATGAGCGAGTGGACCAGAAAATGATCAAATGGACCTACAAGTTATGCATAATAATAAGGAATGTAGGCATCAATGTCAATGGGATAAGATCTTGGACCAATAGGAAGGGCAAAAGATCATCAATTTAAGCGAAAGGACCAGGAAATGATCAAACGGACCAACAAGTTAAGCATAAGAATAAGGAATATAGGCATACAATTCATAAGGATAAAATAGTGGACGAATAGGATGAGCAAAGGATCATAACGATTTGCGAAAGGATCAGGAAATGAGCAAAAGGACCAACAGGATAAGCATAAAGATAAGAAAGGTAGGCATCAAAATCATAAGGTTATGATCCTAGACCAATAGGAAAAGAAAAAATCATCTAGGTATGCTTAAGGATCAGGAAATGAGCAAAAGCTCCAACAAGTTAAGTATAAGGTTAAGAAATGTAGGCATCAAAGTCATAAGGATAAGATCCTGGACCAATACAAAGAGCAAAAGAACATTGAAAATAGCAAAATGATCAGGAAAAGATCAAAAAGACCAACAAGATAAGCATAAGAATAAGGAATATAGGCATAAAATTCATTTGGATAAGAAACGGGATGAATAGGATTAGCTAAAGTTTATCAAGATTTGCGAAAGGATCAGTAAATGAGCAAAAGGTACAATAGGATAAGCATAAGGATATGGAATGTGGGCATCAAAGTCATTAGGTTATGATCCTGGACCAATAGGAAATGCAAAAAATCATCTAGATAAGCCAAAGGTTCAGGAAAAGATCAAAAGGACCAACAAGTTAAGCATAAGGATAAGAAACGTAGGCATCAAAATCATAAGGATAAGATCATGGACCAATAGGAAGAGCAAAAGATCATCAATATAAGCGAGTGGACCAGAAAATGATCAAATAAACCAACAAGTTAAACATAAGGATAAGAAACGATGGCATCAAAGTCATTAGGATAAGATCATGGATCAATAGGAAATGCAAAAAATCATCTAGATAAGTTTAAGGATCAGAAAATGAGCAAAGGCACCAACAAGTTAAGCATTAGGATCAGAAATGTAGGCATCAATGTCATTAGGATAAGATCTTGGACCAATAGGAAGAGCAAATGATCATCGATATAAGCGAAAGGCTCAGAAAATGATCAAAAGGACCAACAAGTTAAGCATAAGAATAAGAATATAGGCATAAAATTCATAAGGATATGATCCTGGACCAATAGGAAAAGAAAAAATCATCACGATTTGCGAAAGGATCAGGAAATGAGCAAAGGGACCAACATGATAAGCATTAAGATAAGATACGTAGGCATCAAAGTCATTAGGTTATGATCCTGGACCAATAGGAAGGGCAAAAGATCATCAATTTAAGAAAAACGACCAGGATAAATCAAAAGGACCAACAAGTTAAGCATAAGAATAAGGAATATATGCATAAAATTCATAAGGATAAGATACGGGATGAATAGGATGAGCAAATGATCATCGAGATTTGCGAAAGGATCAGGAAATGAGCAAAAGGACCAACAGGATAAGCATAAAGATAAGAAAGGTAGGCATCAAAATCATAAGGTTAAGATCCTGGACCAATAGGAAACAAAAAATCATCTAGATATGCTTAAGGATCAGGAAATGAGCAAAAGGACCAACAAGTTAAGCATAAGGATAAGAATGTAGGCATCAAAGTCATAAGGATAAGATCTTGGACCAATAGGAAGAGAAAAATCATCTAGATATGCTAAAGCTTCATAAACAGATCAAAAGAACTACAAGTTAAACATAAGGATAAGAAATGTAGGCATCAAATTCATTAGGATAAGATGCTGGACCAATAGGAAAAGAAAAAAAATCATCTAGATAAGCGAAAGGTTCAGGAAAAGATCAAAAGGACCAACAAGTTAAGCATAAGAATAAGGAATATAGGCATAAAATTCATAAGGAGCAAATAGTGGACGAATAGGTTAGCAAAGGTTCATCAAGATTAGCGAATTGATAAGAAAATGAGCAAAGGGACCAAAATGATAAGCATTAGGATATGATACGTAGGCTTCAAAGTCATTAGGATATGATCCTGGACCAATAGGAAAAGAAAAAATCATCTAGATAAGCTAAAGGTTCAGGAAAAGATCAAAAGGACCAACAAGTTAAGCATAAGGATAAGAAACGTAGGCATCAAATTCATAAGGAAAAGATCATGGACCAATAGGAAGAGCAAAAGATCATCAATATAAGCGAGTGGACCAGAAAATGATCAAATGGACCTACAAGTTATGCATAAGGATAAGAAACGAAGGCATCAAAGTCATTAGGATAGGATCATGGACCAATAGGAAGAGCAATAGATCATCAATATAAGCGAGTGGACCAGAAAATGATCAAAAGGACAAACAAGTTAAGCATAAGAATAAAGAATATAGGCATAAAATTCATAAGGATAAAATAGTGGACGAATAGGATGAGCAAAAGATCATAACGATTTGCGAAAGGATCAGGAAATGAGCAAAAGGACCAACAGGATAAGCATAAAGATAAGAAAGGTAGGCATCAAAATCATAAGGTTATGATCCTAGACCAATAGGAAAAGAAAATATCATCTAGGTATGCTTAAGGATCAGGAAATGAGCAAAAGCTCCAACAAGTTAAGCATAAGGATAAGAAATGTAGGCATCAAAGTCATAAGGATAAGATCCTGGACCAATACGAAGAGCAAAAGAACATTGAAAAAAGCAAAATGATCAGGAAAATATCAAAAAGACCAACAAGATAAGCATAAGAATAAAGAATATAGGCATAAAATTCATTAGGATAAGATACGGGATGAATAGGATTAGCAATAGATCATCAAGATTGGCGAAAGGATCAGTAAATGAGCAAAAGGTACAACAGGATAAGCGTAAGGATAAGGAATGTGGGCATCAAAGTCATTAGGATAAGATCTTGGACCAATAGGTGGGGCAATAGATCATCAATTTAAGAAAAAGGACCAGGAAATATCAATAGGACCAACAAGTTAAGCATAAGAATAAGGAATATATGCATAAAATTCATAAGGATAAAATAGTGGACGAATAGGATGAGCAAATGATCATAACGATTTGCGAAAGGATCAGGAAATGAGCAAAAGGACCAACAGGATAAACATAAAGATAAGAAAGGTAGGCATCAAAGTCATAAGGATAAGATCCTGGACCAATAGGAAAAGAAAAAATCATCTAGATATGCTTTGGATCAGTAAATGATCAAAAGGACCAACAAGTTAAGCATAAGGATAAGAAATGTAGGCATCAAAGTCATAAGGATAAGATCTTGGACCAATAGGAAGAACAAAAGATCATCATTATAAGCGAAAGGACCAGGAAAAGATCAAAAGGACCAAAAAGTTAAGCATAAGAATAAGGAATATAGGCATAAAATTCATAAGGAGCAAATAGTGGACGAATTGGATGAGCAAAGGTTTATCAAGATTAGCGAAAGGATAAGAAAATGAGCAAAGGGACCAACATGATAAGCATTAGGATAAGATACGTAGGCATCAAAGTCATTAGGTTATGATCCTGGACCAATAGGAAAAGAAAAAATTATCTAGATAAGCTATTGGTTCAGGAAAAGATCAAAAGGACCTACAAGTTATGCATAAGTATAAGGAATGTAGGCATCAATGTCATAAGGATAAGATCTTGGACCAATAGGAAGGGCAAAAGATCATCATTATAAGCGAAAGAACCAGGAAAAGATCAAAAGGACCAACAAGTTAAGCATAAGAATAAGGAATATAGGCATAAAATTCATAAGGAGCAAATAGTGGACGAATAGGTTAGCAAAGGTTCATCAAGATTAGCGAAGGGATAAGAAAATGAGCAAAGGGACCAAAATGATAAGCATTAGGATATGATACGTAGGCTTCAAAGTCATTAGGATATGATCCTGGACCAATAGGAAAAGAAAAAATCATCTAGATAAGCTAAAGGTTCAGGAAAAGATCAAAAGGACCAACAAGTTAAGCATAAGGATAAGAAACGTAGGCATCAAATTCATAAGGAAAAGATCATGGACCAATAGGAAGAGCAAAAGATCATCAATATAAGCGAGTGGACCAGAAAATGATCAAATGGACCTACAAGTTATGCATAAGGATAAGAAACGAAGGCATCAAAGTCATTAGGATAAAATAGTGGACGAATAGGATGAGCAAAGGATCATAACGATTTGCGAAAGGATCAGGAAATGAGCAAAAGGACCTACAGGATAAGCATAAAGATAAGAAAGGTAGGCATCAAAATCATAAGGTTATGATCCTAGACCAATAGGAAAAGAAAATCATCTAGGTATGCTTAAGGATCAGGAAATGAGCAAAAGCCCAACAAGTTAAGCATAAGATAAGAAATGTAGGCATCAAAGTCATAAGGATAAGATCCTGGACCAATAGGAAGAGCAAAAGATCATCTATAAGCGAGTGGATCAGAAATGATCAAATGACCTACAAGTTATGCATAAGGATAAGAACGAAGGCATCAAAGTCATTAGGATAGGATCATGGACCAATAGAAGAGCAAAGATCATCGATCAATAAGGACTAACAATTCAAACATAAGGATAAGAATGTAGGCATCAAAGTCATAAGGATAAGATCATGGACCAATACGAAGAGCAAAAGAACATTGAAAAAAGCAAAATGATCAGGAAAAGATCAAAAAGACCAACAAGATAAGCATAAGAATAAGGAATATAGGCATAAAATTCATTAGGATAAGATACGGGATGAATAGGATTAGCAAAAAGATCATCAAGATTAGCGAAAGGATCAGAAAATGAGCAAAAGGACCAACATGATAAGCATAAGGATAAGATATGTAGGCATCAAAGTCATTAGGTTATGATCCTGGACCAATAGGAAAAGAAAAAAATATCTAGATAAGCTATTGGTTCAGGAAAAGATCAAAAGGACCAACAAGTTAAGCATAAGAATAAGGAATATAGGCATAAAATTCATAAGGAGCAAATAGTGGACGAATAGGTTAGCAAAGGTTCATCAAGATTAGCGAAGGGATAAGAAAATGAGCAAAGGGACCAAAATGATATGCATTAGGATATGATACGTAGGCTTCAAAGTCATTAGGATATGATCCTGGACCAATAGGAAAAGAAAAAATCATCTAGATAAGCTAAAGGTTCAGGAAAAGATCAAAAGGACCAACAAGTTAAGCATAAGGATAAGAAACGTAGGCATCAAATTCATAAGGAAAAGATCATGGACCAATAGGAAGAGCAAAAGATCATCAATATAAGCGAAAGGATCAGAAAATGATCAAATAGACCAACAATTTAAACACAGGGATAAGAAACGAAGGCATCAAAGTCATTAGGATAAGATCATGGACCAATAGGAAGAGCAAAAGATCAACACGATTTGCGAAAGGATCAGGAAATGAGCAAAGGCACCAACAAGTTAAGCATAAGGATCAGAAATGTAGGCATCAATGTCATTAGGTTATGATCCTGGACCAATAGGAAATGCAAAAAATCATCTAGATAAGCTTAAGGATCAGAAAATGAGCAAAAGCACCAACAAGTTAAGCATAAGGATCAGAAATGTAGGCATCAATGTCATTAGGATAAGATCTTGGACCAGTAGGAAGAGCAAATGATCATCGATCAATAAGACTAACAATTCAAACATAAGGATAAGAAACGTAGGCATCAAAGTCATAAGGATAAGATCATGGACCCATACGAAGAGCAAAAGAACATTGAAAAAAGCAAAATGATCAGGAAAAGATCAAAAAGACCAACAAGATATGCATAAGAATAAAGAATATAGGCATAAAATTCATTAGGATAAGATACAGAATGAATAGGATTAGCAAAAGATCATCAAGATTAGCGAAGGGATAAGAAATTGAGCAAAGGGACCAACATGATAAGCATTAGGATAAGATACGTAGGCATCAAAGTTATTAGGTTATGATCCTGGACCAATAGGAAATGCAAAAAATCATCTAGATAAGCTAAAGGTTCAGGAAAAGATCAAAAGGACCAACAAGTTAAGCATAAGGATAAGAAACGTAGGCATCAAATTCATAAGGATAAGATCATGGACCAATAGGAAGAGCAAAAGATCATCAATATGAGCGAGTGGACCAGAAAATGATCAAATACACCAACAAGTTAAACATTAGGATAAGAAACGATGGCATCAAAGTCATTAGGATAAGATCATGGACCAATAGGAAGAGCAATAGATCATCAATATAAGCGAGTGGACCAGAAAATGATCAAATGGACCTACAAGTTATGCATAAGGATAAGAAACGAAGGCATCAAAGTCATTAGGATAGGATCATGGACCAATAGGAAGAGCAATAGATCATCAATATAAGCGAGTGGACCAGAAAATGATCAAAAGGACAAACAAGTTAAGCATAAGAATAAAGAATATAGGCATAAAATTCATAAGGATAAAATAGTGGACGAATAGGATGAGCAAAGGATCATAACGATTTGCGAAAGGATCAGGAAATGAGCAAAAGGACCAACAGGATAAGCATAAAGATAAGAAAGGTAGGCATCAAAATCATAAGGTTATGATCCTAGACCAATAGGAAAAGAAAAAATCATCTAGGTATGCTTAAGGATCAGGAAATGAGCAAAAGCTCCAACAAGTTAAGCATAAGGATAAGAAATGTAGGCATCAAAGTCATAAGGATAAGATCCTGGCCCA
>JAFHKX010000038.1:0-30818 GCA_019022885.1 Schlechtendalia chinensis
TAAACCGAATCCTACAATCGGTTTTGTCGGTCTGAAGGTTAGATTATATTGTTAATTATTATTTCTTTTATTTTAACCGTTCTGTAGTGAACAATGTATAAATAAATGAGCCTGAGAGGACATGTATGGGAGATGTTTTTATTTATTGTGTATATAAATCCTTCAATTCGGAATTAAAAATAAATATTTTATTTTATGACTTATATATCGTAGTTATCAACAATATATGAGGCATATTCGAAAAAGTAGGGACGTTTTTATATAAAAAAAGTTTATACTATGAAATATGTTTTATTTGGCCTATTTAGTCTATAATCTACTTCATTTTTCCAATAATCGCCGTCACTTTAAGCTTTTTTCGTCGATTCACCAGTTCCTTTACCATATGCATAGATGCTCGGCCGTGCGAGTTGAACAGTTTTAACCGGCGTTTTGGTTCCTTGAGTTTTCAAAAGCCAGGTCCACGAGCATTTTTTGAAATATAGAAAAGGAAGTAGTACTAGGTGCAAGGGTCGGGATGTTTAGGTTTGGTGGGTAAAATCTCGTCCACTGGACATTCTTTGCTTTGGTGCTGGTCGAGTGTATTTTTGGTACCCACTTGCAACAATTGTGGTATCAAGGTTTTTCCTTGACAATTGTGTAGATTAGTTAGGGCGGTCAAGGTTAGGAAATTCATCAGCCCGGGACTAATCGTCACGACGATCAGATGCAGTTAATGGTCACAGCGAAAACAAATCATCATTTGCCTATGGGTACAATCCCGCTTTCGTCCATGAAAATTGTTGTTCAATTTTGGAAATCCGGAACATTGTCTAACATTCTTCACTCATTACCGTATGTCCCTATATAGGCATCACTCTCGGATGAATTTTCAGCAGCTCTGAGATCCTTTTGCTCACACAATCGTATTACAGCGCCGATGGAACTTACAGTCTGGCGGGGGGAGCAACGCTTATCGTGTGGACATTGTTTATGTATGAACAGATATGCACATTACTACTGAATCAATACAACGCATGAAATTAAATCACGAGTTGATTGTAAGCTAAGCCACAGTATTACGTGTTAAGCTTGTAGATTTTGAATTATAAGCGAACGGACTTATGCCGGCCAATACACTTTACGGTTACGGAGAGGTATACCGGGGGGTCTGCTGTGGCAAATCAACCGGCGCGAGTGTGGGAAAGTAGGCTGTGAGTTTTTTTTCACCTTTAGGGCGAACGGTTGCAAGATCGAAAATCAATTTTTCTATTGACCCCCTGGGCTTGTTGATGCATGTACTCCGGTACGCGTCAGTTATATAAAACGTGTCGTCGCTTTGTATCTAACCTTAGAACTTCAGGTTAGCCTAACATTAACTCTTATAACTACCCACTAATAGCATAAAAATTTACCAGTTATAAAATAATCTTGTGTCTATACAAATATATTCCAAATTCACTTTATACTAATTTAGAGAAAACGTTGTATCTTTATGAAAAAAAAATTATTTAACAATACAAATTACTCAGGAATTCTGTTAGTAATAATTATTTTAATTCTAGCTATTTACCTTTATCCTTCTTTCTTTAAACAATCATGCAGAGATAATATAAAATTTATACATTTAATTTAACGTTTCAATGCTCACCAATACAGGAATATCAAAATAAAATAAAAACCTGTGGATAAATTATTATTTATTCTTTTTTATTAACCAATTATCCAAAAGTGACAAACTGTATAAATTAAGAAGCATAAGGGGATTTTATGTGGATGTATTTATATTAAAAATGTTTAATAACAAACAGATAATACCCAAATCAATTTAAATCTTATGCTTATCTTTCGTCGTAACCACAATTAAATATTTTCAAACACAAATTTATTTAAATTTAAATTAGTTCTACAAATTGTTATAAACCAGGTTTTATTATGTAGAACTAAAGTAACCTTCTAAATCAGTGGGTCCCGATTAAATACCTTCTATGTTGCCATTACAATATCGATTAGAATGAAATATAATGAAATTAACAATGTCAGTACAATCGTAATATTTCGTGGTATCTATTTATTATAAAAGAAATAGTTATCGAGCTGAATCAACAGTCTGTAATAAATTGAATCGAATCGCATATAAATATATAGGCCATAGTAAATAGGAAATTATTAAGATCTTTAATAATTATTCGCGATTAACAATTTTTATTTATTTTTTTTTTATGAAATATACAAAACAATAAACTCAAAAAATATATTCTAAATATTATAAAAAAATTTACTCAGTTAAAAACTATTTTATAATACTAATTTCAAAAAATACTAACGAAGTAAAATATTTTTAAATTAAACAATTTGTCAAATTAAGAGGTAGCAAAACATTTATTGGATATATAAATTAAAAATGAAAACTCCATAATGGTTTTTTTAGGATTTCTTTGTATTTATGTTACAAATTTTAGTAAAATATTATCTTATTTTTTTACTGTTACAATAGCTATAAAAAACTAAATTGGATTCGTATAAAAATTCATTTGTGCATGCTCTTTTTAGAAATATAGTAACTTAAACTAATAATTATACCATAGCAATGTCAAATAAATAAATAATAAATAATATTAGTACTTCTGTGAATAATAAATCTTATTATTCTTTATATTAGCTCTTCACTCAGACAAAATTATTAATGCATGAAATAAAACAGGGACAACTAAATTATCATTAATGTGTTATTATATATATTATTATTTCACAACACTCAACCTCACATATGTATCAACAATATATACACAAAGTTTATAACTTTGAATTTGCTGACATAATAATTTTACTCACACCCCAATATAATTACACCACAAAATCATTATTATTTTTTATTTAACATAAAATGACAGTAGGATACGATTAAGTGTAAAACAAAGTTCACGCTTTGTTATAAAAGTTACACAAATTACAGCTTTTCACCTATCGAAAAAACCACCCTTTGATCGGTGCAATATCTAAGATTCATTGTATAACAGTAGTAAACCTAAACCTACCCTGCAAACGTCAGAAACAGAAATTAAACCGTTTACGACCACAAAACGTTAATGAAGCGATCGCGTACTTCGTCTCGGTACCTCCGGGGATATCTGTTATAAACAAAGTTTCACACACCACTGCCATACACTCGCTACCAAGCCCCCTGGCAACCGACCAATTGAATAGTTATAAATTTAAATTTAAAGTGAAGACGCGTAGTTTGGAGATCCGAATATTGTTTTGTAGTTTATGTGTTGTGTATTCGCAAGCTTTGCAGCAAACGCCCACCAGTGTTTGTATTAGAATTTTAATCAAAAACTCGCAATTTCCCAAAGATTTTAATAATTTATGTTCTTATTAATATTATATTATTATTCTTATATTAATTTTTATGTCTGAAAAAATTACGTAGTAAAATATATACGTTTAACAAAAATTGTTTTGTAAGTTATGTATTATTGTCAATTGTACACCGACAAATCCCCCCCCGATTACAACGTCATTGTCCCGTCCGACATAGCTGTCTCGCGTTTCTATGTATATTTATTTTTAAAAAAATAATTCTCATGAAATATTCCATAGTGAATTCTAGGGTGATATGTGATTTTAATACTAGGGTATATTCGAACCATTATTTTTTTAATAATTAAAAAATTTGCTTATTGTATACTATGTAAACTATAATAAAAAACATTAAATGCTCCCATTAAAACTTTTAACAAACCTCAATAAAAACCCCTGTAGATTATTGTTATTATTATTGTTTAATTTTCTCAATTCATTAGTGAAGTATTTTAATTTTTAAAAAGGCATGATAGGAAATGCTATGTAGATATTTTTTTTATACATGATACTACAAATTCTAGATATGGATATTATAAAAAAAGATTAATTTAAGCTTATATTTTTGGTAGTTCTATTAATTATTTCATCAACACTCATTGATGCAATTACATTTAATCTATATATGTTATTAAACAATAACAATTAAGTTGGTCAAAATGTAAATTTAAACAAATTGTCGATTACATTTTAATATCTTTTAGAATTTAATAGTATACAATAAAAATAAATATTTCACCGAAGTGCACTATTCGAGAAATATATGATATTGTATTGACAATACTAATTTAAAATCATTTTTAGTTATTTAATGTTTATTCTTAAATTTTAATAGAATTGCTCTCGTACAACGCCTTAGTAAATAGGGAATTATTCAATTTATTATTAAATTCCAAGTAATGACTTAGTTTACTTTTATTTAATTACTTAAAAGGAGATAATAACCCAATATTTTATATTTAATTTAAAAAAATTGTAGATTAAACTATTTTTACTAAATTAAATTGACAAATTCAGAACTGCTATCTTTTATAGGATATAAAAATTTAAATGAACCTCATTGGTTTTTTTGGAGCTGATTTTCTTAGGTTTACTATTTCGGTCATATACTGTAAACTTTTTTTATTAATTGGTATTGTAGAGTCCTTGATAGATTGGATTAATTTAAAAAAAATAAATAGTTGTGCATGCTTTTTTAAGAAAATATATAACTTAAACATAATTAAAATTTGAGTATTCCAAAAAGGGAATATACATATCTGTACAGCATCTCTATTGTTTACTCCAATTTATATTCATTATTTCAACATCAAACAGGAAAATTATTAACTGAATGAAGAATAAGAGCAGCATTTCTTGTCAGTTTTCTTAATAAATAATTTTTTAAAATTCAACACAAATTTAAAAAATCCTAATAATTCTAAAAATTTACCCAAAGGCTTATATGTATATAGTTTACACAATTTTTATTATAACAAAAAGACCCCACTTAACTAATATAAACTCATTTTAAATACCAAAAGATCAACACTATTCTTCGATCCTAGTTATAAATGTTATTCAATTTTTTGCTTTATAATTTAATGCATAAATAGTATAACTAAAATCTCTATAACAAATATTATAATGTAAAGAGAGTAATTTAGCCCCCCACCTGAAAAATGTTATAATATTTTTGAAAAAAATATAATAAATCCAATATTCAATCGCCGTATTATATAGTGATACGAATTTTATACCTATGAAAGAAAGATTTTTCCATTTTTCCTAACCAAAACATTTTCAGTTAATACTTAAAATATACTTATTTAATTTAAAATTTAAAACTTTCCAATACTGACTATGATAAACACACACATAGACACCCACTATTGATATAATGGAAATTTATATTCTCTTATTTAAGAATTACGTAATGACAATATAAAATACCTGAAGCATGCTAGGACATGTTGTCAAATGTTTTATCATTAATTGTTTTTTTTTAAAAAACCTTTTTAAAGGCTTATCACAACAATATTTAAAATTTATGCTTATATTTTCGAAAGTTTAAATTCAAATATATATCAAACACATATTGATGCACATCTGACTTTTTTCTACCATATTGTATAAATATTAAAACTTATAATTGTCCTAAAATTAAAATTCCAAACAATTTGTCGATTTACATTTAAATTTTACTCGAATTAAATCGTCAAACTAGATTCATAATCCGAGTGCACTGTTTATGTATTATATATATGACACTCTGTTGAGTTATTATTTATAACTTGAATACATTTTTTTTTAAAATGGTATCTTAAATTTTATAAGAATCACAAATAATAAGCCATAGTAACAAGGAAATTATTGCATTCAATAATTAAATTTCAAGAATGATAATTATACTTTTTATTTTTAACTGATCAAAAAATATTATAAAAAATTATTTTTAATTTATTAAAAAAAATTATACGATGCAATATTTATAAAATAAGTAATTTGACAATTTAGAGTTGCTATAATTTTTTGGATCTTTAATTTTAAAATGGATTCCTTAGGTTTTTTTTATATGTTTACTATATGTAAATATTCCATGAATATAATGTTAACTCTTTTTTTTATAACTGTAAATTTACAAATTGCTTAGATCGGACTTATAAAAACAATGAAATGTGTGTCTGTGTTTTTTTTAGTAATTATTCACTTAACATAACTAAACAAGGAGTGTTCATTAAGACATAACAATCTCGAATAATATTGTTGATGTTTAATAATAAAGTTTTATTCTTAATATTAACAATCAAAACAGGAAATTGAATTAATAATGATGTAAAAAAGGCAATGTATCTGGATAGTTTTCTCCTATATAATATCATTAATTTTAGCTATTAAATTCTAATTAAGGGAATATGTTATAACCAAAAAATTACAAAGTTTATTGTTTGTCGTTTACCCCAATTTTTTTACGAATCGAACAACGATGCATTATACTATAATCTATCCAGTTTTACTAACATAAAGTTAAATAGGATCTGATACGTGTAAATTTATGTAATTTTCGGATTTTCTTTACCTACACATTTGTGTTTGCTATATAAAAAATATTCTCTTTGTAAAGTTGATACCTCGTGAAAATGTTATATTTTTTGAAAAACAATTTACTTAATAAAATATTCTCGCGTAATATAGCGTGATAAGTATTTCATTCAACTAGACTGAAGATTTTCCATTTTCCTAAAATCATTTTCAGTTAATATAAAATCTATTATTCAATTTAAATTTAAAATATCCACTAAGAATTGTAAAAATAAATAGAAACACTATGATATATTGTTTAATGAATTATTCTATTATTTTAAAATTAAAGTATGAAAAATTTAAGAATGATGAAGCTGAGAGGACAAGTATGTCATGTGTCTATAAATAATTTTTTTTTATAACATTACCATTTGAAGGCTATCAAAAAAATATATTTTCTCATGTGATTATATTTGATGTTACATTAAAGATATTTATCAAAACCCATAAGATTCACATCTTTACATTTGTTTTAATATTGTATAAAACTAATTAAAAATTAAAATGGTCAAAAATGTAACTTTTCAAAAAAATGTTATGTCGATTACAAACTAATTTCCTCATAGCAATTGAATAGTATTACAATAGAATTAATATTAGAAGTGCATAGTTCACTGTAATATATATGACATCTCTGTTTGACGATATTATTTTATAAATTGAATTTAATTATGTTTATTAAATGTGGTCTTCTTAAAATTTTATAAGCATCACAAATAGTAATAAGCATAGTAACTAGGAAATTATGCAATTATTAATTAAAAATTTCCAAGGAATGATAATTTTACTTTTTATTTTTAAAATGATAAATAAATATTATAAAAAAAATATTTTTTTATTTGAATTAAAAAAAATTGTCGATGCAAAATTTTTCATATAGTTAATTTGACAAATTCAGAGTTGCAAAAATTATTGTGGTACTTTAAATTAAAATGGATCTCTAAGTTTATTAAATATCCCTCATTTTTTATCTTTTGTTATATTCATGACATATAATGTTAACAAGTTTCTTTTAATGTTAAATTATAATTATTGATTAGATTGGTTAATTAAAATGAAAAATGTGTATGCTTTTTTTTAGTAATTATTACCTTAACATAACTAAAAATGAGTGTTCAAACCAAGAACTATCAATATAGAAATAAGATTGTCTTTGTTTAATAATAATGTTTTTTTCTTAATTTAAAACAATCAATAACAGGAAATTGTATTAATAAATGATGTAAACAAGGCATGTATCTGGTGTTTTCTCATTTATATTTATCATAGTGTAGACAATAACATCTAATTAATAAAATGGCTATGTATAACAAAATAATTAACAAAGTCTTATATGTTTGTAGTTTACACAAATTTTTTTACTACTCAAAAACCGATGGTACTTATATTATCATATTTATCTTTTTAAATAAAAAGTTAAAATAGTAAATAGATACGTGTAAAAATTATGTCTAATTTTTTGCTTTTAATTACTTTTACCATCCAGCAACTCTTTGATATCAACAATATTAAAACGTAAGGAATTTTATTTAGTGTAAAGTTTAATTTTTTTTGAAAAAACATATATAATTAATAAAAATTTTCGCGCGTATTATAGAGATGATAAGTAATTTCATTCATAGGAATGAAGATTTTATCCACTATTCTTACAAATCCTTTTCAGTTCATTTAAAAATAAATTATTCTCAATTTAAAATTTTAAATTATCCGATAAAGAATAGTAAAAATAAAATAGAAACCCTATAGTTATATTGGTAATGATTTTTCTATTATTTAAGAATAGTATGAAATTTCTGAATGAATGAAGTATGAGAGGCAATGTATGTAATGTGTTAGATAGATTGTTTTTCACAATTAACATTAAGGATATCAAAAAAATATATTTTATTCTTGTGCATATATTTTCGAATTTACATTAATAAAATTTATCAAACACATAGATGACTTCTTTACATTGTTCTACTATTGTATAATCTAATTAAAATTATAAATGGTCTAAAAGTAAAATCAAACCACTGTGTCGATTACTTTTTACAATCTCCTAGTCATTAATAGTATACAATAGAATTCAATATGGAAGTGCATGTTAATGGTAAATATATTTACATTTTGAAGATATTATTTTAAATGAATACATTTTGTTATTCAAGTGTATTATTAAATTTTTATCAGAATCACAAATAGTATACGCAAAGTAACTAGGAAATTATGCATTATTAAGTAAATTTCCAAGATGATATTTCTACTTTTTCTTTTTAATGATCAAAAAAAATTTATAAAAAATTATTTTTTTTAATCTAAAAAAAATTGTACGTGCAAACTATTTTTAAATTTAAGTAATTTGACAAAATTTCGCGTTGCTATAATTATTTTGGATATTTAATTTTAAAATGGATATCTCATTTAGTTTTTTATATATGTTTTTCTTAATGTTAATATCAGGAACATATAATGTTAACAATTTTCTTTTAACTGTTACATTATAATTATTGCTTAGATTGGGTTAATTAAAAATTGAATGTGTGTATGCTTTTTTTGAGTAAATTAATACTTAACATAATAAAAATTGGCTGAAGTGTTCAAACAAGAAATATCAATATAGGAATAAGAATGTCTGAGTTTAATAAAAATGTTTTTAATTTTATTTTAACCTATCAAACAGGGAAATTGTATTAATAAAATGATGTAATAAAAAGGCAAGTATCTGTATGTTTTTCATATTTAATTTATATATTGTTAGATATACATCTTAATTAAGGATATGTATAACAAATATTTAACAACGTCTTATATGTTTGTAGTTTACAAATTTTTTATCTAATCCAAAAACGATGGTAACTTTATATTTATATATTTATCTTTTTAAAAATAAAAAAGTTAAAATAGATTGCTACGTGTAATTAAGTTTATTTTCTGCATTTAATGTACTTATAGATCAGTCAAAATCTTTGATATAACAAATATTAAAACGGAATGTATATTAATCTTAGGTATTGTTTAATTTTTTGAAAAAAAATTGTATTAAATAATTGATTCTTGAGTATTATTAGTTGGATAATTAATTTTCATTCACTTAGGAATGGAAGATTTTTCAATTTTTCTAACTTCTTGTTGTGTTATATAAAATTATATTATTTATTTATAATAATTATTATTAAGGATTGTAAAAATAAGATAGAAACCCTATAGATATACCAGTAGAAAATCGTTTAACCGTCACTCGATTTACCGTCAGTTTTGTTATCCGAATCGGTTCACCGTCAAAAAAACGTTCATGATGCGATCGCGATAAATGTCGCGTTACTAACGCGGCGCTATATGGTCTAAAAATAGTTTATATATCAATGCAATAATACTCGATAAATGCGGCGAATCGAACAAATTGAATAGTTTTAAATATATAATTAACCAGTTGACTGACGAGTAGCTGTGTTGTACGGATTAGTGTTTTTGTAGTTTATGTGTGGGTTTCGAAGATGGCAGAAAAAAAACGCATACGTGTTGTATTTAAATTAATCAAAACGCGAAAATTATTCAACGTTTTTATTATTATTTTTATGATTTATTATTATTTCTATTATTATTATCATTATTATTTTTGTCTGAAAATTACGTTGTAAATAGATACGTTTATCAAAAAAATGTTGGTAGTATGTAGAATGTATTCTGTTAACGTCTATTCGATTAACCGTCATTGTCCCGGTCGAATTGACGGTTAATCGAGTTTTACTGTATTGGTTAATTATTTTTCTATTATTTTATTATTCAAATGGTGAAAATTTTTTTATAAGAATGAGCATGGGGGAATGTATGTAAATGTTTTATTTGTTGGAATTCATTGTGTGTGTTCTGGAATATTCGAGAATACTCGTATCGAGAGGGGATTTCGAGAGACTATCGCGGATCGAATATTCTAGAACACGCGACGCCTATTTAATCGGCCGAATAATGATACTGAGTAGTGTGAAGGGCGAATTTATCGACGCCGTTTCGGTCCGAAATTTTTCGTAAAATAAATAAAACAGGAATTGTGTACGTGGTTATATTTTTATTTTTCGAATATAGTGTACCAAAGTTATGTTTGGGAGTAAGTACTTAATTACATATGTAAGTATGTATCTAACGAATTCTGATGGCGTAAAGTACGCGTCGTCGTGTTTTCCGTGTAGGTGGTAAGTTTTTTTTTAATCTGTGTTGAACGTAAGTGTCGATTAACAATGATAAACGAAAGTGAAGAAAAGAATTGTAACGAGATTAGTCCGTTTAGCAACAAAGCGATTAAATAGTCGCATTGTCCGAAAATATGAAGGAATTTCTTGAGTGGAATGCTAAGAGGTGCCCAAAAGTTTATATATGTGTCGGACACCACTCGAAGTGTGATACTACACTTCCCAAATGCGGATATTAAATGGAAAGGGTAAATATTGGAAACTTGATGGTTAGACGGATGTTGATTGGGGAGTTGCTTAAACCCAAAAATAAAAAAAAAAAAAACAAAAATAATATAAAACAGAGTATGCGAATGGATGTTGTATCGTTTTGCGCAGATTTTTATAAGTTATACTGTATTTATTGGAGATTTGAAACCCGGATGTTCAAGTCTCGATTGGCTAAAAATATTAATAGTGAAGCTAATTTAAACGGTGGAGGATACTATTTCAAATTACGTCGTAGCACAAATTTGACGGAGCAACATTGGTTTTTGTCGCGTAACTTTGAATGTTGGGGTCGTTTTCGAAAACGTATAAAAGAACGTTTAGTTGGTGAAGTTTCAGGGGTGACGATGGACGGAGATGGTAATTCGTATTCAAGTAAGGGTGGAAATTGTAATCGAATATTTTCCGAAAAGGTTAATCTTAGTTTTTACTTAATTTAAGTTTTCTAAGAAACAACAATACAAGTGCTTGAAGGATTATTTCAATGGATTTAAGTGTACACTTGTTAAGTCGCGATTCGTCTGCCACCGATGTATTATGACTGATATTGATATATTTTGAACGTTTGGAAAAGTACGTATGTTCGTATGAAGTCTTCGTTCGCTCAGGAAAGAACAGCAATTCTAAGCGACACAGACGGTATGCGTACCAATCTATACGACAGCCCATACTCGAGTTCAGTATCAGTGGACGGTAGAATTGTTTTTATTTGTGGTTCGAAGTCCCATATTGGGTCGTGTGCATGAACGAATTAAGAAGGTGCCATTGTTACCAGTGTGGATCAATTAACACCAACGTTCAAAATGTCAGATTTTGAGAGTATGATACAAAGCAAGGGAGCATCAGAAAGGAGACAATGGCCGAAGGTGAGACCGAGTGATGAATGTGATTTCGGAAACCCGGCAAGGAATTTGTACAGAACCATGCAGAACCATACAAAGCGACTGTACGGAATTTTCGAGGATCAGACACATTGTGCGGAATTACGTTTGTCGGTTCAATCGTATAATGGAAGTCAATTAGTATTAATAAACGTGTGGTATTATAGTATTTTGATGTATCAACCATTCGAAGCTGATTGAATTTTTTTCGGTATAATGAACCAAAATAAGAATTGTTAGGTAATTTGAAGCGATTTATGGTCAACGGTTGTAGAGTCGACTTACGTTTTTATGTGGTATAGGAAAACTATGGTAGTGAATGTTATTTTAGGAAGAGATTTTATTACTAAACCAAGTGTAGATTATGCTTGAGCATGGGTTGATATAAAATTAATTTAGCGGATGCTGTTGGTTCAAATGAATGGAATACAGAAATCTTCATCAAGTTTATGCGTGAATTATAAATACGCGTTTGAGCGTATGAAGAAATGTTTAAATCTTAATCCAAAGTAAATTTGAGTTCGAAATAATTGCTAGATTTACTATTATAACGTTATGTTTTAGGTGTTCTCACGGTTGTTTCAAGTTAATATTGATCCTAATTTAAAGATGATACATAGTACTAAAACAGACAACAAATCTATCTACAGAAGCGCGAACTTATATCGTCAGTGTCGAGGAAAAACTAAATATCATAATAAATGAAATGATGAGAGAGGGTGTGATTAGACCAAGCTCAAGGCCTTTAGTATAGTCAAATTGTATCGTCAGAAAAAACAGGTGATTAAGTTATTGCGTTTTTTTTTTTTTTTTTTTTTTTTTTTTTTTTTTTTTTTTTTTTTTTTTTTTTTTTTTTTTTTTTTTTTTTTTTTTTTTTTTTTTTTTTTTTTTTTTTTTTTTTTTTTTTTTTTTGTTTTTATGACTATCGCGAGTTAAATAAAAATTATAACTGACTGTATGTTTTCGATTACTTTGATAAAACAAAAACTATTAATCCTAGAATCTCCCAGTTGGGCCCCTTTTAACAACATTATGCTTTCGATATGGTCTCCGCCAGCAGTAAGAAATGGTGTTGTCGACGCTTTCAGTGGGCCATGTATTCTCATTTTGGAAAGCACAACACGTCAAACAAATTTTGATAAAACAAGGAATAGCCGAAAAATATTGTTCAAATTCGAGATAGCTTACAGGTAAAGACAATAAGAATTTCGAAATTTGCGAGGGTCCGTTAATCGCTAAAGAAAGGGAAGATTGTTATTTATTAACAATCTATGGAAATAAACGTAATTCGCTTGCACAATGAAATGGCCCATGTGGGATTTCACAAGGTGATGGAAAATGACGGGTGTTTATTGATTCCCTGATATGAATGAAATAATTGTATTATATATTTAATTGTTTGAGTGCATCGAATTTTTCTTCGTTGCTGATAAGCGTGAAGGATATGTACATGTATTCCAAAAGGCGATCGTCATTCTTAACTGTTCACTTCGGATTATTTCGGGACCGTTAGAAAAAATAATATCAATATTAATACATTCTCCTAGTTGTTATCGAAGTTTTTCTATATTTGTACGATGCTATTCCAGAGTAAGACAACATAAAATCTACAGAAGTAGTTCTACATTTGAAAAAATTATTTCCATACTTATTCAAACAAGCGACTTATTTCCGATTGGGGTTATGCTTCACTTCGAATGATTTTAAAACCATTTTATCATCTGAGTCAGTTGTACAATGCGATTAGTAGCAACCGGACGCCTTGAGCAAAACGGACAGTGTTGAGGTTGTTAATAGTGCAATAGTACGATGTTAGCAAAAATCGCAGAGTCGAATAACAAATGGGATGAGGTTGTGTTACAAGTCGAGTTGCGATCAATAATACGGTACATAAATCGACCGGACATCACTGTAGATTATTGTTTGGAATTTAAATCAGATTCGGAGATATAACTGCGAATTTCGAGTGTGGTTGTGTTAGAAGAAAGTAGCGTAATACAACTTGATGTCTTAGGAATACGAGAAGAAGGCGTCTGAACAAATCGTAAAAAGCCAAATGTAAGCGAAGAACAGTACAACTTTAGCCGAAAGGAACCTGTAAATATAATAGTGACGGTTACGTTATGATAAAAACATTGATGTCACTTGAGGCGTAAACAAAAAACTAATACGAAATATTAAGAGGGCGTTTTTGTAAAGAAGTGTTAGATAAGTAGGTATGTTGTCGGAGATATCGAAGGGAAACCCAAATCACTCAACGGGACCATATGAAGGGATAAATTGGTCCGCTCAAATGTAAAAAAGGATAAAGGTATCAAAGTATCAAAAATAAAATAAAAAAATTTTTGTTAAAAATTTATTTAATAGGTATGTTTATTTAAATGTATTTTCTTACGTTATTAAATTTTGTTAACGAGGCAGAATATTATGCGATTTTGTTTAATTATTATACATTAGTTTGAGTGTTTGTTCAATTTTATGTGTATTATTGAAACATTGTATTTTTATTTTTTGTTTGGTTTGTTTTGTTCGGGACGAAATGTCAGGTAGGCCGAGCTGTTGGATTCATTGTCGTGTGTTCTGGAAATATTCGAGGAATATCATATCGAGTGGGACTTCGATACTATCGCAGACCTCGAATATTCAAGAACACGCGACCGTATATACTCGGCGAATAATGATACGTATGAATAATGATGAGTAGTAGTGAACGGACGAATGTCTCCGACGACGTTTTCGGTACCGACATATTTTCGTAATCAATAAAAATAATGAATTGTGTATCGTGGTTACCTTTTTTTATTTTTCGCATAAAGTGTACCACAATATATAATGTTTTTTTACAATTACAATTTACGGATATCAAAAAAAAAAATTTTATATTCTGCTAATATTTTGTAGTTTAGATTTCTATAATTATTAAATTTATTGTTGCCAAATCTTATACATTTGTTCAACATATTGTATAAGCAATTAAATAACTTAGGACTGGGTCTATATGTAAATGCAAAAACAAAGTGTTGATTCAATTTTCATTTCTTGTTGACTTATAATAGTTAGTATACAATGAATTTATATTACAAAGTGTAATGTTTGTGTATTTTATAATACTCTGTTTGCAGTTATTTTTTATAAATTGAATATTTTTTATATTTAATGTGAATTCTTAAATTTTATTAGAATCGCTAAATAGTATAAAATATTGTAAATAGGAAAATTATAAAATTTAAAAATAAAATTATTTCCAAGAATGAATATTTTACTTTTATTTTTAAACTAATCAAATGAAAGTTATAAAGAAATATATTTATATAATTTAAAAAAAAATTGTAGGATGGCAAACAATTTTATATATTGTATGTGGACACGTTCCAGAATTTGCTCTTTTTTGGGGGTACATAAAATTCCAAAATGGCATCTATTTTTTTTTAGTATTTTTTATTTGTTTTTGTTTATGTTAATATTTCATAGCCTTAAAATATTATAAACATTTTTATTTTTTAATGTTAAAGTAAAATTTATTGATTAGAGTGGATTAATTTAAAAATGAAATATGAGCATGCTATTTTTAGAAATTATTAGTTAACATAACTAAAAATTGGAGTATTCAACTAAGAAATATTTAATATTGGATAAGATTGTCTTTGTTTAATAATTCTTCTGATAATTAATAATTTTTTATTGTATCTTCAAAACGTAAATTGTATTTATAAATGATGTAAAAAAAGGCATGTATCAGGATGTTTCTCATATATAATGCATTATATTGTTATATATAAAAATCTACATTAAGGATATGTAATAACAAATTATGTTACAAAGCTTTATATTTTATGTGTTTATTATAATATTTTTACTAAACCCAAAATCATGTACTTATATTATACATTTATCTTTTTAAAACAACGTTAAAATAGGGTTAGACTAAGTGAAAAAAATAAAGTCTAAATATTCTCTGTAAATTTACTAGATTTTAACAATATTGTTTTTCTATAAAATATACAATATTTTATTTGCAGTATCTTAGAGTAAACTTTATTACTTATTTGTTAAAGAAAAAAATAATTTTAATTTAATAATCAGCCTATTTGGTTAATATATTATTTTGATTCTTGGGATTGAACATTTGTCTTTCATTCCTTAAACTAATCATGCTGAGATAATAAAATATATTATAATTTATTTAAAGTTTAAATATCAAATAAGGATATTAAAAATACAATAACACTCTGGTAAATATATTATTATTTATTATTTTTAATTTTAATAATCAGAAGTGAAAAGTTTATAAATTAAAAAAGCATGGACAGGGATATGTATGTGGATAGTTTTAATTAAATTGTTTATTACAATTTACCAATTACAGATAAGAAAAAAGATTATTATTTTCTAATGATTATAGTTTTGTAGGTTACAACATATATTTATTGAAAACATAAATTGATGCATTTTTTAAAACTTTTCTTTATATGTATAATAATATTTAATTTCGTTTGGACTAACTATTACAATTTAAACAGTAGGTCGATTACAAATTACCTTTTTGTAGGATCATTTAATAAAATACAATACACGAAATATTATGAAATTCAACGTTGAAGTTACATACTTAAAAACAATGGGTAGGTAACATGGGAATGTGTTGAACTTGGGACATTGTTAAGAACTTTTAATTTATGCCAATCTGGATCACTGATTTTTATTATTTCACTATTATTTTATTAAATCATTATGTGCGGCAGCGAACATAGAAGGATGACCGTCGCGCGACTGGTGGCAAATTTTCTTCAGTGCTTTACGAGTATTTTGCCGGTAATCAATTCAAACGTACGTAAGGACGTATGACTAATAAAAACAACATTTTATACATCGTAACAAATTTTATTAATATTGTATTCTGCAATTCATTATTTATTTACGTAACTTTTAACAAATATAATTAACTAATTAACTTAACTAAATCTTTATTTACATCTTAATTAATAAATTTACATTTGTCCCATATATATTTATGAATGTCAATTTAAAATTCGTATCGTCTCTCATCGAACTGTTCGTCGGGGTTTATGGACAATATTTTCGGTTCCAATATT
Organism: Schlechtendalia chinensis; assembly: GCA_019022885.1. Taxonomy (NCBI): domain Eukaryota; kingdom Metazoa; phylum Arthropoda; class Insecta; order Hemiptera; family Aphididae; genus Schlechtendalia; species Schlechtendalia chinensis. Next base: position 16,816 of record JAFHKX010000038.1, read on the forward strand.
CGTCTCTCAGTCCCGCATAACGAAAATCCTCTCTGAATTTTAACACAAATGTTCACATTAAGCCCAGTCATCTGCAGTAACTGCATCAATTTCATTGTGAATAAACTTTTCAAAGTTGGATTTTAATGTTCAAATTTTTTTTTTTTGGCATTTTGTTTTTATTTTATGCCAAATTAATTCGATTGCATTTATGACCGTAGTTAAAGCGGCAGTTTTACCACTTCGTGGCCAATAGGAAAACATAGTTTTTCCAGTTTATAATTTTTACCAGTAACATTTAGGTTTTCTTTTTTCTCGTAATCTCAAGAATTCAATTTGAGAAAGTTATATATTTTTTTCTTTAAACCTGATGAACATCAAACTATCAAACAAATCAAACCTATCCAAATATCATTAATATGAGAACCATTGGCTTTACGAAAATTTGCACTCTATGCGTGCGAGGTATCCTTCTGTTCGTTGGCCACACTTAGTTGTCTACTTATAAAACTACAGTAAGAGTTCGTCCGTAAAATTCAAGGTAAACATTTTTTAAACAACTCATTAATTAACATATTAGAAGTGCTTTTAAAATACTGTTAATAGGTTTGTCTTACGTAACTCAACTGCTACACGATAATGTTGATTTATCATCTAATTTGTGAGGTATATAATTTGATATTTGATTCTAATTTTTAGATATCACTTTAATGTTCACATATACATGCTAATGTTAGGCGGATTTAATTAAAACCAAAATATAACATTCAAATTCATATCTTAACTAATATTATTATAAAAAGTATTATACAAAGATATGTTTGTAGTTTAAGAAAAATAAACTACCTAGTAATTTAATTCAAATATGCGGAAAAAATAAGCTTTCTCACTGTTATAATATCATTAAAACCCACATCAATCATCCAAAATAACACAAAATATTAATTAGGTAACAAGAATCAATTAAATCATATGATTCTAACAATTATCTGTTAAATCATCAAAAAAAAAATCATTACCAGTTATTTAAATTTTATATGTACTGTCCCAAAGTTCCCATACAATTTTTAAAAACCTTAAATATTTAACATTTAAAAAGGTTGTCAAGATCTCCATTTCAATTGTATAACTTGAACATAACATTTTATTATATAAAACATATATAAACTGCATAACCAATACCACCTTCAACAATTAAAAACCCTTTTTTAACCTAAAACACCTATTTTTATTCTCTTATTAATATTATCAACTAATTTTAATACTCTGCAAAAACAATACCCCACAAAAAAAGAGACTCATTACCCCATATTACGTATACTCTACATAATATTGTACATATCTATGCCACTAATTCCAAAATGCGATTGAATGTACTTTTATCTATAATAAATCATATTATACTATCATAAATAAAAATTGAATCAATAATTATTATATAACTGTTTACATCTTCCTTAACACAGAATCTCCAATATTACTCATAGTCCAAAGTTAAATACTTGCAATTCTAAATTAACATTATCACTACTTCCTCAAATTATTATAATTTATCAACTATATCAAACTTACAAAATCAAACACAAATTATAACAAATAACCTATTTAACAAAAAATTCCCCTCATCCCCCAATAACAAAACACTTAAACTTGACAAAAAACCATTGTATCATTAATTGGAAAAATTAATTAACAAGGACCTACAAATTAATTCTTATGGTCTATGTATTTCTTTTCTTCAACTTCTAAGTTCAAAAAATGTAAACTAAATTAATTCTTTCTTACCTCCTCTCGATGATTTTTGAGAGAATAAAAAAATTTTCCATTATATGACATGAATATTAATACAGAAAATAACACCAGAAAACAAATGAGTTTCCCTATAAAATAGAATATATCTAACATGATCGCAATTTTCATTGGGTCAAGATAAATTTTAAAAATGGTTTGCCTGTACAAATTTTTTAATAATTAATTTAAAATATTTTTTTATTATATCTTTTGATTAGTTAAAAATAAAATAAAATTATTCATCTTGGAACTTTCATTAAATAACTAGCATAATTTCTAGTTACTATGGCTTATCTATTTGCGATTCTTATAAAATTTAAGAATTACACATTTAATAAAAACTTATTCTAAAATATTACATACACTTTCAAACTGATTATCATATCTATACACGAACATTCCACTTTCATAATAAATGAAATCTTAGCAAACTCTACTTTACAACTAAGTCTCGTACTTAAATTGTGAAAATCGGACCACTTTTTATTTTGTGAGTAATTTTATTCGACATACACCTTCACATATGAGACATAATACTCGCGACAACCAATGTGTATTAGTATAACAATGTAAATTAATTGTTAACATGGAAAATTTAATGCTTACATTTTTTTCAACACAAAAATAGGACCTATTTCAAAGTTACCCTTGTACAAGGTATAACTTGGGACACCTACTTAAATGGTTAAAATTCATGATTACCATGAAATTTAGTAACTTTGGGACATTACAAACTAACCAAACTGTGTAATTCATATTTTTTTATAATTCCAGTCTATCTAAATATCACAATTATAACCTAAACACCATATCTAATTATACCACTTTTGATTGCTCCTTAATGTAAATAGTACAATAACCAACCCGGTCACTCATACATATACCCATTACAAAACAATAACAAATAAAACTAACATACCAACATAACAACTTCACCAACATTAAATCACTACACAAACACACAACACCAAACAACAACTATACCATTAAAACACAAACCCAAACCATATACAAAAAACCACCCCTATCTCCCAACCTTAACACCCAGCCCAAAAAAACCCACCCCCTACACCACCCACCCAACATCTAACTATACACAACCTCCCCACCCAATAAACCAAAAAAACCCTAACACCAATAATACCAACATAATAAAAACCCATAATCCCAATCAACACATCTCACAAAACATAATGTAAAAAACATATCTAACCACAATATTTTCCTTAAAAAGCATTCATCCTACTCTCAATATTCCCAAAATCAACCCTCCCCCCAATTAAACACAATCATAACATTTTAAATATTGTAAAAAATCAATATTGTATATTAATCTATTTTTTCACATAACCCAACACACAAAACCCCCAATACCCAAATAAGCTATACCTCTCACACCTAACCCCACACCACTGTACATTCCCCCCAATCAAAAAATTATCAACTCCCTAAACCACAATTTCTAATATTTAATACCAACCTCATTTCACATACCCCAAAACTGCCCTTAAAACCAAAATGTCTCCAATCAAAACCAACCATTTCTAAAACATTTTAACAAAACAAACTCTAATATTACATTTCATCCACCATACCAATCTGCATTTACTTCAGCATACATTTTGCAACATAGTCTTCATTTTAACCACAACTTAATTCTTCATTCTAACATTTTTTACATATTTCCTCTATAAATTCTTAATCTATTCCCATCAACCGCCGCCTCTCATAACTGAGTTACTAATCCCTAATCCATCACAATACCTTTACCTACTACCAAATAATTATTCCACCTATAACCATCAACCAATCATAATTACATAAATATTAATTATACAATAACACTTCTTAATAATCTTATTAAACAGTATATCAAATAACAACTGAAATCGAGGAATATCTCTTAACAACATTAGATAGCGACTAAACATGTTGTTAAAATAGTCTTACTTCTTCCTTACTGTTTGAAATTATATTACTCTTATCAACCTCTTCATCAGCCCAGACAGCACATTGCCACCAGACGCGCGAGGTCATCCTATTAGTTACGATTCCGCAATCAAATGATCATTACTTATACTAAATTCACTATAAAAAATCATTGCTCCCAGATGGCAAAAATTTGCAATTTCTTAACAACTGTCCCAAGATCCAACACCTTTTCCCGGTCCCTTAAATATGAAATAAAAATCAAATTAGTAAATTAATCTTACGTTGTATTTAATAAACTTAAATGTCTACCAAAAACGGTAATTTGTAATCGCCTCCAGTTTTCAAATGTATAATACTACCACCTTCCAATCCCACGAAAACACAATATATGCCCCTAAAACCCATGGATCAATTTCTTATTCATAACACAATAGTTGTAAACTAACACACAATCCTCAAACTCCACACAAATCATAAAAAACATTTACTTTGGAAAAAGTACCAACAAATTACAATAAAAAATCTCACATAAATCTGTCTTCTATTAATCTTTACTCCACTATAACCCCCATCTGCAATAATCAATCAAAGCTATCATCCCAATACATATATGAATGGTTTTATTTAAAATAAAATCTAAACCCATCTTTGAAGATATAAACTTAAATTAACTTATAAATTTATTAATTTATCTCGTCCTTAAATAACTTCCATCTCTCCCCCCCAATTTAATCAGATACTCACAAAAATTTTTACCAGCTAGGTGTCGATCAATAAATTTTAAATAATTTATATAAACCAAATCCATCAAACGTATAAACACACATAATAAATCCAACTGCAAATCTTGTTTATTTTTCTAAGGACCAAATCTATTACAACACCTTAACTTTAACCTCTATATTAGACAATATAATAACCAAATACTCAAAACATTAATACACTATTTTTATACCAGCTCCTGTATATCTAATATCAATTAAATTTTCATATTACAATCATCTTATACACTACCTATATATCCAGCTTATATCAATCAATTTGTAATAATATCCATAAATAGTCGGCATTATCAAACTCCTATCCAATACTTATATCAGATGAAAAAACCAGAAACAATGCCTAATAATACCAACCATATAAAAAATAAATTAACGTTTTGAATTTTCCATACAAAAACAACCATACACACTAAGTAATATATAAACAAACACTAAATATTAAATCCTTATATAATATTTCTAATTTGAATACACCAATTATATTTATGTTAAGCTAATAATATTCTAAAAATAGCATTCACATAATACTAAAACAAATAAATCCACTCTAATCAATAATAAAACTTAACCATATAAAAATAAAATGATAATATTTTAGGGCTATGAAATTAATAACATACAAAAAACACTCTACAACTAACATAAAAATGCGACTCCCATTTGTAAATTATTAGTCCCCCCAAAAAAATATTCAATATTCTATTTTCCAACATTACATATATTACAAAATTGTTTGTATCCTACCAATTTTATTAAAATAAATCAAAAATTTCTTCTAATCTTATTCATTGTCTATATAAAAATACCATAAAAATTCTTCATTTTGAAAATAAATTATCTCCACAATAAAAAAACTATTTACTAACGTTTACTATTTGCTATACACCACACAATAATAATATCCATTAAAACCACAACAAAATTCAATTTAAAAAAATACACTGCAAAACGTTATTATAAATATCAACCAACAATCCTTTGTCCAAATAACAAACTATGAATTCCTAATATATTTACATAACATACAATAGTAATCCACAAATAATTTCCTTAACATACTACCCCATCCATACAATTACCTATGTCTTACAATCTGTAGAACCAGACCAGCTTTTCTTCCCCATGATAAACACAACTATATAAAATACACCTCCGTCAAATCTTAAAGTGCAGAATATAAATTTAAAATTTTATTTTATTTAACATTGTATTGTAAAAAAACATAATATATTGTTGGGATAACTATAAATGACCCACATACAACACACAGAACCACCTGGATACACAATTCTTGATTAGTTATACTACCCCCCGAAAATATGTGGGACCGAAAGTCGTCGGAGGACATTCGGCCGTACACTACTACCTCATATTATTCATACGTATATTATTCGTCCGATAATATTCGCTACGCGTGTAACATAGCTAATTGATTAACGGATCTTATCTTGACTACACACTATCATGTCAAATCGCATCAACATCAACATACAATAGCAACCCTATTACCATCAATATAATATCACCCACACCCCAACCCACAAAAAACATTCCATTACCCTAATCCACAATATAATGAACACCATCATATTAATGTATAAAATTCAACAAAATCGTCCAATATTACTCGTACACACACAATAATTAACTTAATCAAATGTACAATAAATACACATAATCATCAAAAATAATATTAACAAAAAATTTTATATTTAATTTTATTGATACATTTGATACTATCTTTTAAACAATGCTTTTGACCAAAAATTATCCAACTAATGTATTTGGAGATTTGTTTTATGTATCTGCACAAACCCCTTCTTACATCTCTCCCTTAAAAACAAACGTCAATCCCATAGGACAAGTATTAATTATACACACATTGATATTTTTTATCTCCGTATCCTTTAATCTTTATTAACAGTAATTTTTTCACGAATACTTTCTACTATTTAATTTATATAATAAAATCCCAAATATTATTTATATTTAATATATATATATTGGTTTAACGTATTGTATAGAGTTCTATGTATTCCTATAAAATCAAGTTTGTATTCGATACTTTTTCTAAACACGTCGTAATTGTCTGTTATATCTCTATTGATTTATTCCAAAACATTAATATAGGGTGCATGTCGGTGATTTATTTACGTATTATTGTCGCAAATCGACTTTGTACAAAACATTCCATATTTGTTCTTCGGACTCCTGTGATTTTTTGTAATCGGTTATATTGACGATTAACAAACCTCAACCTGTCGTTTGCTCTAGGGTACCGGTTTGTATTAAAATGAACGATGACTCAGATGATAAAGGTTTTAATCATTGCGTGAAGCAGTACCTATCGGAAATAAGTCGTTGGTTTTGAATAAAGTATGAAATAATTTTACTAATGTATAACTACTTTTTGATTTTTGTTGTTTATCGAGATAGCATCGTACAAATTTAGAAAAAACTGTCGATAACACTTGGACGAATGTATTATTGTTCTTAGTTTTTATTACGGTCCTAAATGATCGATGTGAACAGTTAAGACTGGGAGATCGCCTTGTGGATATATGTAAATATCTTCAGCTTTAGTCTAGGAGAAATTTCGATTGCACTTAAACATTAAATATATATTACGAATTATTTCTTTCATATTGGGAATCATAAAACCTCCTGACTTTATCAATCACCTTGTGAATTCCAATGGGCATGTCATTGTGGCAACTTCGGAATTAGATATTTTCATTCGATTGTGGTACGTAGAATAACAATCTTCCCTTTTCTTGCGATATAAGAGACTCGCAATTCGAAATCTTATTGTCTTTACCTGTAAAGCTATTCGATAAGAAAATATTTTGTTATTCTTGTTTTATGGCTAAAATTTGTTTGAAAGTGTTTGCTTCCAAAATGAGAATACATGGCACCTAACTTAAAGCGGTCGAATGCCATTCATACGGTGGGCGGTGGACAATTGCGAAATATAATTGTAGAAAAGGGCCACTGGATATTTAGGATTAATAAGTAGTTTATCTCAAGTTAATCGAAAATTTTACAGTCAGTTTCATTTTTATTTTAATGCCGATAGGTCTACGATAAATCTTAACTCACTGTTTTTTCGGGACGGTAACAATTGGATTAAATTATTAAGGGATGAGCTTGGTCTAATACACCTTTCAACAAATCTTTATTTGATTTTTAGTTTTTCTCGATCACTGTACGATATACGTCGCGCTCTGGAGAAGATTGTTGGTCGTGTTGTTGTCTAGTTCTAATCTTTAAATTAGGATCAATATTAACTTGGAGAACAGTGAGAACACTAAAAAATCCTGTTTTCTTTAATCTATCAATTCATTCTAGAGCAAAATTTCTTTTGGAATATGATTTAACATTCTTTCCATCTCAAACTGTATTATAATTCAGAATTAAACTTGATGAAGATTGTCTGTAGTTATTCAATTTGACACGATCATGTACATTAAGTTTTATAGCACCATTCTCGAAGCAAACTTACATTGTTTTGTAATAAAATTTTCTAAAATAAGCATTCATCCATTAGTGTTTCTAGTAACACATAAAAACGTAAAGTCGACTTACAACGGTTGACATAAATTTGGCTCAAAAAAATATAACATTTAATTTGGTTCCATTTATACCGAAAAAAATAAAATCATTTCTAATGGTTATTTTTGTTGATAACATCAAAATTATTGGTAATAAACGTTTCATTATAATAATTGGACTTCCAGTATGATGATCGCGACAAGTATTGACAAGGTGTTGGAATCACGGGAAAATTGATTACAGGTCGCCTTTGTTGGTTCTGCATGGTTCTTGTACAAATTCGGCCGGTTCGAAATCACATTCATCACTTGGTTCACTTCGGCCATTGTGCTTTTGATGGTCTCTTGCCTTTGGTTTCATTAGTTCAACTTGGACATTTTGAACGTTGGTGTGTAATTGTTCACACTGGTTCATACCTTTTAATTCGTGGTTTCTGCCGAGGACGCAATTGGGATTCGACACCATTAAAAAAGTTCTACGGTCCATGATAGAAATCGGGTAGTGGTGTGTATAGATGTGGTACGCCTGACCGTCGGTGTTTAGGACATTGGACTGTTCTTCTGAGCAAAGTAGGACTGTGTATACGCAACATACGTGCATATCAAGCGTTCAAATTAACAATATCAGTCAATAATTCACGGTGTCGACGTAGTCGAGAATTAACATAGTGGACACTTAATCCATTGATATAATCTTCAAGCATTGTATTTTTGTTTCTTGAAAACTTAAATTAAGTAAAGAAATATGTGTACTTTTCGTTGAAATATTCGAGTAATTTTCACCTTCGTTGAATTGATGTACCATCTCTTAATCTGGCTAGGCTGAACTTCACCAACAAGTTCTTTTAAATGGTTGTCGAAAGCGACCCAACTTTCTAATGTTACGCGACAAAATTCAATGGTTTGGGGGTCTTCAAAATTTGTGCGTAGGCTGTAATTTGAAATTATCGTACCGGTTTAATGGATACTATTAATAGTTTTTAGAATGCGATTTGACATGGGATTAATATAAATACAGTTATAGACTATGAAAAATCTGGCGAACGTGACTCATCATTCGACTTACTCTGTTGTTTAAATTTTTAGCAATCATCAAATCGGTTAGACATCAATGTTTACAATATTGGATCCTTTTCATTATATATCGGATTTGGGATGAGTAGTATCACTTTTGATGTGGTGTCGACGAATATTATGAATTTTGAACCTCGGTTGGTTCATCCAATTCAGATAAATTCTTATATTTTGACAATTCGACTATTTAACGGCTTGTTGCTAACGTACGTTATCTCGTACAATTTTCACTTTGTTTATCTGTGATAAAGACATTATGTTCAACAGATAAAAAAAAAACTTACAACCACCGAAAAGACGACGCGGTAGTTACGGGCATGCGAGAATTCGATTAGATACACCTTACAATGTAATGTAATGTACTTTCATACACTGAATGTGGGGTAATATATTCCCGACACAATAAAACAAGTACCTGATACACCATTATGTTTTATTTTATTATTACGAAAATATGTCGGGACGAACGTGTCGGAGACTTTCGCGTTAACTATATAGTATATATTCGGCGATTTATTGGGTCGGTGTTCTAGAATAATCGAGGTCCGCGATAGTATCGGAATTCCCCATCGATAAGAGTATTCTCGAATATTTCAGAACCCGCCAATGAATTCCACAATATAAAACATTTAAATCGATGTCCTCTATGCATCTATTTATTAAAAAATTGTCACACTGAATTAATAAAATAATAGAATAATCATTACAATACAGTAGAAAACTCGATATCAGTCATGTCGGGAGACAATGCGGTTATGAGAATAGCGGTAACAGAAATTAATTAATAATACTACAATACAATTTTTGTTATACGTTATATATTACAAGTAATTTTCAGACAAAAATAATAAATATAATAATAATAAAATAATAATAAATATAAAATAATAATAAAAACGTTTAAAATTCGAGTTTTTGTTAAATTTAATACATACGTTTGCGTTTTTCTGCATCTTCGGAATACACAAATAAACTAAAAAAAATAATCGTACACACAGGCTACTGTCAGTCATGGTTAATTAACTTTTTAACTATTAATTTGTTCGGTATCGCGCATTTATCGGTTTATTGCATTGATATTATAAAAATATTTTTATACGCATGATAGTCGCGCGTTGGTACGCGAGATGTTATCGCGATCTCATCATTAACTTTTTTTTTGACGGACGAGATGACGGATAACAGAAACTGACGTATCGAGTGAGGTAATGAGTTTTATGTCTATTATTAGGGGTTTCTATCTTATTTTACAATTCTTATTAGAGAATTTAATTATTAATTAAATAATATATTTTTATATGAAAAAAAGATTGGTTAGAAAAATTGGAAAAATCTTCATTTCCATAGTGAATGAAAATTCCTTATACTCTATATTCAGCAGTGAATATTTTATTTTATACTATTTTTTTTTCAAAAAATTAAAATTTACACTAGATACTATACATTAGTTTAATATTTAGTTTATTATAAAGATTTGATGGATTTATTAGTAATTATAAGCAGAAAATTAGACATTAATTTTACAGTAGTTATCTATTTTAAATTTTTATTTTTAAAAAGATAAATATATATTAAGTACATCGTTTTTTGATTAGTAAAATAATTGGTGTAAATAAAATATAGATTTGTTCATTTTGTTATTACATATCCTTATTTGGATTTATATCTACAATATGATATAATTATATTGAGAAACCTCCAGATACATTGCTTTTTAATCATTTATGAATACAATTTCCTGTTGTGATTGTTTATAAATTAGAATAAAACATTATTATTTAAAAAGAAATTTATTCTAAATTGATATTTCTTGTTTGAACACTCCTATTTTTAGTTTGTTAAGTTATAATACTAAAAAAAAGATACACACATTTCATTTTTTAATTTACCAATCTAATCAATAATTATATTTAAAGTTAAAAGAAAATTGTTAACTTATATGTCAGGGAATATTTACTAAAGAAAAACATATAAAAAAAACTAAATGAGATCCATGTTAAATTAAAGTATCAAAAGAATTATCGCATCTGAATTTTGGTCAAATTATTATATAAAAATAGTTTGCATCGTACATTTTTTTTAATTAAATAAAAATTATTGTATAATATTTTTTTGAACAGGTAAAAATAAAGTAAATTAATCAGTCTTGAAATTTAATTAATGAATTGCATCATTTCCTAGTTAAAGGGTTTACTATTGTGTTCTTTAAAATTTAAGTAATAACATTTAATACAAAATGTAATTCAATTTTTAATAATATTTCAAATAGAGTGTCATAGATATTTACATTATCAATCATTGTAATATTGTATTCTATTGTATCATATTAATGGTCTAGAGAATGTAAATTATATTGAAAATTGTTTTGAATTTTACTTTAGACCTTTTTAATTTTAATTAGTTTTTACAATATGTAGAACAATGTAAAGATGTGCATAAAGGTGTTTGAGAATATTTAATGTCAATTCGACAATTTAAGCCACAGATTATAATATATTTTTTTGATATCCTTAAATGTTGTAATTGTGAAAAAAAACTTATTATAACAATTTACTAATGGTTCCTCATACTCTCCTTCTTTATAAATTTTTCATTAATTATCTTTAAATAATAGAATAATATTAACTTTATTATAGGGTGTCTATTTTATTTTTACAATCTTATTGGTTAATTTAAATTTTAATTGAATAATATATTTTTTATATTACTGAATATATTGGTTTAGAGAAAATGGATAAATCTTCATTCAGTTAATGAAATTATTATCACTCTTAATACGGCGGAGAATATTTTATTTATTATATATTTTTTTCAAAAAAATTAAAATTTACATAAGATAATATAATACGTTTTAATATTTGTTTATATCAATTATTTGCCTGGTTGTAAAAGTAAATTAAAGCAGAAAATTTAGACATTTATTTTCGTAGTCTAATCCTATTTTACTTTTATTTTTAAAATGATAATATTGAATATACGTACATCGTTATTTGATTAGTAAAACAATTTGGTAAAACTACAAATATAAGACTTTGTTAATATTGGTTTTTGTTGATATAAGATCCTTATTGATTTTATTAACAATATGATAAATTATATATGAGAAACTTCCAGCTACATTGCCTGTTTTATCATTGATTTCTACAATTTCTTGTTTTTGATTGTTAAATTAAAGAATAATACATCATAATTTATCTACAGGAGTTTATATCTTATTTTTATATTCATTATTGGATTATTAAAATTTTAAATTTCACGTTAAAAAAAATAGTTTATATCATACATTTTGATTTTAACTTAAAATATTTTACTTTTATATTAAAATTTTATAAGTCTATACTAAATTTGTGCCTACAAGATGTTGAACATATAATATTATTGGCTTCATTACAATACATTAGGCATTTGAATACAATTAAGTTTGTCAAATACTTCTAATTAGAATATTGCAAATAATATTATGATAAATAATTTTAATGAAAAACATACATTACTTTTTTGCTTCATTCCTTTACAATATTATCGGTTATGCAATGTTAAAATAAAGAATAATAAATCATTATGTTACTACAGGATATTTTATCAATTATTAATATTCCTTTTTGGTGCATTGCAATTTAAAGTTTGGTTAATGTAGTGTTTTTAAATATTCCACACTTTTAATTTATAAATAAATTTAGAAGTAGTTTAATTATACCAACTGCACCAGTTAAAAAAATATGTTAAAATATTTTGACTTGGAATATCAAAATGAAGAAAAACACATCATATTTACCAAATGTGTTCGTATTTTATATTTTGATATTTAAAGAAATCTTTGCAACATTGAATTTTGTCAAATTACTTTATACTAAAAATAGTTTACAATTTACATTTTAATGTTAAATTAAATTAAATATATTTTATTAAAAACTCAATTTGATTGTTAACAAACAAAAGGAAACATGTTTATTCTTCAAAAATAAAATAAGTTACATTTTTTCTATCAACTAAAACCAATACCTTCTATTATTCAATTCAAATCTAATACCACACTTTATTAAACTGAAAATTGTTTCATTTTATTTTAAACATTTCAATAGGATTGAAATATGTGTACCTGAACTTTGCACTTCATATTATTTTATTTCTTTGTATAATTCTTAACCTCTACAATACAAGTAAATTTTAATCAACAACAATATTTTGAATATTACAACTAGACTGAGCATATTTTCAATTTGTGTCTACGAAATGTAAAATATAGATTTTGGGTGGCTTCATTTTGTGGATAATAGGAATAATATTGTAAACTACAAGCATAAAGCTATAAGCGTTTGAATAAAATAATGTAAAATAAATACTCCTAATTAGAACATTGTAATAAATATTATGTTAAATAATTTTAAATAAAAACAGATATATATTTTATATATTTATTTTTTTTTTTGCTTTATACTTTTATCAATTTATTGGTTTTAGGTTCTTTCAATAAAGAATAAAACATGGTTATATAATTACATGAGTTTTTCTCATACATTTATCTTCCTCATTTGAATATTGTAATTTTAAGTTTGGTTAAGTTACTTTTTGTTTAAAAAAAAAAACAAACATTCATTTCATTTTTTAAACAAATACAAATCTATTTTAATTACTCTAAATTACCAATTAAAAGAATAGTTAAAATTGTATGTCTTGGAATATTAACATAAAAAAAAGATCATAATTTAACAAAATGAGTTTGTATTTTCATTTTATATATCTAAAGGAATCATTGCAACTTTAAACTTGGTCAAGATAATTTTTGAAAAAACAGTTTACATCTTCCAATATATTTTTAATCTAAATTAAACATATTTTATATAATCTTAACATGTTAAGTTACATAAAGAGTTAACTTGTTTATTCTTGGAGA